>CM024243.1:42390347-42826201 GCA_013421045.1 Propylea japonica | reverse complement strand
TCAAGTTGTTTAGACTATTTTGATAGCACTATTATGGCTCTGATTCAAGTCAGAGATTGAAGCTTCAAAATTTGTTTCTAATCATTACAATATTATCATAATTCTTTGTGCGTTGACGGCATTAGTTCGGAATTATGGGTTAATATTGGTTGATTTTATATCATTAATATTATTCTCGCTTTCATTGATTGTTATTATTGCTGAAGTATTTTTTCCTTCAGGAACGGAATAAAAACGTGTCCACGGTGTTAAATCGGGACTATTTGGTGGTCATAAAATGGGTGCGCCATTACCAATCCAAAGATCAAAGTGGCTACTTAAATATTCACGAACTTCCAAACGCTATGCCAGATAGTTATTGAAATTTGAAACTCTGTGGTACTCAGAATAAAAAAGATAGACCAACATATGTTACATATTCGAAATCAGGGGAAAAAGAGCTAACCAAATATGGAAAAATATACGGGGTGTTCCATTTGAAAAAATGAAGTTGCCATCAATATATTGGTCACCCTGTATATATTTCAGTTCTGGACTAATATCAAAAAACCTCAGTTGATTTCGTGAAACTTTTGTATGAAACATTTTTTTGTATCTCCTTCAGTAACAAAGTTGAAAGGGGGGTCAAATTATAGTGAAAAACCCGGTACATTATGGAAAAAGTACCTACTCCTTAGTTGAAAAATCAGCCTTGAAAAAATATTGAGGTTAAAATCATCGAGTTGAATATCGATCAATTGACCATTCCATAGGAGTAAAATTGATCATTCATCCTGAGTCAATGAGTGAGCAAACCTTGACGTGAAGCCAATTAATGTCAACAGAAATTTTGGCAGATTTGTAATTATACAGGGTGTCTGAAAACAAATGCGAGGGACTTCGGGAGATGATTCCAAGATACAGCCTTTGGCGATGACGAGTTGACAGTTTTTAATTATTTTTAGGAGTCCTAAAAAACACTGAATCATAAAACTGACATAATTTGGTTAAGTAGATGTTACTCACAATTTTTTTTGATCCCACAACTTTATTATTAGGGGTTGAAAATAGGAACCCCAAAAATTGTTTTCGTGGGATAGATTTTCGAAAAATTGAATTATCTTATGGTTTCCCATTCAGTTCTGGAGAAAAAAGTCTCTTGCAAAATCTCGATACAGTCTGAAATTTTCTAGGAAAAAATAAGAAAAATAACAAGCAGTTATAATCACTGTTCATTCCATTTCATCGTATGTTCCAAAAAATGAATATTCTAAGATATGTTTATGCTCAAAATTGGTTTCGTCAATTATGCTAATTAATCGAAAGAAAATTCAATTAAAATATTACGGATATAATTTTCATCCGGAAATTAAAAATTAAACCTTAGCCATAGACATACCATATCTTAGAAATTCATTCTATGGAACACTTATACGATGAAATGGAATGAACAGTGATCATAACTGCTTGTAAGTTTGTTTTTTTCCGAGAAAAGTATCGAAATTTTGCAAGAGACTTTTTTCTCCAGAATTGAATGGGAAACCATAGAGAATTTTATTTTCGAAAATCCATCTCACGAAAACAATTTTTGAACGAAAATCATAGGGGGAAGTAATTTTCAAGCCCTAATAATAAAGTTATAAGATCTGAAAAAATTGTGTGAGTAACATTTACTTATAGGTATAGTTTTATGACTCAGTGTTTTTAAGAAGCCGTAAAAAAAAATTAAACTGTCAACTCTTCATCGCCTTCCAAAAACTGTATTTTGGAAAGGGGGGCTAATTTCGAAAAAAAATTATATGAACTACCTCTGTTTATTTTCATCGAGGAATCATCTCCCTAAGTCCCTCACATTTCTTCACAGACACCCTGTATATTCCTCCGATGAAACTGATTATCCACGGAAATAATTGATATGATTGTTTCAATCCTATATGGTACTTGAGTACGAATTTTGAAAAAGCATTACTAGAAAAATACTTATGCATTTCTTGACCCAATAAATATACCATTTTCTAGCGAATATTTTATCTTGCAGATAAGCTAGAGGGTTTTTATCGACACTGGATTTGTACCTTCAAATTTCAGCTGAATAAAAATGCTCCCCTAGGTTTCTCAAGAAATAAACAATCTATGTTCTGGAAATGAGATGACTATGTTCCTTCATTTCAACTGCAATACAGTTGATATAAAATCTTTGCCAAATGATCCCACATTATATTTGACTAACACTTAAAAAAGTGTGCATGTAGAATATAACAACGTATTTCAAAAATGAGTTGAAACAAGAAAATAATTCAACATTAATAAGAATAACTCGTAATTTAGTGAAGATAGGATTTGTTTTCACATTCGGATTAGTCAGGAAAAACGAGCCCGAAAATAAACGCTATTAATTATTTTTTCTCCAGGAACATACCTCTTTTATTGGGTCATCCGAAAGATAATTTAATTCTGAATGTTTCTTTTGAATACCTTTGTTTCATATTTCTCACCGTCAGCGATCTGCAGCGTGTTTTATGTTAGTTCTATTCCATTTATTTTTTTCTATATTGAGACAGTATGCCTTGATTTAGAGATAAAGATATGATTGTGCTTCTTAAAAATCAAAGAGACTTTGTAGCAAACTATTCCTGAATCATTATATTCATCAAATATTAAGGGAAAAATTATAAGATCTTCGAGTGTAGGAATCGAAGCAACCACTAACAGTATTAAACAGAAGATTTCAATGAGAATAGCGCGAAACTGTACTAAAAACGTGAAAAAATCACTGAAAATGGTGAAGTTTTATAAAGGTTAAAATACTTCCTGAACGATAAACCTTCTATTAAAATTATTTTTCACATAGCATATGACAACATTTCATTACTAGAAATCTCTGATAGCAATAATCTGAATAGTCACAAGACTTTTATCGCTTTTCCCAACACTTTCGATGGAAACTTTCGCATTCGGAGAAAAACGGGCATTTCGTACCTTCATTAAGTTTCCACAGAGTACAAGGTTACAGCGATAACTTATCTCTATGTTCTGGTTCACGTTGTTCCAGCGATAATCGCATATCCGTTCTGGTTTTGAATCGGAAGATGAAGTGTCAAGTACGTCGATAGAAACATAAAAAATGCTATTTTTAAACCGTTTTTGAGCGCTAACGTTTTTGTGTAATTTACGAATTTCTAGCCGAAAACGGTCTCAAATGATAGGGTTTGACCATCTGATGAAGATTTCCTGATCAAATTCAATTCTGTCCGTTAGCACGATAACTTTCGAAGGGATTGTCCTAGAAACTTGAGATTTTCAGGGTGAGTTCGGTTCCCAAATGACTCGGTTAAGTTGGTTAACCGGTCAAATCGATCAGGCAGTTCCACAAGATTAAGCCATTTAAAATTTTGTTATTCAATATCTGAGACAACGAAACCAATCGAAATGACATTTTGCGACAACATTCAAGATTCTCATAAAAAGCCTCATGCTTGCAAAATTTTGTTGGCCATAGTGTTAACAGGATCATAGAAATTTCAATTTGAATATTGAAAAGAAGAATCTTTATGTTCAGTTTTAGTCAAATTAAGTACTGAACAGTAAAAAGACGAAATTCTCAGTCAATCTCTTTATTGTCACTTAACTGTCAACTCTCTTCTTTTCTCAATACAAACTTGATAATTATTAATTTCAAAGGTTACTAAATTCCAACATTCTCCCACGTCAAAAAAATAATAAGGTAACTAGTCTTCAATTTCCAATCTGCAAATTTTATGAACCGATCGCCTATATTCTCCATGGTTGGTTTTCATGTCAACAACTCTCATTCTTCAGCTCGCTGACACTGCGCTCTCTTTCTCCAACTCTGTCTTCAATCTTTCGATCTCATCCTTCTGTTTTTGTACCAGCTGACTGAGTCTACTTTGTTCTTCGAAGGAAGCTATTATCTTCGTCTCGACTTCTGTTTGAGTATCAGTCAATTCCTCTGGAATCTGAGACATATGTGACTCTTTGACTTTGAGAAGTTTTTCTTGTATAAGCCCTCCTTTGAAATGTGCATCAGATAGACTCTTCTTCAAATCTGCCATTGACTTCTTGGGTTCGTCGAAAACGATGGGTAAACTATTCTTCTGTGTTGTAACATTTCACGTGAATGGTCAGAGTTCCTCAAATCTTCATAGAAGTGGATATTTGAAGCCTCACATTTTTCCAGACCGTTGTTTAATTGCCTCAAGCTGATTTCTCCTACTAAAGATATATAATGATTCAGTTCATATTCCTTCATATGTTGGAGACTTGAGTAGTCCTTGAGTTTTTTCACGACCACCTGGTAGTCTCCCACAATTTGTTGATTCTTCTTCTCAGCTAAAGTCAGTTGTTCCTTCAGGGATTTTATCATTTCCTTACTACTAGCCTTCTTCTCTTTCAACATACTCAATTCTTGGTAGCTAATGTGAGATCAACTTTCTTACTCTTGAGCTGGTTCTTGAGCTCCACAATACGACTATTCTTTTGTTCCATACAGGTCTTGATCGATTCTAAATCTCCATTGGGCAAGCATACCTTAGACTCTACCACCGAAACGTCGTTCAAGTTCTACATCTGATCCCTTTCAACGGATTTGATACCTTCCTGTATTTCCACAACAGGGTCGGTTAAATTCTTGATGGTGTTTTTAAGATCAACGTTCTGTTTCGTTGCATTGTTCAGTTTTCTTCGCATATCTTGAATGAGATCATCGTGTTGCGTCAGATCTTTGTTCTTGGCGTTGATGATGTTCTGAAGTTCGTTGATTCTGGCCTCATTAATTTGGTTTATTTGATTCTCTAGAATTACTTGTTTTTCAATTGTCAGTTTCTTCAGTTGATTCTTTATAACGATCTTCTCTTCAGCAGTTTGTAAATTGGATGTTATATTAACTGTATCTCCTATGCCTTGTTCCAGAAGTTTTACCCTTTGTTTAAGATACTCGTATTCTTCCCTCTCTTGTTTTAACACATCATACGCTTGCTCCAATACTGTTAGTTTTTTCCGGAGGTTGATCATCTCTGTGTGTATCTGATCATTCTCTTCGTCTAGTAGCTTCTGCCGATGAATCGATTTGTTCAATTCACACTTCAATCGAGATATTTCAAGCTGTGCAATAGAGCTAGTCTTGTCTATGTTTGTTGCTTCAGCGATATGTATGATATTAAAGTTATTTCTATGTGGAAACTTTTCCATTGGACCATGAACTGTCCATCCCAGTTTACATTTTGAAGCAAATGGCATTTTCTCCGGTCCGGGATGAATTTTTCTAGGTAGGATCAAATCTATATTGTCCTGACCAATGATCATACTCGGTCTTTGATTACTATAATTTTGTATTGGTAATCGTTCAAGGTATCCAAAATCCTGTTTATGTAATGACTGGATAGGAAGAGATAAGTTGTCAATCGTCCGTACTCCATAAAGAGAAAATCTTTCTTCTTCATTGTTTATGTTAGCTATTTCCACATCCAATTTGAAAGAATTTCTTCTGTAACGATTTCATCATTTGTCCACTGTAAACACAGAGGTTCCAGTTGTCCCACTGATCCTATCTTTTCTGCAATTTTAGAATGTAACAAGGTAACTGTGGATCCCTCATCACACATAGCCAATATTTCGCAAAGCCCTTTAGGACCATAAATTTTAACTGGAATAAAACGAAGTAACACTGCTGACTTATTCCTTATAGTGCAAATAGGTTCTGCTTCAGTCGGATTTTCATTGATTTTCTCAGTTTCATTATGAAGAAGTGGATGATGTGAAAGTTTACACCCATTTTTGCCACAAATTTTCCTATTTTTACACTGGGATTTTTGATGATTCCGTTTGAGACAGGAAAAGCATAGTTTTTTCGTTCTCACAATTTTCCACCTGGTTTCCAAATCATCAATTTCCATTTTCGGACAACTATCCTTATGAGAAGATTCTTCACAATAAGAGCATTTGTATTCTTTTTGATTATAAGTGGCGAAAACCCGTTCTGTTCTTCTTTCATTTTGAAAAGATTTTGATCTATCCCAGGAATTTTTTGGTCTATCCCAATGTTCAGGAAACCTGATAAAACTTACTTGACAAGCTGCATCTGAAAAGGTCGATAACCAATTGGCGAAATCTTCGAGATCGGTTTCACAATTTTCTTTTTTCTTCTGAATGATGAATTCCCCCATTTCAGTTTCAATTCATCAGGAAGTTTATTGAGTAAATCTCTCTGTAATTGTGGATTTTGAAAATGACCAACAGAACGTAAAGATTTCATGATAATTACTATATTTGTCACTTCGGTAGAAAAGTTAATATTTTTTTCCAAATTGGTGTCCTTAATTGATTGCATTGCTCTAATTTTTGACAGCAACATTTCTATGATGATGTCAGGTCGACCAAAACGAGTTTCCAACGTCTGAATAATTTTGTTTACATCAGAAGTCAAAATAATACCTGATACTGCTGCTCTAGCTGGACCTTTCAAACATTTTTGTAGTTTGAATACAATTTCGTCTGCTGTATATTCCTCAATTAAATTTCGAAATTGGCGAATGAAAATTGGCCAATCTAGAGGATTTCCATCGAAGTATATGAGGTCTTTATTTAAAAACTCACGTTTCTCCGGCCTTATCTGTTGTTGAACGGTATTATTCACCGAATGAAGCACATCAGTAATGGTTTCACATAACATTTTCACACTCTGATCACACTGATGTGGCAATGTGTTTTTTGACGGTTTTGTGCGGTCGATAATTTCTTCTTTTTCCATTTCAACCCATTGATTTATCATGGTTTTGTTGTAAAATTTATTTTCACTATGTTCGCTCACTTCTTCACCTAAATCTCCCTTCTCTGAAATGTCTTCATCTTGTTCTAATTCCTCTTCTAGCTCCAACAGTCTGAATGCTTTTTCTAGTTCCAATTTCTTCATTTCTGTTTCCAATTCGATCCTTTTTCTCGCTATATTGATACTTGAAACAGTTCTCAAACTTCTTTTCGACTTGCTTTTTTTCGACACAACTGACTCCGGTTTATCATTCACCTCATTTTTTTCTGTTTCGACCTTAGAAGGAGAAGGTTCCTTTCCCACTATCGTGTGTTTGTCCTTTTTCCATTTTCCAAACTCGTCGGGCCACACAAAGTCTTGGGATAAAGTCCTTCTTATTCCTGATCCGCTCCTCTTAGGTCTTTCGTTGTTCATTGTCGGGGTCACCAAAATGTTCATTTTAGTCAAATTAAGTACTGAACAGTAAAAAGACGAAATTTCTCAGTCAATCTCTTTATTGTCACTTAACTGTCAACTCTCTTCTTTTCTCAATACAAACTTGATAAAATATTAATTTCAAAGGTTACTAAATTCCAACACTTTATATTTCCATAACAAGGTAATATCCGATTTGAGTGATATTTATTCTGTAAATGAATCATTTTTACATATTTCATTTTTTGAATAATTTCCAAAATATAATTCCGATCGTGCTGAAATTTTGCATTCATTTACTCAGCATAAATCTCAAGTCCTATGCAAAATTGAGATACTTAATAGCATTATTGCTCCACCAATGAACGAATGTTCGAAAGGACCTGCTCAGGACTTTTCTTGAATTTTTATAGTTATTCCACTCAATTTTTATCGTCCCTGTAGGTAATTGAATATTCAACAAAGCACGGCTTTATACAGAGTGGAGCATTGTCGCCTTTTTCAACTTCCCTATAACGAAAACAGAAAAATTATTTCTATAGTCGGCAATGTAGTGGTCGACTTCACTGATAAATTTAAGTTTATCATTCAAACTTAAACACTTGCTTTTAGACATTTTCGCACAACTTTTCACACTAGCGTAATGGTTAGATTGAAACCAAGCAGCTGGGGGTGTATTTAAAACTGTTTCAGAAATCAGAATGATCTCTCTGCCCGCCGTAATGATTTAGTTTGGGCTCGGGATTTATCAAGCACTTCCGGAAATGATTTCGGAAAAACCCACCCTTATACCTTCTTACCAATACCCATTCAAAGAGTGATGTTCTTTGAATATTTCGTTATAGAGAAAATTCACTTTGTTTTAGAGGGTGTTTTTAACATGGAATTTGGATTCAAGATGCAATGTCTTGTACGAAATTTGTTATACAGACGTTCGTTATAGAGAAATTTCACTGTATTTAAAAAAAGCCATGAGTAGGAGTTTTTGAGCGCTCGTTCATTGGTGGAGCAATAAGACTATTACCTCAACATTTTATATGGGACTTGAGATTAATACCAGATAAAATGCATATTCTCAGCACAATCGGAATTATATCCTGGAAATTATTCAGAAAATGAAATATGTAAAAAATCAATAATTAAAAAAAAATTATTTGGTTCAGATGATGCGATCTTCTTGAATTTTTGCATGAACAATCAGTATATCAATCTTCATTCACATTCTTCATTTCCATAGAAATAGAATAGTATAGAGCATAGACAAACTGAAATAATAGATGAGCCACTCGTATATGTCGCGCCATCAGCTGTCGGAGGAGGATACTAATACACGAAAAAATTATTTTCAATTTGATAGTTAGATGTCGTTGCATTCATGGAAATCCTATCGAGAAAATAGTAAGTATGTAAAATCGTTATTATCAAAAAACCTTTGAATTGTCAACTGACACAAGGAGTGGTCTGACACGTTCTTTTTGAAATTTCATGAATTTCGATATGCCTGCAAGAGTGAAGATGTGTTGTGTTATTGGATGTGAAAATCGAGATGCAAAAAGGTAATTTCAAAATATATATTATTATATTCTGTTACCTATAAGAATTAAGATAGTTTTCAAAAAAGTTTTTCATGTATTGAATAAGTTTAGTACGTAAATACTCATATTTTGTATTATTGAATTCATTATTGTTTTCAATGCAATTATTAGTTTATTGATTAGATATTTATGAAATGAATCTGTATTTTCAATTGGTGATATCTATTTCAGTTAATAAATTTTTATTCTATCCAGAATTTGATTATTGATCCTCATTTCTCGATTCCAAAAGAAAATCAGATGAAAGTTCGTTGCAGGTATTATTTTCATGAAAATAAATTTCCTCACTCATCGATAACTTGCACGAATCCATTTCTGATTTCCTTTTGGAAATTGAATTTCAAAAAACTTTTTGCACCTTGTATAATATATGGGTGTACCTACCTATTCAAAAGGTGCACTACAGAATTATTTTTGAGGCAGCTTTACGATACAGATTCCTTTTTCAATTGAGCTTTTTCACGAATTAGTAATGTTGTACAAAAAAAGATATCGCTGAAGCTTGTTCTACTAGTGTCTCATCTATTCTCCGTTTAGTTAGTCTATGGTATAGAGTTGCTATCAATGAAATGAAAGTGGTATCAGATCCGCCATATTACTGTCAGGAAACGAATTTTGACAATCATTGAATTTTTTCTAAAAATAGTGATTTTTGTACCTTTTTCAAGTTAAATTGAGATTTCTTGTGCTTAATAACCAATAATAAAATGGTATCGTGTGCTATATGGCTTTGTTCAAGCAGGGACGAGATAGATAAGAAGAAAATTACAGGAATAACATTTCACAGGTTAGGATGAGAGTGAACAGATCCGCATTCGAAATTTTTACATGTCTGTCTTGGTAATCTGATATCTTTTTATACGAGTATATTATTGCCTGAAGAAAAATTGTTTATTTGATATTCAATTGACCTCATTTGAACAGGATTCCTAAAGACCCAACACGTCGTATTTTTTGGGTGAAATTCGTAAACAGAAAAAAGTGACAACTTAATTCAACCCTGAACTTTCCGCCATATTGGTCCGCAACTAAGCCTTGCCCAGTGGTTCCATTTTTCCTTAGACAATTGTATGTCATAGCGTCTCTTCTCTATTCTATCTCTATGTTCATTTCACTCGAATCGGATATCTTGTTTGTTATGCAAATTTAAAGATTTATTGTTTCAATATTCTAATTGAATTTTCTATGTTCTGTTTACACTATGACAACAAAATTTTGCATGAGGCTTATTATGAGCATCTTGCATGTGGCCGCAAAATTTCATTTCGATTGGATTCGTCTTGTCTGTGATACTGAGGAACAAAAATTTTGAATGGCCATATTTTATGGAACGATTTGGGCCGGTTAACGAACTCAACTGAGGCATTTGGGAACCGAACTCACCCTGAAAATCTCAAGTCTCTAGGACAATCCTGTCGAAAGTTATCGTGCTTACGGCCAGACGAGCAAAATTGAATTTGATTACGGATTCGTCATTAGTAAGTCGAACCCTATCGTTTGAGACTATTTTCGGCTCAATATTCGAAAATTACAGACTTTGGGCAACTCGTTCAATTTAAACGAGCGCTTAAAAAAATATATCGGAATCAATAGTGAGAAAGATAAATGAAGACAATCTTTTTCTAACCATAACCTGGATAAATAAAATCACATCATCAAGAAGAAGAAAAGTGTGGGTGTTTAGATAAAACTACATCAAAACTAACGAAAAAATACCTTCGGTTGATTCAAATAACAGGATATTTGTTCCAATTTTCACATACAACCCACATTATTCCCAAACATCGCATTTATACCCACTGTATATTTCTCTCAGTCGATATTGATGTTTTTATCTATGTACTTATGATTACATGAACCGAAACACACTTCAGAACTTCTCCGTTTAATCACAGAAATTTCACTAAACTTGGCACCGCTTCATTTCTCACTTTTCACCACTGACCGACGAGTAGAAAATGGGCATTTTTCCTCGGAAAAGCACGATACACCGTGAAAAAATCTAGTCAGGACGTACATTGTTATTTCTCCCATTTTCATTTCGATTATCGCATCCTTATCGTAGAAAAATTGCAACGACAAATCCCTGAAGTGCAGGAAATTTCAAGTCTTTAGTTCTTTCAGTTGGAAAGTTACAGGTACGACCGTTCAGTTTTTGACCTCGAAATTTATAAAAAATCCAACTGAATACTTGGAGATCATTTCCAGCTCAAAATTGGAAACTAACAGATATTTGGGCAGAACTATAGCACACCGTTTCCCTAACAGCAAATACGCAAAAACAATCAAGAAAACGATAGCGATACGCTACAAAAGATAGATTTAAAGATTGAAAACTAAGAAAAAAACAAATATATTGAAATCAACAGTGAGAAAGTTGAATGAAGACAATTATTCACAACCATAACCCCGATAAATAAGATCACATCATTAAGAAGAAGAAAAGTGCGGAGGTTTAGACCAAGCTACATCAAAACTCACGAAAAAAAAAACCTTTGGGCAACAGGATGTTTGTTTCAATTTCCACATACAGGGTGTCTCAAAACTCGACGTCAACCCGGAACCGGGTGAAAAGGCAAGTAATGCTGGTTGTCAGAAAAATATAAAAAAAAATCTAAGTTGCATGGGTTGAAAATAATGGGCATTTAAAATAACACGCAAAATTCCACACCCTGTGACAGTCTTTTTCCAACTTTTTTTTTGCTGTGTAACCTTGAATAATGCTTGTCTGAACTGTAATCAAAATTTGGATACCAGCTGCTCTAGGTTTCATAAAAATAGGGCTTGCTTCCCAGAAACAAACAAAATTCAAAATAAACAATTGCCTAGTTTCAAATGACTGTATTGAAAAAAAATGTACTACGCAAGTTTGGCAAGTTTTGTCAAAAGTTGGCGCAGTTAGTAAGGATTCCAAAATGGTATAATACTTGTTAAACTGTAGCTGTAGTTCAAATTTATTTTCGATTGCCTTTGAATACACTTTTTCTTAAACAGCTTCCCAGTAACAAAGTCCAATGGATTCAAGTCCGGTGAACGGACCGGCCACCAGATTGGACCAGAACGTCCGATACATCTTCCGGGAAAAAATGTTACTAGAAAAAAAATTCCAAAGAAATTTCTCAGGAAAAATTTTTTCTGGAAATTTTTTTTCCTGGTAACATTTTTTCCCGGAAGATGTATCGGACGTTTTGGTCCAATCTGGTGGCCGGCCCATTCACTCGACTTGAATCCATTGGACTTTTTTATTGGAAAGCAGTTTAAGAAAAAGTGTATTCAAAGGCAATCGAAAATAAATTTGAACTACGGCACCTACAGTTCAACAAGTATTATACCATTTTGGAATCCTTACTAAATGCGCCAACTTTTGACAAAAAATGCCAAACTTGCGTAGTACCTTTTTTTTCGATATAGTCATTTGAAACTAGGCAATTGTTTATTTTGAATTTTGTTTCTGAGAAGCTACAAAAGTTAGATATAAAGACGAAACGAAAAAAACAAATAAATTGGAATCATCAGTGAGAAAGTTGAATGAAGAATCTATTCACAACCATAACCCGATAAATAAGATCACATCATCAAGAAGAAGAAAAGTGTGGAGGTTTAGACCAAAATACATCAGAACTCACGAAAAAAACCTTTGGGTGATTCACACAACAGGATATTTGTTTCAATTTTCATATAAAACCAACATTATTTCCAAACATTGCCTAGATACCCACTTTAACGAAATCACACTGTATATTTCGCTAGTTCGATTATTAATGTTTTTATCTCTGTACTTATCATTACATGAACCGAAACACAGGTTAGAATTTCTCCGTAACTTCACAGAAATTTCACTAAACTTGGCACCGCTTCATTTCTCACTTTTCACCACAGACCGACGAGAAGAAAATGGGCATTTTTCCTCAGAAAAGCACGATACACCGTGAAAAACTCTAGTCAGGGCGTGCATTGTTACTTCTCCTGTTATCATTTCGATTATCGAGTCATTATCGTAGAAAAATTGCAACGACAAATCCTTGAAGTGCAGGAAATTTCAAGTCTTTAGTTCTTTCAGTTGGAAAGTTACAGGTACGACCGTTCAGTTTTTGACCTCGAAATTTATTAAAAATCCAACTGAATACTTGGAGATCATGTCCAGCTCAAAATTGGAAACTAACAGATATTTGGTCAGAGCTATAGCACACCGTTTCCCTAACAGCAAATACGCAAAAACAATCAAGAAAACGATAGCGATACTCTACAAAAGATAGATTTAAAATTGAAAACTAAGAAAAAAACAAATATATTGAAATCAACAGTGAGAAAGTTGAATGAAGACAATTTATTCACAACCATAACCCCGATAAATAAGATCACATCATTAAGAAGAAGAAAAGTGCGGAGGTTTAGACCAAGCTACATCAAAACTCACGAAAAAAAAACCTTTGGGCAACAGGATGTTTGTTTCAATTTCCACATACAGGGTGTCTCAAAACTCGACGTCAACCCGGAACCGGGTGAAAAGGCAAGTAATGCTGGTTGTCAGAAAAATATAAATAAAAATCTAAGTTGAATGGGTTGAAAATAATGGGCATTTAAAAAAACACGCAAAATTCCACACCTTGTGACAGTCTTTTCGCTCCTGTTGCCACAAATATCAACTTTTTCCAACTTTTTTTTTGCTGTGTAACCTTGAATAATGCTTGTCTGAACTGTAATCAAAATTTGGATACAGCTGCTCTAGGTTTCATAAAAATAGGGCTTGCTTCTCAGAAACAAAATTCAAAATAAACAATTGCCTAGTTTCAAATGACTGTATTGAGAAAAAAATGTACTAAGCAAGTTTGGCAAGTTTTGTCAAAAGTTGGCGCATTTAGTGAGGATTCCAAAATGGTATAATACTTGTTAAACTGTAGCTGCCGTAGTTCAAATTTATTTTCGATTGCCTTTGAATACACTTTTTCTTAAACAGCTTCCCAGTAACAAAGTCCAATGGATTCAAGTCCGGTGAACGGGCCGGCCACCAGATTGGACCAGAACGTCCGATACATCTTCCGGGAAAAAATGTTACCAGAAAAAAAAAAATCCAAAGAAATTTCTCAGGAAAAATTTTTTCTGGAAAAATTATTTTTTCTGGAAATTTTTTTTCCTGGTAACATTTTTTCCCGGAAGATGTATCGGACGTTCTGGTCCAATCTGGTGGCCGGCCCGTTCACTGGACTTGAATCCATTGGACTTTTTCACTGGAAAGCAGTTTAAGAAGAAGTGTATTCAAAGGCAATCGAAAATAAATTTGAACTACAGCAGCTACAGTTCAACAAGTATTATACCATTTTGGAATCCTTACTAAATGCGCCAACTTTTGAGAAAACATGCCAAACTTGCGTAGTACCTTTTTTTTTCAATATAGTCATTTGAAACTAGGCAATTGTTAATTTTGAATTTTGTTTCTGAGAAGCAGAAACAAACGAAAACAATAGCCATACTCTACAAAAGTTAGATATAACGACGAAACGAAAAAAACAAATAAATTGGAATCATCAGTGAGAAAGTTGAATGAAGACAATCTATTCACAACCATAACCCGATAAATAAGATCACATCATCAAGAAGAAGAAAAGTGTGGAGGTTTAGACCAAAATACATCAGAACTCACGAAAAAAACCTTTGGGTGATTTACACAACAGGATATTTGTTTCAATTTTCACATACAACCAACATTATTTCCAAATATTGCCTAGATACCCACTTTAACGAAATCACACTGTATATTTCGCTCGTTCGATTATTAATGTTTTTATCTCTGTACTTATCATTACATGAACCGAAACACAGGTTAGAATTTCTCCGTAACTTCACAGAAATTTCACTAAACTTGGCACCGCTTCATTTCTCACTTTTTACCACTGACCGACGAGAAGAAAATGGGCATTTTTCCTCGGAAAAGCGCGTTACACCGTGAAAAACTGTAGACGTGAATTGTTACTTCTCCTGTTTTCAATTCGATTATCGCGTTCTTATCGGAGAAAAATTGCAACGACAAATCCCTGAAGTGCTTTTATCGACCTTAATCAGGTACTTTGTGTGTGTGTTAGAATTAAGCTTGATATTCTGTATCAAACACAATAAACATAAACGCTGGGTTTTGTGCTGAGATCATAGTAGGAGTTAAGGAGTCATTCATAATGTCGAGAGCGTTTTATTACAATAAATTAGTGCATTTTCTACAGAGGTTGTAGGATTAGTGAATAAGCACATTGCCGAAATTGGTACCGGTCGAAAGCAGCTTTTGAACCTCTTTGTAAAGTGTCTAATGGCTCATTCATTGAGCATTTCCAAATGTGACAGCATTGAGAGTGGTGTTGAATATAAAGGGTTTTCCAATAAGAGGTGTAATTTTGAACAGCCCGCTATTTCGGTAGATTTCGCGTTTGAAGCTGTCATTTTTTGATAAGTAGAAACCACGCCATCAATAAAAATGGAACGATACACGTGAAGCACCTTGTCGGACCGCAATAAAGGAGTTGGTGGAAAAATTCGAGCTGTTGGGTCAAATTAGTGATGTGAAGAATAAAAGCCGTGCACGTCGCTCAAGAAGAGCCGAGAATATTGCTGCTGGGTCCGAAAGTGAAAATGAGGCTGGAGCAACAGTTACGGTGAATGGATTGTGCTATCGAGAGATGATTCATGATTTTTTATGGCCGAAATTGGATATTATTGATCTGGACAACGTTTACTTTCAACAAGACGGAGCTTCGTGCCACACAAGCAACGAAATCATTGATCTTTTGCGGGAAAAGTTTCCGGACCGTGTTATTTCTAGAAGATGCGATTACTATTGGCCACCGAGATCTTGTGATTTAACACCTTGCGACTTCTTCCTTTGGGGCCACGTGAAACAGAAAGTCTACGCTAATAGCCCAGCGTCAACGTCAAGACCTCAAAGATGGAATTCGTGAGGCTATCGAGGACATAGGGCTTTGCGATTTGGTTATGGAAAATTTCATTAAAAGGATATTGTCCGTCATTTGTTTGATGTTATTTTCTACTATAAACGGCATAGCTTCTTCTTTATAATGAAATGAACCCAAACAACACACTCACATCTAAATGACATCTAATAGATATTAAAAGTGATCTGAAGCCATCTTGCTCTGAAATCTGATTGAAATAAGATTATCTAATTGAGATGTTTTCTATACATAATGTCTAGAAGACATCCTTTAGATGCATTATCTAAGACCTGAAACAATTTTATATCCTGCAGATATCCAAAAATTTATAGCTTTTTGATCACACCTCCAAAAGCCGTATATTAAATATCGAAGTTTTAAAATCGTGGAGGAGGTATTTTATTTAACGTTTAATGGACATCTTTTGTTTTACGTCTATTATACATCAATATTTTGCTCTTTTTTGTCATCTAAAATACATCGATAAAACATCTAACTCATATGGTCATAAAACAGTAGATTGATTGACATTTTTTAGATATATACTGTATAAATTGTCTTTAAACGTACGGTTTTGTATGTCTCAAATATGTCGATAATTGTATTTCAATTCGACCACACGTTTTTGAAATGTTTATAAGACATCTAATTGATACTATCGAAAAAAGAATAACGTTTCGACGTATAATAGATATGCCATGCCATTCATCGAAATAAGACATCATTATTCGACAATATTCAGTCATCTAGAATACATAAATAAAATATCTAACTTTAAAAGTCAAAGAATTGTGAATTGATTTCCATCCTTAAGAGTATTATTTATATAAAGTCTCCCAACCAAAGATTATGAATGTTTTTAAGATGTCCATGGAAATATTGCATTTCGACTATAGTCCGTTCACGAAAGGTTGAGCACATAGTAGGCGTTTCTTTATTTATTTGAAGTTGGCAGTATTTACTGTCATAGAGTAAAATAACGTCGACGTTGCGGAATGTACTCGGCCTCGTCCGACGAGCTTGCGAGTTATCAGAGAACTCTATGCACGATTGACAACATTGCGTATCAATCTGACAAGAAAATAAAGAACATAACCTAAAATTTTGATAAACACAGTGGAATATGCCAAATTTCCATGGCCAACCGAGGGCTCAACCTTTCGTGAACGGACTATATATAGGTTTTCAAAATGTTTATAGAATACCTATTCATTTCATGCAATAGAGAAGTGAGCAATTTTTTGATGTTTTTCAGATATGCTATGCAACTATTTTAATACCAAAAACCATATGGAAAATAATAATTTATTTAGGTATGAATTCGACTAGCAGATACGCATAGATATACAGGTTGTTTTTAAATTCATGCGACAAAATTAAGCATGTGAAATTTAAGATGAGTCTTCTCTACAACAAAATTTTCTCAGCCATCCCTTTTCGAGATATCACCCCTAAAAGGTAGTGACAAAAAAATCCTTGAACTTCCACGGCAATCCATGACACGTTAACTACGTTCACATAATTTGGCTGGAGGTTGTTGTTTCCAGCATTCAGCATTCATTATGAATCGTATAACATTTTTAATATTTCCTACCCAACTTAATAAAAAAAAATATGAATTATGGTCCTTTTCATTCTCTTCAACAATTGGATGAAATGGAGTAAGGACCCTCAATTTTTATGCTAGAGGGTTTTTTGTTTTCTTAAATAAGTACTTAAACAAAGATTTATTGAGTTTTCCACGAAAATGCTCATTTTTTCCGTTGTTTTATGATACTGGAAACAACAAACATTTTCAATGATTGAAATAGACACGGGGTGTTTTTATGAATGAAAACATTCCATGTTTTTTGTTTCTCGTATCATGCTTCTTTGGTGTGCGGCCTGACAAAGAGCTATACCGGCTGTCAACGGAATATGGAAACACGGTATATAAGGTATCGACTTCGTTTTTTTTTATTCAACAAAGAGAAGATTTTTGAAGTCCGGTTATACCGGAAATGATTTTTTTCAAATGGCGCAGTAGGTGTATTTCTTCATATTTTTATTGTAAATATCGATTTCAGTACAAATATGTGTCACTTGTTAACATATTAGTATTAGTGATTTTTTTTAATTATTTCAGTTTCGTCCTGGATGAGTGAAAGTATCATCGTTGAATTTTCATTCCAACATCAGGGAAAAATTGACACCCCAAAAAAAGTCTAAGATTCCCTAGTTTTATCAGCCTGCAATATATTCGGAATGTTAATCTTTTTCTTGAGATGTAAATGCCTTGGAAAAAAGTATTATTAGAAAGGCCTTTTTTCTGCTCAATTCGATACATAAAAGATAAAAATCGAATTAATAATTATGAAGATACAATACTCTAAATCTGGCAATTTGGTCAGGTGACGCATATTGTGCTCTGGAAGTAAGATATAAATACAAATTCTAATATTTCGGTACGACCGGAAGTACTTCAAACAATAAATTAAATTTGAAAAAACGAAATCGATAACTTGAATACCACCTATTGAAATAAGAGCGTTTTTCCATATTCCGTTAATATAAATAAAATATAAAATGAAAAATAGGTGATCTATGCGATCACGATGAGCGAAATGCGAACTCCTATATCGGGCTCGGTCACGTGGTTACGAACCGCCGAACCGCCAAATGTTAAAATTCAAAGGGATAGCGGGTAGGGTTATAGACAGAAAGACATTCGAACTTGATCATTTCGTTAGAACACTGCTTCGTCAAAAGGTCAAGTCAAATATCGAGTGATTGTTTTTGCTTCAGCCTTAGCTTAGTGAATATACTATTTAGTGATTAGTGCTGCCACAATTAAAGAAGGTGAGTGCAAATGTTGCTTATGGTACCTATGTAGTTCTAGTAAGTACAATTTCAATTTCTCCATAATATAGCTTTTCAAACGTAGCTGGTTCAGGTCTGAGCTCACTGTTATAAAAATGAGATTTATTTATAATTTTCAAAAACGAATCTGCATCTTTGGATAAAAGCAGAATAAGTATTATGAAAATATCTTTTACAGATGGATCATCTATTAAGATCTATTGAATGATGTTTTTAGATAACCGTTCAAAAGTGAATATTATGTAATGTTGAATTATATAGAAACCTATTATTCCCGGTGTAGTAGGTACCTAAAATGTGTTCCTCCGAATAATGTGGTGGCACTAAGATATGCTAATTAATATAAAATTGGAGATTTGTTATGGAATCTAGAAAAGTCGATTGAATGATATCTTTCAGATGACTAACTAACACTAGTGATTAACTTTTGATTAGGTACTACTTCCTGTAAATTATACCTATAACATTTGTTCTACTGCAGAATATGTTGATTAATTATTGTATATTAGGTAGGTATATTGTAAGTAGAAATTTGAAACCTTTCATAGAATGATCATCTGAAGCAGTCTATCGAATGATATCTTTTGAATAACCGTTCTATTGAACTGTTATGTCTGTTATCATTATTCTGAATACTCAGTTTATTTAGATATTATCACAGGTACCAGGTACCTGAAATCCGCTCTTTTTAAAAATATGGTCCGATGACCTAGAAAAGTCGATTGAATGATATCTTTCAGATGACTAACTAACACTAGTGATTAACTTTGATTAGGTACTACTTCCTGTAAATTATACCTATAACATTTGTTCTACTGGAGAATATGTTGATTAATTATTGTATATTAGGTAGGTATATTGTAAGTAGAAATTTGAAACCTTTCATAGAATGATCATCTGAAGCAGTCTATCGAATGATATCTTTTGAATAACCGTTCTATTGAACTGTTATGTCTGTTATCACTATTCTGAATACTCTGTTTATTTAGATATTATCACAGGTACCAGGTACCTGAAATCCGCTCTTTTTAAAATATGGTCCGATGATCTAGAAAAGTCGATTGAATGATATCTTTCAGATGACTAACTAACACTAGTGATTAACTTTTGATTAGGTACTACTTCCTGTAAATTATACCTATAACATTTGTTCTACTGGAGAATATGTTGATTAATTATTGTAAATTAGGTAGGTATATTGTAAGTAGAAATTTGAAACCTTTCATAGAATGATCATCTGAAGCAGTCTATCGAATGATATCTTTTGAATAACCGTTCTATTGAACTGTTATGTCTGTTATCACTATTCTGAATACTCTGTTTATTTAGATATTATCACAGGTACCAGGTACCTGAAATCCGCTCTTTTTAAAAATATGGTCCGATGATCTAGAAAAGTCGATTGAATGATATCTTTCAGATGACTAACTAACACTAGTGATTAACTTTTGATTAGGTACTACTTCCTGTAAATTATACCTATAACATTTGTTCTACTGGAGAATATGTTGATTAATTATTGTAAATTAGGTAGGTATATTGTAAGTAGAAATTTGAAACCTTTCATAGAATGATCATCTGAAGCAGTCTATCGAATGATATCTTTTGAATAACCGTTCTATTGAACTGTTATGTCTGTTATCACTATTCTGAATACTCTGTTTATTTAGATATTATCACAGGTACCAGGTACCTGAAATCCGCTCTTTTTAAAAATATGTTTATAATTTACACGATGATCGGTTTTGGAATCTTTCTTTCAAATATTTAAGGATAAATATTTCAAGATCATCTGAAATTTCAAATTATAGAATTTCATAATTTGCGTTGGAGATTTCGTAGGGCTCAAACTGTTACAGTATCTATTATGGAATAAATATTTTTCTGAATAAACTTGGTAGGTTTATCATCAAAGAAGTCAATTGATAGACCTCTTTGAGATATTGATTTAGTAATGAATAATACTCAACCACTCGACTTGATCAACTTGCTGAAAAATATTATCATTAGTCAAAAAGTCGAGCACAAAATAGGTTCAATCAGGATTTGAAGAATAATTGAATGTCTTGAGCTTGAAATCTTCGAGAAAATGTTAAGATGTTTTTCAGATCATCTTAGATGAATTATAGCAGGAGGTATAAGCGTTTTCCATTTCTATTTAGAATGTTGTTTTTTTCAGCTATCGTTTCAAAAAATGATATTTATTCAATATACAATGTCAAAAAAATTAGCATTTATATAAAATATAGATTTAATTAACAATTCTGCAATTTTATCAATTTTGGACTTATCAATTGACATTTCTTGCTCACCTTGAATTCAAAATATCATTTATTATTTTTCTGATGTTGTATTCGAAGGTCATATCATTACGAATAAGTCGAAATCTCAAAAAAAGGAAATTTTCATAGCAAGCCTTGAATCCTTTGGAAAAATATGAGTGAGAAGCCTAATTCATTCACTAATTTTTCCATTTCTAAAAGTTTTTTCGACAACTCAAGCATTTACAAAAAAACATAAACAAAATGTGTTCCAAGCTCTTATTAAATAGCATTTTATTGAACAACAGCCAACAAAATTAAAATGCATCGAAATTGTTTTCTCGTGAATGATTGAGTTTTCGAAAAAAATTGTAGAAATAAAAGAGTAAGTATACGAATTGGGCTTTTCAGCCATGTTTTTTTAAAAGTAAAATTGTCATAAAAAAATTGTGAAAAAAATTGTTTCCGTTAATCTTTGGAAGGGTGTAACCTTCATTTTCACCATAGCATCACCTCTCAAATTTTCTCGGTGTTACCCTGTATTCATAAACTTTCAATTATTTCTATTTCTCAGAAAAAAACTGAACGCAATATAAAAGTACATTTTATAGTTTGAAAAAAATTTTTTCATAATTTTCTGCAAAACTTTGATATTCTTTTGTTCTCTGTTGTGATTGTTTTTTAAAGTTGTACTTAATTGCGAAAAAAAATCACTTATTTTGATTTGTGTTGGTTCCAGAGGCTGTTTATAATCTGTTCGAGAGTGAAATCCTGGCAGATCTCAACGACACGACCCTAATAAGGCAATTCAAGACTGGTTACGCCTTGCAAACCAACGATACGAATATGAGAAAACGAAAAGCAAATCCTCACAAAGTGCCGATGCCTATGACATTCTTATTTATTTTTTTAATTGAACAAATTGTCTCGACTACATTGGTCATTGATACAATTTATATTTTTGATACATTTGAATTGTGTTTATTTATGTTTTTATATTATGAATATACCTATTTATTTTTTCATATCAGAACTTGTTTTTGCTTTCCTAACTGCTATGAGAGATTTCAACTGTGTAGATAAAATATATTATATCTGATAATTTGCTGGGCCGCACACCACAGAAACATGAAAGGAGAAGCATAAAACAGTTTTCATTGATAAAATAAGACTCAAGGTGTTTTTATGAATGAAAATGCATACTTTTGAAGTCTCTCACCAAATCTCCTTAGGATAAACATGATTTTGAAACTAGCAAATGTCAATTTTCTTTGAATTTTTTTACCATACAACCCTTCTTCGAAAAATCTAATGGAATAAATCAGTAACAGGTCTTAAATATGACGTCTTTCAAATCATTATATCGTTCAATCGGAATATTATTTATGAAAATTGTTGGTGATATTGTATACGTATATAAGATGACATAAGATAAACCTTTGTTCAATGTCCCTATAAAATCTTTGCATTGTATAATTTTTGACATCTTACTATTGTCAATTCCAAAACAATATTGATAACGTGCGAATTTTTTTGAACGCACGTTATCAATATTGTTTTGGAATTGACAATAATAAGATGTCAAAAATTATACAATGCAAAGAATTTTTAGGGACATTGAACAAAGGTTTATCTTATGTCATCTTATATACGTATACAATATCACCAACAATTTTCATAAATAATATTCCGCTTAATAGACGTCCAATTTCGATCATGACGGCAATGCTCCAAAAAACATCTACTATGTTATATATTTAAGAGGTTATGAGTGTGGATGTTTTTCGGATCATCTATATATTATCAGATTATAGATCAAGAAAAACGACAAAAATCTAATGATATATAGACATTAGAGAGTCATCACAATAACATAAATCCTCAAACATCTATTACATGTCGAACGTGATACTAAATTAGGATAAACTAAAAAAAACAGAAATTTCACTTGTTATAGAAAGACTTACTTTGACGTGAAATAGATGTCTAAAAAAGTAGTATTTTTCAACGTAAATCTCGCGGACATTTTTACGTCGAATCTAGGTTAGAAATTCAATACATTTTGATGTTTTATAGATCATCTAATAATCTATTTTATATAGTCTATAAAATGTTTAAAAGATGTGTGTGTGTTGTTTGGGAACATCCGATCCTTCACATTGAAAAATGGCATTTTTCTTTGAATATCAAAATAACCCCTCATATTGGAAAAACTCTTTACATACATTGACAATCTACAGGGTGATTTGTACTTAGTGGCCGATTTTTCTTCTTGATTGACATTTTGATAGTACCAACCCTTTGCCAGACAAGCTTGTAGTTTAGCTACAGGTGCGAGCGCGAGGCAGAGGCAGTATACATATACTATATGAGTAGGTGCGAGTGAGACGACATGATTATAATGACTTATGCAAATAAATTTTTTGGTACAGATTAATGCTCAGTTGCAGGAACGTCCATTAAAATTTAAAGGTCCATTAAACCCTTAATCCTCCATTAGTTCCTTGTAATAATGGAGGATTAAAAGTTTAATGGACCTTTAAATTTTAATGGACGTTCATGCAACTGAGCATTAATCATTTAAATGAATCTCAAAAACATCTGAAGAAAAGACATTCGATGCTACAACTAAATAAAATTGTCAAAAATTTTAAATTATTCTATTAACAATTTAATTTAGCATCTAATGTCTTTTCTTCAGATGTTTTTAAGAATCACCTAAATGATTAGTTATATAAGTCTGTACAAAAAAATTCATTCGCATAAGTCATTAAAATCATGCCGTCTCACTCGCACCCACTCATATATACTGTCTCGCGCTTGCACCTGTAGCTAAACTACAAGCTTGTCTGGCAAAGGGTTGGCACTATCAAAAATGTCTGGCTAATGAGGAAACATTATATCTAATTATTACCCAAGTATTATATACAGGGTGTCCGGTAAACCTTGTACAATATTGAAACTGGTGATAGACCAGGTCATGACTGTTCAGAATATCAGAATTTCACCTCAGTTAAAATATCACCATTTTCGAGATAATGGGCATTTTCTAAATATCTAGAAAATCACTACCTCACCTCCGTTTTTTGAGTGCTATGTCTACAAATTGAGACTAATTCAAATATCTTTGTTTCTGAAGATTGATGATGAGTGATGCTTTCAGACGTACAAAACAGTTTTTCAGAACTTGATACATTTTTCAAGGAATCAAAAAACGAAGGTGTGGTAGCAATTTTCTATATATTTAGAAAATGCCCATAATATCGAAAATGGTGATATTTTTACTGAGGTGAAATTCTGATATTCTGAACAGTCATGACATGGTTTCAATATTGTACAAGGTTTACCGGACACCCTGTATAAAAATCAGCTTTTATACTATGGGGTAAGTAGAATTACATATAATTTAATGAACATTAAGGGTGTCTGGCAAGGGGTTGCCACTATAGTAAGTGTCTGGCAATTTATGACATGATTTTTAATGATATTCCGAAGATAATATCAAAAAATCACACTTAATAAATTGACGAAATTAGATCAGTATTTTACACCCCTTTAATACCGTTCACCCGCCAAAGCCAGGGTAACCCCAACTTCATAATGATCCATCGTTCTTACCTGTGTTGGGGTTCACGGGCTCTTGCTCTATGAAGTTGGCAGTATTTACTTTTTTTTAGGTTTTCGATATTCATGGGGGGGGGGGTAATTACCCCCATTAACCAAACATTGCTTCAAAACTGCCTTGACTAGAGTGAACTTCTCTTAAAATTTCTCTTAAAATCTGAAGGTTGACTTCATCGATTAATGTTATTCTCTGCTTTCATGGTTTATATCCACTTACGTTGTTATAAATGAATGATTCCTTATTTTGTATTTATAGCTTATTAAACATAATTATAAAATACGCATGAGAACTGCTTTTTGTACGACAAACGGTTTCGGAGATATTCGCGAAAAACGATTTTTTTTTTCAATTTTAACACCCTGTATCTCGTAAACGATCCATTTCAAAGGATAAGTTCATAGAATCTTTTGTTCATATTTTTGACGAGCTATTACATCCATAGAAAATATTAACGAGTACCTTCTCAAAAAAATCAAGTTTATGTTCACATCACTTACTGTGTGTTTGTCCATTCCGTTCATTTCTCGATACTGGGACGCACTGGTCACAACAAGATGGCGCTAAATGCCATACAGCGGACGACAGATTACAGAAACATTTTGAATAATTTCGATGATCTGAGATATTATCGTATCGAATGAACAACTTTCATTGATGGAGTTCGATGATGTGCGTGACCTATTAAAATCTGAACTTTCCCTCGAATGGTTAGCCCTTCCGAGGGAAGAAAGGGTGGGAGAACAATGGGTCGAAATCTAAAAATATAATTATCATAAGGAAGAGGACCATCGATGAAATATCGAACATTTCAGCATTTCAACTTCGTAATGAATCTCAAAAAGGCGAGAATCAAGGAGCAATACAGGGTGTTAGTGAATAAGTGCGGCTAACTTCAGGATCTTATAATATAAAGTTTTCCAATAAGAAATGTTATTTTGATATTCGAAAAAAATGCCATTTTTCAATATAAATGATCGAATGTTTATTTCATTTTAAAGAAGAAGCTATGCCGTTAATAGTGGAAAATAACACCTGGCAAATGACCACCACGACCACGCTTACAGGACCATATCATTTTAAGGAAATTTTCCATAACCAAATCGCAAAGTGGATGCCCTATGTCCTCGATAGCCTCACGAATTCCATATTTGAGGTCTTGAATCGAAGCTGGGTTATTGGCGTAGATCTTCTCTTTCACGTGGCCCCAAAGGAAGAAGTCGCAAGGTGTTAAATCACCAGATCTCTGTGGCTATTTGTGATCGCCTCTTCGAGAGATAACACGGTCCGAGAACTTTCCCCGCAAAAAATCAATGGTTTCGTTGCTTGTGTGGCACGTAGCGCCGTCTTGTTGAAAGTACACGTTGTCCAGATCAATACTATCCAATTTCGGCAAAATACAGTGTGATGGCTTTTGTGGAATGCGTAATTCCAAAGAACGACGAGGAATGGACAAACCTGGGTTTTATTCAACACTTTCGACTACAGCAGCAATACTTTCGGCTGTTCTTGAGCGACGTGCACGGGTTTCATTCCTCACATGACTCACTTGTCTCAACAGCTAGAATTTTTCCACCAATTTCTTTATTGCGATTCGACAAGGTGCTTCACGACGACCCGAATATGTTCGAGTATTACGAACCGTCTCTGCCGAATTTTCACCATTTTTGAAGGGAATTTTAATGATTTCATTGCGTTCTTGAAGCGTGTATCGTTCCATTTTTATTGATGGCGTAGTTTCTCCTTGTCAAATGTCAAACAATGACAGCTTCAAACGTGATACATATCTACCGAAATAGCTGGCTATTCAAAATAACACCTCTTATTTGAAAACCCTTTAGTTCGTTCAAGAAATCGAACAAATTATTCTATTAACTTTCCCTATAAAATGGACTGTCAAATGAAACATATCATTGGAGAAAATATGTAGATATGACTGAAATGAATCCATAACTCTGCAGGAAAATGAACAATAATTTGTGAGAATGACTTCGTTATTTCGATGAACTTGGAAGGAATATAAAAATTGCACGTCGATGTTTTTAAATCAAAGATCTAAGATTATTATGAAGACGAATGTAATAATTAAGGTTTTTTCCATAGATAAAATGTATACAGGGTGTTAGTGAATTAGTGCGACCAAATTCAGGATGTTAGAGCTTGTCAAAAAAGATGAAGAAAATATTATATTAACTTTCTCTATAAAATGCGCTATCAAATGAAACATATCATTGGAGAAAATATGATGATATGACTGTGATGAATCCATAACTCTGTAGAAAAATAAACCATAATTCGTGAGAATGACTTCGTTATTTCGATGAACTTGGAAGGAATATAAAAATTGGACGTCGATGTTTTTAAATCGGAGACCTAATATTATTATGAAGACTAATGTGATTTTTAGAGACCGGATTATATGCATTAGCATATTTGCAAATGTAAAACATCTTGAGCGGTATTTGCATATTTTAGCTAAGATCCAGTTATGATGCATATTTTCGGTACATATTTTCTTCCCTGCGTTCCAAAATGCGATAAAAGTGAATTTAAGAACGATATTGTTTCAATTAGAAAAAAACTATTATTTAATAATAATAGCTATAATTCTACAAGTATAATTTTCTTTCGCTTGATAAGCATAATCGACAAAACCAATTTTGAGCATAAACAATATCTTAAAAAATTCATTCTATGGAACATAAGATGAAATGGAATGAACAGTGATCATAACTGCTCGTAAGTTTTTATTTTTTCCGAGAAAAGTATCGACAATATCAAAATTTTACAGGAGCCTTTTTTTCCCCAGAATTAAATGGGAGACCATAAGAGAATTTTATTTTTCGAAAACCTATCCCACTAAAACCATTTTTGGAGGAAAATCATAAGGGGTTGTTATTTTCAACTCCTAATAATAAAGTTATAGGATCAAAAAAAATTGTGTGAGTAACATCTCCTTAATAAATCATATTATGTATCGTTTTATGACTCCTAAAAAAAATTAAACTATCAACTCGTCATCGCCTTCCAAAGACTATATCTTGGAAGGAGGGTCGATTTCGGAAAAAAAAATATATGAACTACCCCTGCTTATTTTTATCCTGGAATCATCTCCCTAAGTCCCTCGCATTTGTTTACAGACATCCTGTATATAGGGCGTTTCAAAATAAGGTTCCATAAATTCGAAAAAAATTGGTTTTTCCAAAACATTTTCACAACCGTACCTATAAGTACACGATTTTTTCAGAGTTTTGGTATGTCGTGAATATGCCTTAACACACATATTTTACGATTGAAAATTATTCTTAATATTAACCAGTGGCGTCCGAACAGACTTCGGTCCTAAATACAATTGGTGAAATAAATTGGACGCCAATATTTTTTTAATGTAAAACTATTTTTGAAATGTCAAATTTATGTTACAATTCAAATTATGTGACACTTTATTCTTCAACCCAATTTTTCCGAAAAATTATGGTAAAATCTGATAATTATGTTATAACTGACAATCCTGAACAGAACCCATTTTTCTGGATGATAAGTATGAGAGATGCACTGTTCAAAATTTCATGTGGTATCACGTGTAAATAGGTGGCTAGTGGAATTCAGTTGAGAGTCCTAGTTGCGAATGCGGAGCAGCAGAGGAGATAATTGAACATCTGATAAATAATATACATGAAGTTACAGAGTCGTTTTTGCATTGGGTTGTAAGTTTTAAATCGATTCAATAGAGTTTCAATCATTTTATTTTTCTGTTCCTTTTTTTCTGCTTCGATTTTCTCGTTTTAGATTCCGAAGGCATCTTGGAGAGGGTTATCGGTTGGACTAAATAAAAAAGAAATCCTTCAATATTCGAATAGTTTTTAAGTGTTATTTTTGTTGGAACGGTGAGACAGGGTTTTTTCTACTGGGGTTTTCCCTGAGCTCTGGTATCATACGAAAAAATGGTATGGTACCCCGTTTTGCACTAACCTCAGTTAGGGATCTTGTTTTCGTTTCAAGTATTTTATTATGTTAGCTCTTGATTTCAAAAAACCTCTATATACAGGCTGTCCCGGAAATTGTGGGAAATCTCTCGGTTTCAGATAGAACATAAAAAAGTAAGATGACAAGTTCCCATAATTTTTTTTCCTACGAAGATACGACCTCCTAAATGATGCCACTGGAAATTCATTTCAGTGGAATATACAGTAGAGACTCGATAATCCGGAGAACGATAATCCGGATATTTACTAGTCCGGATTGACGTCAAAATTGTATTATGTCCTTATAATCCGAATTTCGGACGTGGTTTACGGTTCCCCTCGATTCGCTTATTTCCTCTCCACTCGACCGCTCTCGCTCGGTCGGCCGTTTTCCTTCATGTTCTCAATAGTTTTTAACACACTTAAACGCGTTTTATTGAAAAATCAGAATAGACGTTTTGTTACTGATCACGTCTTCTTTCCAAATCAATTTTTTTAATTTCAATCGGACGACCTCAAACGCATCCAGCTCTCCGCGAAAATATGTCCAAAAAAAATTCAAATGGGAATTATGTGGAAACTACTTATCCGACCGAATCCAATTTTGGCACACATGGATTGCACGTCAATAGCTGCTATCGTGTGAAGTTTCAGTTCTTAATATTGCAAAATGGCAGAGTTATGAGTTAAAAGAAAAAACACGCAATTCTCCGGTTTTTTCCGCTTTTCTCCAGTTTTAATTATTCGATCGGATCGTTTGACCCATCATTCTCTTCACAATGTAATTCTCTACAATTCATTCCATTGCAACGTTATCACTGCATCAATAGTTTCCATTTTGCAACGAAAAAACTAAAAAGAACGCGTATTTTTGTTGTTTTCTGTTAATAACAAATAAAAAAATGGCATTTTCGTGTTTAAAACATGGTGGGAATAAACTACGGACTGTCCTGCACGGAATGGCACAGGTGGCGTCCAGGTAGTATTTTTGTCAAAAAACTAATCATTTGTAGCTCTGTTGCTTGGCGTATATGACGACGATCGGGCGTTCTTTTGGTATATAAGAGTGCACAATGGTATAAGGCAAAAAAAGTCAGACAAGAATAATTAATTAGTGAAATGGAATGTTTCTACCTCCAAACCATACAGCTTTGATACATCATAATATGGATCATAATGATATTGAATTAACAAAACTGAAATACCGAAAAGGCCTTTTAGCACATATTTTTTCGATCCTAGAAGACGGGGATAATGTTAGCAAATGCATTTAGAGCATAGATCAATCCGATGCAGTGTGTTTATTCTATAACTCATGGCAATTACTGATATTCAGCTTCTGAAAGATATACAGGAGAAAGCTATTGTTCAGCATTCTTTTTCCCTTACAGTAGAAAACGTAAAATATAATATCTAATTATTCCAAATAATATATTTGTTTTATGATTTCGATAATAAAGCCTATATTTATTTCAACCGTTTTTTTGAATTGCATCTTTACTAAATTGTAAGACGCGGTAGTCCGGATTCCTCATTAATCCGGATCATCCCTTGCATTAATTGATCCGGATTATCGAGTCTCTACTGTATTTCAATTACTTACTTCTTTCACTATTTTTTTTTCGAAAACAGTTCATTTTATCGACACTGAACAAGAGTACCTTTTCTTTAGCTTAATGTTCAAGGTATCCAAATTTGTTTTTTTTGCACCTTATCATACAGGGTGCTGAAAATGTAAGCATTAGAGAATGTACAATCCAGTTTGCCCTTGGTAAACTGAACAAGCTAATTGAAACTTGAGTGCGGTGATTCAAGAGGTCCTTAATACTATTAATCATATCAAATTTTCATCAGATCATATCGAGTAGTTTGAAACTTATTCCAGTAAAATGGATTTCCAGTGGAGTCATTTAGGAGGTCATATCTTCGTAGGTAGGGGCCGCTAGGAAAAAAATTACGGGAAACTTGTCATCTTCATTTTTTATGTTCTATCTGAATCCGAGAGATTTAGTACATATTCCGGGACATCCTGTATATAAATAGGGGTTTTTACAGGGAATCTTTTACACCTCTTACAGGGCATCGTATTTTGGGTTGCCTAACCAAATGCATTGAACCATGAGAAATTAATGGTAAATCAAGTCTACTTTCTCTTGCTTAGTACAAAAAGCTATTAGTTCACCTTGATTATCAATTATGAATCATTTACAGCTACTTTCTGTAAAATACATAACTGATGCCAATTTAATTGACTAGGAGCAATTTCACACTTCTCTAGTTTTACCAAGATAATTAGCCAAAACTGGAAATTGACGATAAATAAAAAATAGCACAAAAAAACGATTTTTGAAGTTTTTATCACCAAAAATTTTCAGCCTGAGGAGTGTAAACATTGGTACGTTGCGCTAGATTCATAATTTATTGGGCACTATGAAAATTTACCCTCCACTAAGAGGTCAGCAAACCATTTTTCTTCTGTTTCGAGTTTAAAAAGAATAATAAATCACTGTAAAAAACCAAGATGATAATAGCATAACGATTTTCAACGGATCGTGAAAATTTAAATTTATTTTTACATTAAAATTCTACAACTTTTCTAAATGTAAAATGAATTGGAAAGTTCACAACACAGTTGACTTCCAAAGAAAAATAGTCTCAAACGTTATGAAAAGTTTGGGAATAGACATGCATCAATTCAAGTTTTAAGTCGATTCTTGCTATCGATACTAAAACGAAAATGCACAATTCCTGTACGAATAAATGCATAAATGTTCAAAAAATGGGTAGTACTCACATTAGAAGTGCTGAGGTGATCCACAGACAAAGATCTTCTGTTGTGTAGTGTAGCTTGCCGATTGAACAAGTTGCTATTCTTCAGTTGAGCTGCGAAATTAGGTACTGGTGTTTGAGCTGTCACTTCAGTCTGAACAGAATTAAATGATTTGGTTTTGGACTCCAGCTTCAAAGACTGACACTCTGGGTCCTTAATACCAGACATCGAAGAAATATCTCTCAATGAACACGATTTCTGTCTCTTAATGGTCGACTTCAGCGGGCTGGATACTTCATGAGTTATTTTCCTCGCATCATTACACTTTTCCTTATTACTGGAGAAGCTTTCTCTTATTTCCTTCAGTTTAATGAGCATATCATGGGTGGCCTGTCTGAAGCTTTTAGAACGTTTTTCAAATGGCATAGTAGGTACGAATTAAACACCACCATTTGTGTTTTTTCCAAATCACTACATTATTTTGATGATTTATTTGATATAAGATAAACAGATAATGCAAATTTTGAAGACAAGTGTTTGACAAACTGTCAATTTTGTTTTTGTTTGGTTAATATTTGAATGTCCCGCTATTTTTCTGCTGCGTGGCAGTGATTTGATGCAGAAATGACAGAATTCTGCGAGCATTTTCACAGCTGTCTTGTGTAGATTTTTCTATGATTTAGTTTGACATCTCGATAGCATACACAACATATCAAACGGTGCGGGCCAATAAGGAAACAGCGGACTCAGATGCATGCGCATACCGTGCGTCAACGCTCAACGAGAGAGAGAAATATATCTTTCTCTCTTTGACAGCAGTGATGTTTCAGGTGTTACGATTGTAACATTTGTGTTACATTTAAGATGTAGCGTTACAGTGTTACGTACTATTTTAACACAGTGTTCTGTGATTTTAAAATGAGGAAAAAAGGTTACGATTTTCGTTTCAGCAGTTCCTAATGAATTTAATATAGGGAAAATGCATTTTTTTTATCGCAGTTTCTACAAAATATGGAATTATAGGCATTTGATGGAGCTAAGAAAAAAATTTACAATTTTGGTGTGTTATAATTTAGCGAAGGCCAAAAAACACTGTGAAAGATAAATTTGTCTATGACTATGATCGTATTCCTCAACGAAACGGTTTTTTTCTTTCTTTCAATTGTTGTGATCACAGTCAGTTAGACGTTTGCTGAAAAATTTTCAGTTAGCGGAGTTAGCTATTTGTTTTGTATTCGCAAAGTTTCAAGAAATAAATTGAAGAACATGGAAGGAGGAAGGTGAGTGTTTAGATTAGATAGTAATATTTTGTTTTGTCAATGAATATTAGGTATTATTATTATTGTAGAAATATATCAGCCTGGTATTAACATTATACATTTCCAGCGAAAAATTGACTTGTCCAATTTGTGAAAAGGAATTCTCAAGTGTTTCGGCCAAAAATCGTCATTTGAGAGATATGCACAATGAAGAACCTCTTCCCTCTAAAAGGAACAGGCTAATAAAATGTCCAATTTGCCCTGAAGAAAACAAAGTTGGTTACGAAAAACATGATATGCTAATCAATCATTTACAGCAGATTCATTCTCTAGATATCAAAACTTCATTTTTAACGTTCAAAAATGAGAAAGAATTTGAGATTTGGAGATCACTTGATAACAGAAATGTGGATTATATCAAACACGCTCATAGGAAATCATCTGAAGGACTGATGGTTTATTATGAATGCAATCGTAGTAATTATTCAGGTGTGTACCTATTTGTTATTCAGCATAATACACTCAATTCACCAGAGGTCATGTATCAGCTTTTTGTTTTATTCGCAGGATTTACTAGCAAGTGTACCCAACGAAGCATTAATACTGGTGGAAGTATTAAAATGTCTGGCTATTGTCCTTCGAGAATTCGAGTTAAGATAACTCATAAGGGTAGGTTTCCATTGTATTTAATCAGGTATATACCTGAGTATATGATATATACCCTCTCTATCACATTGAATATCGTATGTTTCCGATGAGAATATCTGAACCTGTATATTTCAGCTGTGGACGTTAAATTTGTGGAGACGCATGTTGGTCATGACGATCTACTTCGTTCTAAACGTTTGACGAAAGACGCGCAGAAGATGATTGCCACTAAATTGATAGAAGGAGTCTCAAAAGAGAGGATTTTGGAAGATTCAAGAAAAATAACAAATGATAAGCTAGAAAGAATTAATATACTTAAAAGGGCTGATTTTGCTTATATCATAAAAAAATTCAATATAGAGAAAAGGAGGCACGATAACGACATGGTAGCTACTGCTTTGAAAGTTCAAGAGTGGAACAGTCAAGGAAAAAACTATGTTTTTTTGTTTAAGCAAATTGGTATGTATATAATTCAAAACTGTACATTCATTTTTAATCATCTTTTCTTTCAAATTTTCATTTTATTAGGAGAAACCTACCCTGGATTGCAGAAAGAAGATTTTGCCCTAGGCTATATGAATAGTGATATGGAGAGAAAGCTCAAAGAATTCAAAAAAATTATATGTGTTGACGGAACCCACGGCACAAATTCCAAACATTTTGATCTGACCATAGTTTTAGTCAAAGATGAAAACAAAATTGGGTTCCCTGTTGCATTCTTCTTATCAAATAGGCTGGATCAAACAATCCAAACTATTTTTTTCAATGCACTGAAAGCTAAAATCGGAGAGCCAGTGGAAGCAGATTATATTATGACTGACGATGATATAAAATATTACAATGCATGGTGTCAGGTAATAGAGAACATTCATCTAAATTGTGGATTTATAATTCTTTAAAATTTTACAGGCAATGGTAACAGAAAAAAAACCAAGAAGACTTCTCTGTTCTTGGCATGTTATAAAAAACTGGAATATTCAGGGGAGAAACAAATTGAAGAAGATGGAAAATAAAACAGAAATGAAAAGGAGAATGAGAATGATTTTGAAGGAGACAAACGTACCGACATTCCACAAGATGAAAGAGGAATATTTCGAGCACTTAGAAAAAGAGCAGGAATATGCATTTCTTAAATATTTAAAGCAGTGAGTGTATCTACATGTGAAAAGTATAATTTAAGATTTTCATTAATTTTTTTCAGATATTATTTTCAAAGTGAAGAAAGGATCATGATGTGGGCACACTGCTACAGAATAAATGCAGGGATTAATACGAATATGGCTATTGAAAGCTTAAATAAAGTATTAAAATACAATAAAATGAGGGGGAAACAGAACATAAGGTATAGATTTGAAGAATAAATAATTCTTTTCTAAAAAATGCATTTTAGGGTGGAGAAATTACTGGATACGCTAGAGGAATTGGTAAATGATAAACTATGGAAAAATATCATTGAAACTGAAAGACCTTCTGCCAATTCCTACCAGGCCAGAACTAATAGAGAAGCCCACTCGAGAGCAGAAAAGGGACTGACAGCAAAAGTAGTTTGCTTAGAAACTGGGGATTTTAGAGTTCAATCAGAATATAATAGTGATAAATTTCATATCGTCTCGTATGATGCCTTATGTGAAATGGATTGCAGATCCTTATACTGTGATAAGTGTAAGATATGCATCCACATATTTAAATGTGATTGTGCAGAATACACTGTAAAGGCTGTCATGTGCAAACATATCCATGCAGTTGCTTTGGTATTAAAGAGAAGCAGTACTATTTTAAGAAGACCGAATGATGATGACGACGACGACGAGAGCAATAACCTATACATATGCCAACCATCAACAAGTAGGACTGAATTTGAGATGGATGTTCAGAGTATTATAAGGGAATCCAATCAAATTTCAAATGCTCCGATTGATGCTACTAAAGCATATGGTGTAAGTCTTTGGGAATATTCATGCATACGGTTTTTTCAAATTTGATTTTAGGTGGTGAAAGAACAAGCTCATCTGAAACTTGACCTATTGGAAGAGAGTGTTGGTCGAAAAATTGCTAAAATAATTGATGATGCTTATGACTTACAGTGTTCCAATACTCCAACCAGGAAAAGAAAAATTGACAAACAGTCATATTTTCCAAAAAAAATGTAATTCAGTTCTAAAGGCTGTACTTTTGAAGTCAAAAGGATGTCTATGGAATTATGGTATGTTTTCTTTGTATGGTGTAAAGTATGCATGTTGCTCATTTTAATAATTTCAGATATTGATGAACAGCTTAACCCACGGCACAAATTCCAAACATTTTGATCTGACCATAGTTTTAGTCAAAGATGAAAACAAAATTGGGTTCCCTGTTGCATTCTTCTTATCAAATAGGCTGGATCAAACAATCCAAACTATTTTTTTCAATGCACTGAAAGCTAAAATCGGAGAGCCAGTGGAAGCAGATTATATTATGACTGACGATGATATAAAATATTACAATGCATGGTGTCAGGTAATAGAGAACATTCATCTAAATTGTGGATTTATAATTCTTTAAAATTTTACAGGCAATGGTAACAGAAAAAAAACCAAGAAGACTTCTCTGTTCTTGGCATGTTATAAAAAACTGGAATATTCAGGGGAGAAACAAATTGAAGAAGATGGAAAATAAAACAGAAATGAAAAGGAGAATGAGAATGATTTTGAAGGAGACAAACGTACCGACATTCCACAAGATAAAAGAGGAATATTTCGAGCACTTAGAAAAAGAGCAGGAATATGCATTTCTTAAATATTTAAAGCAGTGAGTGTATCTACATGTGAAAAGTATAATTTAAGATTTTCATTAATTTTTTTCAGATATTATTTTCAAAGTGAAGAAAGGATCATGATGTGGGCACACTGCTACAGAATAAATGCAGGGATTAATACGAATATGGCTATTGAAAGCTTAAATAAAGTATTAAAATACAATAAAATGAGGGGGAAACAGAACATAAGGTATAGATTTGAAGAATAAATAATTCTTTTCTAAAAAATGCATTTTAGGGTGGAGAAATTACTGGATACGCTAGAGGAATTGGTAAATGATAAACTATGGAAAAATATCATTGAAACTGAAAGACCTTCTGCCAATTCCTACCAGGCCAGAACTAATAGAGAAGCCCTCTCGAGAGCAGAAAAGGGACTGACAGCAAAAGTAGTTTGCTTAGAAACTGGGGATTTTAGAGTTCAATCAGAATATAATAGTGATAAATTTCATATCGTCTCGTATGATGCCTTATGTGAAATGGATTGCAGATCCTTATACTGTGATAAGTGTAAGATATGCATCCACATATTTAAATGTGATTGTGCAGAATACACTGTAAAGGCTGTCATGTGCAAACATATCCATGCAGTTGCTTTGGTATTAAAGAGAAGCAGTACTATTTTAAGAAGACCGAATGATGATGACGACGACGACGAGAGCAATAACCTATACATATGCCAACCATCAACAAGTAGGACTGAATTTGAGATGGATGTTCAGAGTATTATAAGGGAATCCAATCAAATTTCAAATGCTCCGATTGATGCTACTAAAGCATATGGTGTAAGTCTTTGGGAATATTCATGCATACGGTTTTTTCAAATTTGATTTTAGGTGGTGAAAGAACAAGCTCATCTGAAACTTGACCTATTGGAAGAGAGTGTTGGTCGAAAAATTGCTAAAATAATTGATGATGCTTATGACTTACAGTGTTCCAATACTCCAACCAGGAAAAGAAAAATTGACAAACGGTCATATTTTCCAAAAAAAATGTAATTCAGTTCTACAGGCTGTACTTTTGAAGTCAAAAGGATGTCTATGGAATTATGGTATGTTTTCTTTGTATGGTGTAAAGTATGCATGTTGCTCATTTTAATAATTTCAGATATTGATGAACAGCTTAATTTTTTTCTTCTTCAATCTTCAGTTTCTTTTGAAACACTGCCTGTTATTATTTTAGGTTGACCTACTCATAGGTGATATGTTTCCAGTTTATCAATGAACAAAGCATGTGTTCTAAGAGCAAGAAGTGTTTGAATTCCAGAGGCCTTGGACAAAAATTTCAGTTTTTGCATTAACCTCAGTATTTTTTTGCATTGTATTATGTATTGCACTTAATTAAAGTTAGAAAAGTAAATGTTTAAATCTGAAATATATTTTTAATTATTACCTACTTCAAAACAAATTAGTTGTGTTTCAAAAAATAATGTGAAATTTAAATTCACCTGCTGTGATTATTAATCCCTATGAGATGATAAATGCAGCTACATGAAAAGTAAGTATTGAAAATCAAATTTATAAGCAGATAATAAAAAATAAAATAAAATATCTGTTTTGAATAAAAGCAGGTGTAGCTTTATTTTTTGTGACAATATTTATATTGACTGCCACACTTACAATTAATCTTCATATACACTACAAATAGATCAAATGCTGGTGGATTTTCTGTAGAAATTTCTGAGTGATTACATACCTTATAAATGATTGTAGCACCGCCGTTGGCCAGTCATATAATTGACACCCTAACCTGCGTAACAAAGTTATATAAATAATTCAAAGCCAACTGCGCTGTTACAATCATTTATAGAGACCCTGTATAATATACTGTTAATCATTTGTAAATAAAATTATCCACATTTTGCAAGTTTAAGACGTTACACGAATCATTCAAGATACCTATGTGCATAGAATATAAACAAATCTGTATACTACAAGATTAAGTTAATTCGATAATAAAACTGGGATTCCAGAGGAGACCGTAACATTTTTTAAAAAGTTTACACTAATTAGGATAGCTTCAGAACAATTTTGGGTTATGGTTAAGGGCCTCAATTGAGACTACTGAAGTGATTTATCAGATTCAATAGCTTTTACTTTTATTGATCACTTTCGTAATACTTGTTCAATTTCGATTAAATTTTAAGTGTAGCTGTAGCACAATATTGGTGGGTACATAAAATAGATCTAGAATTTTTTACTGACTTGAGGGTGGTTATTGTGATAATTTCAGATTGATTCAGCATGTTGAAAAATCACCCTGTACATATTACAGTTTCAAATATTCGCTATCTTCAGATTCATGAATAATCTGAGAAAAATTTTCCAGAAAGAATGATATCTAAGTTTCTCTTCAGAGAAATGATAATATTCTTAACTAGGTGGTAAACCTGTATCGTCCAACTCTGGATGTTCCTATTACTTGATTGAATACAAATACTGAAAAAAATAAACATTCGAACCAAATTAGGGCGAAACTAAGGATTAACAGAATACTAAATTAATTTTTTTTTTCAATACTTTGTTGCGTCCAATCTATTAATTTTGGCCTTCTTATGAGCTGTACGATCTCAATCGAAGCCCCCAATCATGTAAAGCAAAGCATTGTCACTGAACTGTCTCGATTAGTGTAAACTTCTAAATATGACGGTTTCCTCCGGAAAAAATTAATGAAAAAAATTCCATTCCACTTTCCACAATAAAACCAAAGATTTTTCTTTTTATGCTTGTTCGCATAAAATAATTCTTCGGAAAACGGAAATATCGTTTGCATTATTTTTAAGATGTACGATGTTTTGGATTTGATTGCTGTCAATCCCGTCGCTGTCACCACAAAACACTGTCATTATCGAATGCGATGCGGGTTACGTTACGACGCGACGGCTAATGCAACACGTCGTTCGACCGTCGACGTAGAGTAGAAACATGTGGGACACAGTGCTGTTTCCTTATTGGCCCGCACCGTTTGATATGTTGTGTATGCTCATCTCGATGAGCTCTCTAACCTCAAATAAATTTCAAAACAAATAAATGAATGAACGTAACGTTCAAAATGTTATTACAGAAATTGAAACTTCCATACAAGTCAGTTACTCGTTGCTATTCGCAAATTCTTGCAAAAAATGATGGTTTGTTATAATTCCACTGCAAAATCAAATTTCTGAACTGTGAAGTTTTCTTGTAGCAACAGCAGTTTGCCCTCAATATATTTACCTGAACGAAAAATTACAAACCAATTTCAAGGATGATGCAAATAAACTTGTGAAATGTATGAGAGTATTCGAAGACTTCTTGAGCTTGGATGAAGAAAAAAGTCTACTTGATGAATTAGAACCCTACATGAAAAGGCTAAGATACGAGTATGATCATTGGGACAATGTAAATGATATTTCATGTTGAATGTCATTGATATTTTCCTTTTGTATTATTCTAGGCTATTCATGGTTACAGAGAGACAGAAAGATTGAAATGGAATAATGATAACACCAAAATATTGGACAGAGTGAAGGATATTGCTTTTCCGCCAAATATAACTCCGCTAAAATATGTCCATATTTTAGATTTGGCTGAAAATGGTTATATTAAACCACATATTGATGCCATAAGGGTAGGTTTAGGTCTAAAATGAAATCATTGGAAAGTTAACTAGTAATATTTTCTAGTTTTGTGGAAATACAATAGCAGGTTTGAGTCTTTTAACTGACAGCATTATGAGACTCGTAAATGATGAAAACAAAGAACTGTATGCTGATGTTTTGTTGAAGCGAAGATCTTTATATGTGATGCAAGATGATGCTAGGTACAAGTATACCCATGAAATTTTAGATAATAAAAATAGTATTTTTAAAAACATGAAAGTATGTAAAACTAGGAGAATATCTGTGATATGTAGAAACGAGCCAAATAAAGAAATGAAACAGTGAAAAATTAAAATATAGTCTGTTCACGAAAGTTTGAGCCGTCCGTTGGCCATGGAATTTTGGCATATTCCACTGTGTGTAATTTTAGGTTATGTTATAATTCTTGTCAGATTGATACGCAATGTTGTCAATATTGCATAGAGTTCTCTGATAACTTGCAAGCTCGTCAGATGAGGTAAGGTATATTCGGCAAAGTTGATTTTATCTACATTATGCCAACTTCAGATAAATACAAAAAAGCCTACTATGTGTTCAAACTTTCGTGAACTTACTATATATTATATTCTTATATGTATTAGGTGTAGAAATAAGTTTCCGCGGTTTGTCAAAAGATGGCCCCACCAGAAGGTTATGAAGAAATTGTCAGATGTAAAACGTAATATCCCAAGTTTAGTCATCTGGCAACACCATAACCTTAAAGTACTAGTGATTCCGTATCAGCATCACGTAATTTTTTTCGTGCAAAAATGTCAAGTTTTATTCCGAATAAGCATCATTTGCGGGAACTTTTGATTTACTTCTTTAATGTGAAAAAATCTGCAGCTGAGGCGCATCGATTGCTTCTAGAAGCATATGGTGAAGCTGCTTTAAGTGAGAGAAGTTGTCAGGAATGGTTTCAAAAGTTTAAGAACGGTGAGTTTGACGTTAAAGACAAAGAACGCAGTGGAAGGCCGAAAGTGTACGAAGACATGGAATTAGAAGCACTATTGGAGGAAGATTCGTCCCAAACGCAAAAAGAACTTGCACTTACTCTACAAGTGACTCAACAAGCAATTTCACATCGTTTAAAATCGTTAGGAATGATTCAAAAACAAGGAAATTGGGTTCCATATGAACTAAAGCCGAGAGACGTTGAACGCCGATTATGCATGAGTGAAATGCTGCTTGCCAGGAAAAAAAAAGAGTTTTTTGCATCGTATAGTCACTGGTGACGAAAAATGGATTCACTACGATAATCCAAAGAAGAGAAAGTCATGGGTTAAGCCCGGCGAACCATCAACATCGACAGTTAAGCCGAATATTCATGGAAAAAAACTCATGCTGTGTATTTGGTGGGATCAGCTTGGTGTCGTGTATTATGAATTGCTGAAACCAAGCAAAACCATTACTGGAGCTCTCTACCGAACACAATTGATGAGATTGAGTCGGGCACTTAGAGAAAAACGCGCCCATTACTACTCCAGACACGACAAAATTATTCTTTTACACGATAATGCTCGTCCACATGTTGCGGCGCCGATAAAAACATACTTGGAAACACTCAACTGGGAAGTTTTACCCCACCCGCCGTATTCACCAGACTTAGCCCCTTCTGATTATCACCTGTTCCGGTAGATGGCACATGGTCTGTCTGAGCAGCACTTCACATCATATGAAGACACCAAAAATTGGGTAGATTTGTGGATAGCGTCAAAAGATGAAGAGTTTTTTCGACGGGGTATCCGAATGTTGCCAGAAAGATGGGGAAAAGTAGTGGCAAATGATGGAAAATACTTTGAATAAAACGTAATGTACTTTTCCTTTACAATAAATTCCTAATTTTTTATAAAAAACCGCGGAAACTTATTTGTACACCTAATATAATCCCTCAATCTCAAATGTTCACCAGCTTTTCATTAAATGAAGTCGTATCAATTTAATTTTTTATATTTCTTTTTGTTTTTACACAAATACTGCTGCCTATAACTACTATTAAACTATGTAATGATACTTATTAGCTACAATGAAAAATATGGCAAGCTGTTTGATTCAGGGCGTAGGTGAAGTATATTGTATAATTTAAAGATCTGTTTTATGAAACTCCAATAATGAGTTACTTTTCCGTACGCCCTGTATGACATAAAACAAGCAATCATTTTACAAACATAAAAAAACTAAGGAATTCATTCACACTCAACATCATATTTGGTTTAAATAATTATTTACATCTTGTTTCACTAATTGATTTAATTTTATACATCAAAATGATCTTGACTAGAATTAATCCATTTAAAAAATAAGTATGAGGTCCTATGGCATTTTTATCTTATATTGTGCTTTAAAGTTTAAAGTCAACAATACATACATCAGTTCCTTTATATATTTTTAATATATAAAATTTTTTCAACTATAGGTACGAGTTTTACTCAGTTGTGATTTTGAGAACTTTGAAAAAGTTTTTCACTTATTTTATTGAATAACAGCTCAGATCAATAAATAATTCTTTTTTGATCTGAGATTATTGTTAATAAGTTTTAAATTAAATGGTTAACAATCTTGTACAAAAGTTGTAGAATTTTTAAGGCGATTGCAGCATGTGAAAAGTTCGGTATGACATTTCTGGTAGAGCAAGAGCCCGTGAACCCCAGACCTTCGTTATTTTATAAAAGCTGAAAACTTGTCTTCGCATGCTCCCAACAGAGGTAAGAACGATGGATCATTATGAAGTTTGGGTTACCCTGGCTTTGGCAGGTAAACGGTATTGAAGGGGTGTGAAATACTGATCCAAATTGGTCAAATAATAAAGTGAGATTTTTTGGTATTACCTTCAGAATATCATTAAAAATCACGTAATTAATTGCCAGACACTTAATATCGTGGCAATCCCTTGCCAGACACCCTTAATGTTCATTGAGTTATATGTAATTCTACTTACGTTATAGTATAAAAGCTGATTTTTATATAAAATACTTGGGTAATGATTAGATAATGTTTCCTCTTAGCCAGACATTTTTGTTTGATAGTTCCAACTCTTTGCCAGACAAGCATGTTACTTAGCTGCAGGTGCGAGCGCTAGAAGGTATATATATTGCGAGTGAGACAGCATGATTATAATGACTTATGCCAATAAAATTTTTGGTACAAATTTATATAATTAATAATTTAAGTGAATCTCAAAAACATCTGAACAAAAGACATTCGATGCTACAACTAAATTAAATTGTTAATAGAATAAACAAAAATTTTTAACAATTTTATTCAGTTGTAGCATCAAATGTCTTTTCTTCAGATGTTTTTGTGATTCATTTAAATTATAGGTTATATAAATCTATACCAAAAAATGTATTTGCATAAGCCATTATAATCATGACGTCTCACACGCACCCACTCATATATACTGTCTAGCGCTCGCACCTGCAGCTAAACTACATGCTTGTCTGGCAAAGAGTTGGAACTATCAAAAATGTCTGGCTAATGAGGAAACATTATCGAATTATTACCCAAGTATTATATATAAAAATCAGCTTTTATACTATAACGTAAGTAGAATTACATATAATTTAATGAACATCAAGGGTGTCTGGCAAATAATGACGTGATTTTTAATGATATTCTGAAGGTAATACCAAAAAATCTCACTTTATTATTTGACCAATTTTGATCAGTATTTCACACCCCTTTAATACCGTTTACCTGCCAAAGCCAGGGTAACAGAAACTTCATAATGGTCCATCGTTCTAACCGTTGGGAGCATGCATAGAAAAGTTTTCAGCTTTTATAAAATAAAGAAGGTCTGGGGTTCACGGGCTCTTAGACTATGGACTTCATGTTCATATTATTACTATTCGTCATGAGTTTTTGCTTAAATCTTTCTAATATAACTCAAGAGCCTGTGTTAATACATATTGAAGTCACCAGATGTCAGCAAATATTAAAGATAACTTGATTAATGCTGAGAAGAAAAATTTGGATTATTATTTTATCACAATGAAAAACTAAGCTAATGGAAAAATCTTGAATATTTGAAAATTGTTCAAAAGCCTCATTATGTGACAAAAAGTTGGAATGACTTCAAGAATAACCTTCGCAGAAAATATCTCCATAGACAGTAATTGTTAATATTTTTATACAAATCCTACAAAACTTTGAAACTGTCCTTACTTTTTTCTGTTGATGACGATTTCTGAGGTTTCAGAATGTTGCTTCTCAACGTGCTTTTTCATTTGGTAAGGTGAGACGCACTGATACGCACATTTAGGACACTTATGAGGTTTATCTTTGGTATGTATATACTGATGCTTCTTGAAGTTACTCCTATCCGAAGTTTCGTAAGAGCACATTGTGCAACTTAACACTGGAGGAGGCCTATAATGCATGGCTCGTACATGTTTCTGTAGGAACTGTGAGTTTATAGCCCGATATGGACATAACTTACAGTCAGCCATATGTTCCGAGTTGTTCTGATTATAAGCGTGTGCAGTATTTTTATGTTTTGTCATTACGTTTATAAATTTCGTCTTGAATGCACACTGGTCGCACGAGTACCAAATAGGATGTACTTCTGATCTGTGCTGTTCCAATATTTTTGGAGTTGGAGCTCGGTACTCGCATTGATTGCACCGAATCATTGACATTATTTGTCTTTTCTTCGATTCTGGAAAACATTTATGATCTTTGAGTTTAGCATCGTCAGTTGTCATGTACGAACAAATGTTGCATGAGAAGAGTACTACATCGCTGTTGACAGAACTAGTGTTGTTTTTTTCCAAGACAATCTGGTTGTATTCAGGATCTTCATCGTCATCTACCACATCCATTTCTGTTGACGTTTTCGGATTTTCCGTGGTCTCCATGTTGAAATCTAGGTTTATGTTGAGAACAACACCATTGGATTGAATGACATCGATAAGATCTACTTTTGATTCCTTTTTTTTGGCCATCGAATTTTCCAGGTAGTTGCGTACTTTGTTTTCAGTCTCCAGACAACTGGTTTTGAAGTTGTAGAATTTTTCTATTTCAGTTGTGCATGTCGTGCAGATTTTGGGAGTTGTTGTAAGATCCAGATCCTTCGAAACGTAATTTGAGTTAAAATGATGATTTTTTTACCGTTCAATTCACTTTTTCAGCAAACAATGCACAAGCATTAGCACTATTCCAACAGTGAAAATTGCATTCATCTACACTGATTTATGGTGAGAAAAATAAATAATAGCAAATATACAATCATACTCGATAATAAAGATTTTCATTGTACTTCTAAAAAAATAAAATATTTTTGATTTAATAAACACAAATATTACTGAATCAGATCATTAACAACTCGTGCAATTGACATAAACACAATTACCTGAAAAATCATCAACAATACATCATACAAACTCAAAAGTAAGAGCTAAATGTGGTACAGCTAAGCGTAATACAACCTATCGACTACTCATAGCAAACTCATAAGAAAAGATCAGGCAATATGTTCTTTCGCTAAAAACTCGTGCTTTCATCTTAAAAACTTTTTAATTTACCATTTCAGGCATACATAATTGTACCATATCTCTCAACACGATGTTTGTTGTAGTCACAACTGAATCAACATCTAAAGATTGATTGTTGGAGGTGAAGAGTAAACATATCCTGCATATATTTGATTCTGTAGCCATTTCAAGGAATGATAAAAGGGTTTTTTCTTAGAAGGTGAGTGCTTGTTTCTCCACACAAAAACGGTGTTTCTTTGCAAACATAAATACTGAATATGTCAAGTGGTTGATATTAGAAGATACAAGAGATTGAGGTTAAGTTGAAGTATTGATCGTAAAAATGTTTGTTGTTTGGGCAATTAGCTAACAGATGGCTAAACGTCTACTGGATTTTCTTTTTCTAGTTTTTCGGCTCACGATGAACTTGAGGTTGAGCTGAATTATTAATTTATTTTTTTAATTTTTATACTTAGAAACATGAAGTAAATATACAAAATGCATATTTATTTGCCTCATCGATACAAGTATTAACGTAAATACTTAATTTCGGTAAAATTTTTCTTAAAGGGTTGAATTTTGCTCTACAAAATTAATTCGAAAGCTCAATTGATAATTTAATAATAGCCTTTTACAATATTTATCACGATAATTCGCCGTATCGTATAATTAAAAAGCAATCACTTATTTCCTGAATTCAATGACTCTTGAACTGATATTTAACAATGTTTTAAACGGAGTAAAATATTTTCATTCTTTCTTTCTCAAGTGATTTTTCTCATGATGTATCTACCCGAAATAATGTTTCTGAGGTCATTTGGTGATGGTATTTATAAATGAGTTCTTTATTTTATTCCCCAAACCTGTTTACAGACATGAAGGATTTCCCATATAGATGCTATACTGGTCAACAAGAATATACGTATCTTCGCGATTAAAGCATGTCAGTTCCTTGATTTGATCATATACCTAGTGATTTATTCGAATAGAAGTAGTACTATGCATCAGAAATTAATCCAAAGACGTGAAATGGTGTGATTAATGAAGAACGCAAGAAGCCATATTCGTGATTAGTTTTTTTAAGACGTATTTATTAAAGTTTTTGACGATAAATTGAAGTGAGTATCTTTATTTTCCATGCATTCATTGAATAAAATGAGACATTTTGTTGAGAAGCCGGTTTTGTGTTTCAGTTAAACTGAAACAACAATAGATACATAATTATAATTGAATATTCCTGTATATTATGGGAATTAAAACGTTGGAGTATTCGTGGAAAATTTTTCGAAATTGCGAATAGGTACAACAGCACATTATTACTATTAGGTACTTTTGTTTACAAGATTCAGCGATTTTAATTGCTTGCAATAACTTTAACCGACAAAGAGTATAATAGTGAAAAAACCTGTTTTCAATCATACCTACAAGATTCTTCTATAAACTGCCCTGGCAATTTTAAAATTCGGAATATACTTATTTTTATACTTCCTAGTGAATGACGTTATGTTTTATGCTAACTACCTAAGTATTGCTGTTTTGGTAGTATGATTAGATGGACCATGCATAGCCCAAACAATAGTGTTAAATTTCCTTTTATCCGCGTGCTCTCGAAGAAAGTCATTTTATTTTGACTGAGAATGTGCTACAGAGTCAAATTTTGTATTAATTTTGGGGAACACCAGTTCTCCGTTGATATTTTTGTGGTGTTAAATTGGTTAGTGTTACACGCATTATTTACAGGGTGTTTCATAATTTTTTCGAAAAACTTTTAGGTGATCGGTCGAAGATGATTTTGGATTTATGGTATGTAGTTGGTGTCTTGATTTTTTGCTTGGGTTTTGTCAATGCTCAAAACTTGACGTCACCATGCCCAAGGCTTTTCGATTATGAAGAGAAGAATATCGAAAAAGACAAGTATTTTGGAAATGTTAGAGTAGAAACAAGAGAAGAACTCCATGGAGTATGGTTGAAGTTAATATTCAATAAAGCATGTGTACAACTTGGTGTAAGTATGAGATACATAGCTATGTTACGTATACAGGGTGTTCCATCTCAGACGAGGCATCCCGTAAATTTATTAACCCATAGTGATTGGAAAATTTCCCTGAACACGTCGAATGATTTTGATCTTTAATATAGTTATTTAATCAACTAGGTTATTAAAGACAGCGACTAATGGTCAAGATATTTTAATGCGTGAGCGGAGCGAACGCGGTTATAGTTCGAGACCATTAGTCACTCGATTAATACCTAACCGAGTTGTGACAAGATTTTTCCGACGATCTCAACATGAATAGTGTATAAACTCTTGATTGAAATACATTCTCATTTTGCACAAGACATACATTTGACGTAAAGGAATTTCTATGTTTCTATGTTCCAGTAGAGTTTTGACATTTCTCGTAGTGCTTCTGAATACTTTTAGTAAGACTCTGAAAAGGGGAGTATACCAGACAGCCATGCTGGGTCCAACCACAGACTCGAAAATAACAGAACAATTCGAATGAAATGAAATCTGTAATGGAATAAATGCTTATGCTTACCTGTCTAGTCTCCAACTTTATTGTTTTGAATAAAAAATCAATACTTTCTATTAACTATTCTTCAAAAAAAGCACGCAACTAACAATAGAGCACAATAACAATTGACATTATCATCTGTAATTTTCGAGTCTATGGTTGGACCCAGTCAGCCTGTCTGGCATACCCATCTTTCTAGTGCTCTACTTGTGTACGGTTGCCATGAGTATTGCACATTAAAATGGCTAAAAAATTGAGCATTCAAATGGTTCATTAATGCTCAATTTCATACACATTAAAATCACCTTATATTTCGAGGTCGGCGGAATAAAATTTAATTAATGATTAATAATAATTTTTTTCTGAAAGCAACAAGAAAAATTTTCTTAATAAAAAATCAATACATTTGTGTTTCTTTCATTTTCGAGTGCTATATGTATCGTTTTGCCATATGTCTGTCAATTTCGAATTATGAGCCGAAAATGATCTCAAACGATAGGGTTAGACTCCTTGAATACGAATCGTGGTCAAATTCAATTTTGTCCGTGGGCCCAGCCGTCCGGCCGTTCGTTAGCACGATAACTTACGAAGGGATTGTCCTAGAGACTTGGAATTTTCAGGATGAGTTAGGTTCCCAACTGCCTCGTTTCGAAATTATTTTCAATGATTAATGGGATATTTCCCTAATGATTCTCAACATTTCTGAAGCTGCTCGTCTGATCGATTTGAAATTATGTATTCGGGTATGAATTGGTGATGTGCTTATACAGGGTGTCCCATTACTCGACATCAACCCGGAACCGGGTGAAAATGCAAGTAATGCTGGTTGTCAGAATAATATAAAAAAAATCTAAATTGCATGATTTTAAAATAATGCGCATTTAAAAAAAAAGCAAAATTCCACACCCTGTGACAGTCTTTTCGCTTTTGGCTGCCACAAATATCAACTTTTTCCAACTTTTTTCTTTGCTGTGTAACCTTGAATAATGCTTGTCTAAACTGTAATCAAAATTTTGATACCAGCTGCTCTAGGTTTCATAAAAATAGGGCTCGCTTCTCAGAAAAAAAATCGAAATAAACAATTGCCTAGTTTCAACTGACTGTATTGAAAAAAAATGTACTACGTAGGTTTGGCATGTTTTTTCAAAAGTTGGCGCATTTAGTAAGGATTCCAAAATGGTATAATACTTGTTTAATTGTAGCTGCCGTAGTTCAAATTTATTTTCGATTGCCTTTGAATACACTTTTTCGTTAACTGCTTCCCAGTAATAAATTCCAATGGATTCAAGTCCGGTGAACGGGCCGGCCACGAGTTTGGACCAAAACGTCTGATCCATCTTCCGGGAAAAAATGTTATCAGAAAAAAAAAATTCCAGAGAAAATAATTTTTCCAGAAAAAATTTTTCCGGAGAAATTCCTCTGAATTTTTTTTTCTGGTAACATTTTTTCCTGGAAGATGGATCAGACGTTTTGGTCCAATCTCGTGGCCGGCCCGTTCACCGGACTTGAATCCATTGGACTTTATTACTGGGAAGCAGTTAACGAAAAAGTGTATTCAAAGGCAATCGAAAATAAATTTGAACTACAGCAGCTACAATTAAACAAGTATTATACCATTTTGGAATCCTTACTAAATGCGCCAACTTTTGAAAAACATGCCAAACCTACGTAGTACATTTTTTTTTCAATACAGTCAGTTGAAACTAGGCAATTGTTTATTTCGAATTTTTTTTCTGAGAAGTAAGCCCTATTTTTATGAAACCTAGAGCAGCTGGTATCAAAATTTTGATTACAGTTTGGACAAGCATTATTCAAGGTTACACAGCAAAGAAAAAAGTTGGAAAAAGTTGATATTTGTGGCAACAGGAGCGAAAAGACTGTCACAGGGTGTGAAATTTTGCGTGTTTTTTAAAAGCGCATTATTTTAAAATCATGCAACTTAGATTTTTTTTTATATTTTTCTGACAACCAGCATTACTTGCCTTTTCACCCGGTTCCGGGTTGACGTCGAGTAATGGGACACCCTGTATGTCTGAAAAATTTCATGGAAAACTTTTAATTACGAGACTAAAATAAATAAATAATTTATAAGCAGAACAACATTTTCACATTTCAATACACTTACAATAGCTCAAATAGTCACATGTTCTGTGAAGTTTATATTTTGAGATATTTTTCTGTTGTAATTACGAATCAGAACTTTTTTTACGCATATTCATATTGGAAGGACAACAACCAATAACCACATTTGAACATCCAGATTTTTGGTGTCATTTTATTGATTTACGAACTCATTTATCCTGTTATAATTAACGGCAATTAAAAAACGGCAGAATTTTCGCAGAATACTGACATAATTATGTTATTATCTAGACTTTGCGTAGAGTATGAAGTTCGAGACTAGGATTCGTAATATTTTGCAGATCCTGGGTTCAAATCTCGCTTCGGAATTATTAAGTTTTCATTTTTCTTCGCATTTTTGAGTTTGATGTTTCTAATTTACTATAATTATAATGTGGAGTCGAGCAGAGCTGTGCCGAGCACTGAAGAAAAGTGCTTCGAGCACAAAGCACTAAGCCCTATTTAAAAGTGCTCGGGAACCTCGAGCACTAAGCCCTTATTTTTTGAAGAATGCACTTTTGGAAAGTAATTCGTTTACACGAGCACCGAGCACTAAGCACTTTTCAAAATCAAACTATATATCTCTTAGTTTGGAATTTTGATTTTTTCTTTTTAATGTTATCGTGTTTTGAACTGGACATAATTGAAATTGACAATAGGTTTTTTAGCGAGTCGTTTAATAGATATTTAATCAACTAGGTTATTTGAGAGAGCGACTAATGGTCAAGACCATTAATCGCTAGATTAATTGATTAATAACTGGGTTGATTACAAGATTTTTCCGACGACATCGATATGAATTGTATAAAAATTCTTTATTGAAATAAACTCTTATTTTGCTCAAGACATACATTTGACATGAATATAAATTTCTATATTTCTATGTTTCTGTTGAGTTGAGACATTACTCTATCGCTTCTGAATGCTTTATGTTCGTTTGTTGGAACAGCATCAATTAAACATCATAATTGGTCATTAATAGTTATTTAATAAACAAGGTTATTAAAGACAGCGACTAATGGTCAAGATATTTTAATGCGTGAGCGGAGCGAACGCGTTAATAGTTCGAGACCATTAGTCGCTCAATTAATAACCGAGTTTATTACAAGATTTTTTCGACGATCTCAACATGAATAGTGTATAAGTTCTTGATTAAAATACATTCTCAATTCGCACAAGACATACATTTGACGTAAAGGAATTTCTATGTTTCTATGTTCTAGTAGAGTTTTGACAGTTCTCGTAGTGCTTCTGAATACTTTGTATACGGTTGCCATGAGGATTGCACATTAAAATTGCTGAAAAAATTGAGCATTAAAATGGGTCATTAATGCTCAATTTCGTACACATTAAAAGCACCTTTTATTTCGAGGTCGGCGGAAATATTAATTTTTGTACAAATTAAAATCACCTTTTGGGTCGACGAAATGATTATTTTTGATAAATTCCGGATATACAGACAGGTTACCATGACGACATACCAAAAAAAGTTCTAGAGAAAGAGTGACGTCTTGTCAACAAATTAGATGGAAATGTTTCTTATGGTTTTCTAAGCTCTATATGGCATTCATTCAGATAACAAACTGTAACTAGAATATTCGCCAATAAATTACTTGAAATCATGATAAAAGATACCTGAATCGTATGTTGAAAAAAGGTCGCATTGCTCCATAGAGCTCTCCTGAAAATATTCCGCCATAACATCATAACAATCTGTTTTTATTGTCGAAATAATGAAAACGTAAAAACCAACAAAGTCCATAACATATAGCGAGATTGTTTTCTTAACATCAGTGTTTGTAATGCAAGAAAATATGAACAAATTTTTTATCTATAGAAATGAAACGAAAATAGTTATTTTTGTATTAAGTGCGTAAAATGAGTGTTTTTTTCATGGCACATGAGAGTGTCAATTTTTGCCGAGACCGCAGGTCGAGGCCAAAAATTCACTCGAATGTGCCATGAAAACACGAATTTTATACGCACGAAATACAAACAACATTTTTTGTACAACTGTGAATGTGAATTTACATCGTCTGAAATACGTATAATCATTGAAGATAATGCTTTCAGTACAATATTTAAATAAATCCAGTGATCTTTCTGTGTCGTAACTATAGAAACAGTTTGTTGAAATCGTTTGAATCTTTGACAGTATTTGCTCGTAGTTGTTTCAATTTCGAGTTATTTTAAAGAAGATGAATGTTGAACATGATAGTGGTAGTGATACCCCCGCAGATATGGCTGAAGAAGCAAATACAATTGTATCTTATATGTTACCAGCCAAATCAAAGCTAATAATATGAGAAAACATATAACCAATTTCGAGAATGGCGCAACAAGAACAACGTAAAAAAGGTTTCTGAAAATGTGCTCACATGCTATTTCGAGGAAAAATAAAAAAATTTTATACCTTCCAAGTTATGGAGCTCAATGTTAAGAAAAACATCGAATGTCAAGGAAAATATTGATATAAGGAATTTTTCAAAATTGGTCCCGCTTATTAAGAACAAAAGCGTCGGATACCAAGGAAAGAAATCTAAAGTGTTATGGAGGGATAGGTAATATCAATAAATTTCTCAGAGATGCTGATGACGAAACTAATTTACTTTATAAGGTACAGATACAATCATAATTTTGTGAAATTAGTTGTAATTAAAATATTCATTATTTTTAAGTTGTTCTAATTTTAGTTATCAGCAGTGAAAAAAAGACTTTTTTTAACGGTGAAAAAAAGACTTTTTTTAACGGTGAAAAAAAGTAATATTTTACGCATCCATAGTGATGAAGAAAAGTCAACTTTTTTTGACAGTTGTACAAAAAAAATATTTTAGTTCTTTGTCTATTTGAAGCACGCGAAAGTCTGCCATTTCCATGTCCCAACAAGTACATGAAGGGTTTAGTGCTTGGTAATTCCTGAAAGTGCTTGGGAGCACTTTGGTGCTCGGGAGCACTTTTTCGAATTACTAAGCACTAATGCCCGTTTGCACCGTTCGTCTAATCAAAGATTAAGCCTTTAAGTGACGTTTTTTCCATTGATGAAACGTCACTTAAAGGCGTAATCTTTGATTAGACGAACGGTGCAAACGGGCATAAGCCCTTCCGAAAAATTCGCGAAGCACCAAGCACTAAGCACTGGTTCAATCAAGTGCTCGCGAGCATAGTGCTTACGAGCACGAAAGTGCTTCGAGTGCTTTCACGAGCACTAAGCACAAGGCTTCGGCACAGCTCTGGAGTCGAGTCAGAAGCTTTTGCGCTCTTGTTCTTATTGGGAAATTCATAAATGGATATCCTGAGAGCTATATTGATTTAATTTCATTCATTTATGAATTCAACTCTCCTGTTCAGATCTTAGACCTTTCTTAAAATTTCCAGATTTGAAATTGTTCCTCTCGGAAGTTTGAGTGCTCACGTAAGCTCTAGGCCAAGTGTAAACACGATAACTTTCGGAAGGAACGACTTCAAAACTTGACATTTTTCATGGTAGTTTCAAGATTTGAACCGGTAAGTTGAGTTCATGAATGAATTAAAAGTAACCAAAAGCGCTCAGGACAAATTAAAAAAATTGAAATTTTCTCATAATCGGACAATGGGCATCTTTTTATCGATAATTTTATGTACCAATTTGTCCCGAGGCGTGGATAATATAGTATGTATAATATAAACTTAGAGACTGAAGTAGCTGTTGAAAAGATTGAAGGAACTTTAACCCCGTGGTTTATACATTATTTTATACACCTTTAAGAGGCCTACAGACGATCAACCTATTGACGACCAAGTTGAACGTCTGTAAGCTGGTTGGTGGTTGATATTCCCCAGGTTGAAGACTAGGTTGATGCGAAATCAAATCTAAAACGAAGTAAATTCTCTCTATAACGAAATATCCAAAGAACATCACTCTTCGAATGGGTATTGGTAAGAAGGAAGAAGGGTATGGGGTTTTTCCGAAATTTTTCCGGACGTACGTAATAAATCCTGACCTTAAACTAAATCATTACGGCCGGCAGAGAGATCCTTCTGAAACAGTTTTAAATACACAAATAATACCTGGCTGTTTGGTTTTAATCTAACCATCACGCTATTGTGAAATTTGTGCGAAAATGTCTAAAAGGAAGTGCTTAAGTTTGAATAATAAACTTAAATTTATCAGTGAAGTCGACCGCGACATTGCCGACTATAGAAACAAATTTTCAGTAGTAATATCCCTAGGACATTGATAATAGACGAGATAATTTTATGACAATCGAAAGCTCATTACTTGGTAACAGCCCGAAGCCGAAGGCTGAGGGCGTTGACCAAGGAATGAGCTTGAGATATTTGTCATAAAATTATGAGGCATTTGTCAATGTCCGAGGGATATTCGGAAGAAAATTTTTTGACAAAAAACTGTATAACTCAGCACAACAAAACATTTATTTATTTATTTATTTTATTTGTTTCTCATTTGTAAACGTCAGTTTCCAAAAACACAATATTAATCAAGGAAGTTTATTTTTTCAAGTCACTAACTTTTAAAATTGACAGTTAACTTGTAAAACTTTTACAAGTCAGTAGTATTATTTACATTGAAAGTTGTCAAGTACTTGCTTCTAATTTAATTTATTCTCCTAATCTCAGAGTTCCTGGAACAAATGTATTTCTCAATAAACGTTCTCAAACTATTCAAAAACGATATTCGTACCTTGTTTTATTCGTATCTATTCGCTTTCCTTTTCACGTACTTGCTTCTAATTTCATTTATCCTTCTAATTTTATCGTTCCTGGAACAAATATTTTTAGTAATAGACGTTATAAAAGTATTAAAAAACGATATTCATACCTTGTTTCATTTGGATCTGGTCTTTTTCGTCAGAAATTAGCAAATATTCTCGAAGGACTTCCCTCTCGTAAAACCACTGACAGTTGTCATAATTTTCCGATGTCATAAATAATCATAAATAGCTTACGACATTTGCGACAAATTATTGAGATTTTTTTGGAATTTATCTCACCTTTTTACAAACTAGAAACAAATAAAATATAAAACAATACACGCAAGGTAACGGGTTTTACTGGCTCAAGGAGGTAACTGACTCGCCTGCGGCTCGTCAATTATATCCTCCATTCGCCAGTAAAAACCCTCTTACCTTGCTAGTAATGTTATATACTATATTAAAAGTACAATTAGTGAAAGTGCAATTACTAAAATTTAACGTAACATTAGATTCGTTGCTGTTCTCTACATTAGAACTATTACCACGCATAATATTTATGATCTTGTTGTGGTGTTCTTGATCGAGGTTCAGGTATGGTTTAATGGAATTTTGATTGCTATGACCAGTAATTTTCAGCAATTGCTGTTCTTCCACACCACTTTTTGCCAATTGGCTAACAGCAGTTGATCTATTGGAATTATTTGTGATCTTTTTGTTCAAGCCAATTGCTTCGGCAGCAGATTTAGTCCATCCATTTATGGTATTTCTTCCAACAGGTACATTATCGTACCATTTGTCATTTTGATTTTTCCAATGTCTATTTGGTTTTAAGAATAGTCGTGGCGAGGTAATATTTTCACCTCGTTTTGATATAAGTTTATGAAAAAGACGCTTTCTCTCTTACTATTGGAAACCAACCATTTACTACTTGTGCAACTTTTAGAACCACCTTGGCACGTTTTACTAAATACTGGATTGTATTCAATGCGATTTGTTGGAGAGCCATCGTTATTTTTTTCGACTTGAAAAAAATCCACTAGGCAAGCAACTGCCTCTCCTCCTCTCCACGCTAATTCGACTGCAGCAATATGGTAAAATTTACGCATAAGGCCTTCAGGAGTATTTTCATCCCATAGCATTATTTTGTTAACTTCAGACAAATTTAACGAAACTGAACTGGATTTACGTTTACATGGGTTTGCTTGCAATTTTTTTCGGATTGCATCGCGGGCATCTCGGGCTGGTTTAAATATTATACTTTGGAACGGGTCAATCATAATGTTGTAGTCCTTATAATACTTTTCTAGTAGGAGTTTGCTTGAAACATTCCACATAGTTTTCACCGTTGCTTCTTTGAATTCTGTCCCGTCTTTTTTTCTCATATTGACCGCCCAATCTTTGAGTATCAACGCCAATTCTTCTAAGCTTCTGTGTTCATTCATTTCGTATGCTCGTTTGCAGCAAAATTCCATAAATATTCCCCAAATATATTTTAGGCTATAGGAAGTATTTCTGGGAATGTTTTCCTTGATAAGCGCATTTATACTTTTAACATTGCCAAAACGTGACATTTTCAATTTTGTTCGGAATTATGTTGTGAGACTGTGCTGTCATGGTGATTGATAACTGCATTGAATGCAATTTTCGATGTAATGTTGACATGATTGGGTTAATTGTTCCATGTGATAAAAAATCATAAGATTTGATTGGTTTTTAGAACTGTCAAAAAATTTTCTGTGTAACGAATTCTTTTGCGGATTTAGCGCTTTCGTTATAGGGAAGTTCCACTGAATATGGATTTTGCCTAAAATTTTAAAAAAATTATAAGCACTTTTCTACTTTTGTTTTCTGAGGAAGTGGAATGTGCCACTTCAGACCCTCAAAAAAGAGGAATCAAAAGCATCCTTTTATTCTCTAAAATGCATAAATAATATCATTTCCACATTTTGAATTTCAGAATTGGCTCGGCGAAGTATCAACACAAGACAATAAAGAATTCCTGATAAAAAGACCGAAACTCAATCTTAAACCAGGAAATTTTCTCACAGTACGTTTTTACGTCAAATTCAACTCCAGCAGAGAAATTCCTCAGTTGACTACGATCAAACTGAACAACAAAGTGGTGTGTCCCGAAGAAAACTTCAATCAAATTCCCGTAGTCACCACTTTTGATATTGTGTATTTGGAAGATAGAAACGGAAACTCATCAGCAACAGTAACCAATGTAACAACAATAAGAACAACATCGACCATAAGTACTACTTCTAGAACACCGTAAGTATACTGCCGTCACAATATAGGTTAGGTATAAGTATCGTTTCTTAGAAACTTTATAGGTTTTCATTCCCAGTCTCTGAAACATAAATAATTAACCTGAAATTAGAAATAATGAAATTTCTTTCATTAAAGAGTTCCTACTAGATAATCAATACCCACCAAATTTTATAGAAAGAACAATTTCAAATTTACAACGAAAAATATCTAATCGAAATTCTAATGATGATCAGGTACAAACAGAAAACCGTCAAGAACAACCAAATTTGTTGAATGTCATTCCTTATATTCCTGGCCTATCAGAGAAAATAAGAAGAATTGGTTCCAAATTCAACATAAGAACTGTTTTCAAAACAAAAAATGATTTGAGATCCATTCTAACTAGAACAAAACCAATGAATGCGACACAAAAATCAAAAAATTGTGTTTACAATATTTCTGTATATGTGGAAAATCTTATACAGGAGAGACATTAAGACCTTTAGAAATAAGAAAAGGGGAACATGAGAATAACATCAAAAATAGAGACATCACAAGATCACAAATTGCTGATCATATATGTTCAAATAGCGGAGATCATATGATGAACTGGGACCACACAAAGATCCTCATGACGGAACCTGATAATTATAAAAGGAAAATTAAGGAATCTACATGTATTTTGTTAGATGAAGTAAATAATTTGGCCAATTGGATTGATTTATTGAGGAAGGAAGTGACATCAGGAAATTTCAAAATCAAATAAATCAACATCTCTATAGATTGACAACTATCAATGTCAATCAGATTACAAATGAGAAAATACACAATTCTGAAGAATTTTAGAGTTTGTCTGAAGAAGGTGTCTGATATAGCCACCGAAACGTTACAATATCCTTTTAATTTGTTTTATTTTCCAGTTTTACTGTTAGGTAACAATTTTTTTTCAAGACCAATTTGCTCCTGACATTTAAGTGCAAAGATTTTCGCAGGAGCATTTCACCTTAATCAAACATTTTTTAATTATTTATGTTTCAGAGACTGGGAGTGAAAACCTAAAAAGTTTCTAAGAAATGCAGAATCCTCCCAGAATATATTTCAATCGATATAGGGATATCGTATTCAAACGTTTTGAAAAGTATTTAATTTTCGAGAAAATCGCTGTAATAGTTATTTAATCAACTAGGTTATTAAAGGCAGCGACTAATGGTCAAGATATTTTAACGTTAATAGTTCGAGACCATTAGTCGCTCGATTAATAACCGAGTTAATTACAAGATTTTTACGACGATCTCAATATGAATTCTTGATTGAAATGAAATACACTCTCATTTTGCACAAGACATACTTTTGGCATAATGGAATTTCTATGTTTTTATGTTCCAGTAGGGTTTTGACATTTCTCGTATGTAGTCCTTCTGAATACTTTGTGTGCGGTTGCCATGAGGATTGCACATTAAAAAAAGCAGAAATTGAGAATATAAATGGGTCATTAATGATCAATTTCGTACACATTAAAATCACCTTTTATTTCGATGTCGGTGGAAAAATCAATTTAAAACTGAAACTTTGTTTTGAGAAGACGATTAATTAACTTTTTACTTAATATCTTCCTTATTATTTATAAACTGTGATTTTGCATTTTTCTGAGAAGTGTTGAATTTTTTTCAATGCAATACTTCTGTTACGAGATTGCATATAAGTACCAAGAACTAATATATTATTTCGATAAGTTACAAATGTGGAATTTTCCTTTCAAATTTTTTTTTTTTTTTTAACTCTTTATTGCATATTTACAATCTACTTATCAGTAATTAGTAAATGTTATAAAATAGTTTATGGCTTGAGTTGGGTACCATCCATCAATGGTTCACCACACAATTATTCCTCCAAGAGGTCTTCGGGCCAGGTTCTTTTCAATCTCTTCTCCATGAGGGGTTCGGTGAAAAGATTGCTTATCATAATATTTTCGTGATTTGTGGTTCGGTCCTTGTATTTGTTGATTCTTGGCTTTATTGTATCTTTTATAGATTTTATTCCCAGATCATTTTGTAGACTTTGGTTTGTGACATACCATGGTGCTCCTGCTATCATACGCAATGTTTTCGACTGGAATGACTCAAGTATTCTTGTGTTGGACGGCTTAGAACATCCCCACAGTTCTATTCCGTAAGTCCACACTGGTTTAAGGATACATTTATAGATTGTCACTTTGTTTTCAAGAGACAGCTTCGATTTTTTGTTCAATAGCCAGTACATTTTCTTCACTTTAATGTCCAGTTGTCGCCGTTTCATTTTTATATGAGTTCTCCATGTTAATTTTTCATCCAGATGTAGTCCAAGGTACTTGATCTCTGTCTGGATAGGTATGGGTGTGTTTTGTAGTTTTACTTGTGGTGGTTTCCCTTTTTTATTTGTGAAAGTTACCTGGGCCGACTTGTTGGTGTTAATTTCAATCTTCCATTTTTTAAGCCACTCAGAGAGAGCATCCAGATGATTTTGTAGTTTTTGGGATGATAACAATGGGTCTGCATCTGAGGTTATAATTGCTGTGTCGTCTGCAAATGTTGCTATGGTAGACTGGTCAGTTTGTGGGATATCCGAGGTATATATCAGGTAGAGTATAGGCCCTAGTACACTACCCTGTGGGACGCCAGATCTTATGGCCTTGTAATCGGATAACGAGTCCTCTATTTTAACCTGCAAGTAGCGGTCATTCAAGTATGACTTCAATAATTTGTAAAGTCGGTCAGGTAAGATTTTTTTCAGTTTGTATAGTAGTCCCTCATGCCAGACTTTGTCAAAGGCTTGTTTTACATCTAGGAACACTGAGTTGCAGTACTGTCCTGTTTCTAGGCAAGTTTTGATTTTGTTGACAATTCGATGGCATTGTTGGATTGTTGAATGCTTGTTTCGGAATCCAAATTGATGATCTGGTACATGATTTTTCAGTGTTGTTGTTTCTTCTAGTCTTTTTAGTAGGAGTTTTTCGAATAGCTTAGACATGATAGGTAGCAGACTAATCGGGCGGTAGGATTCACAGTTTGTTGGTGTTTTGCCGGGTTTAAGTACCATGATGACTTGTGCGAGTTTCCACTGCATTGGATAGTAGCCTATTTCTAAAATTCTATTGTATATTGTAGTAAGAAGAACGATGGCTTTCCGTGGCAGGTTTTTCAGTATATCTCCTACTATAAGATCGTGTCCAGGTGCTTTGCGCGAATTCAATAATTTAATTTCTCTGAATACTTCCTTTGGTGTAAAGGGCTCAATTGGAGGGGATGGCTGGTTAGGAGCATTTAGAAAATCTTTGATTTCATTGTCAAAGTTACCTTGTTGTTGGTTGGGACTATATAATTCGGCTAGGTATTCGGCAAAAACTGTTGATTTGTCAGAGTTTGTGCGAGCCCAAGTTCCATCAGATTTTTTGATGGGTGAGTTGCTTACTATGGGCTGTTTCAGCTTTTTTGTTGCTTTCCACAAAGAATGGTCGTCAGGGGATAGCTGGGTTATGTAGCTATGGAAACTGTTGTTCTTTATCTCCTGTAAGGTTTTCGTGATTTTGTGGGTCAGTCTGTTTAGGTTCCTTTTGACTGATGGGTTTCTACTACTTTGCCATAGTCGTCTTACTCTTCGTTTTTCAGATATCATTTGCCTAATGTGTAGTGGTGTATTTTGAATTTCCACTTTTTCACTTGCATCTGGTGTAGCAGTCCAGGACGAGTATTGTATGATTTCTGTCAGGTATTTAACAACTTCTTCTATTTCTTCATCATTACTTATTCGATGGTTCAGAGTTATGGCTTCATCAATTGTTTTCCGAAATAGTTCCCAGTCTGTTTTTGCGGTGCATAATTTTGGTATAGAGTTCTTCTGGATCGGTTGAGTGCTAAGGCTGATTATTATGGGACTATGGTCGGATGAAAGATCGTAACAGGATTCAATGTTGTTGTGTACATCACCAATGCCTTTAGTTATACCAAAATCAAGCAGGTCGGGGATTTTATTCAAGTCAGTGGGCCAATAAGTGGGTTCCCCTGTAGATAGGATATTGAGGTTATTGTCTAATATCGTTCTGTATAGAGCTCGTCCTTTGTGGGTGGTTAATCTAGATCCAAATGCAGTATGTTTCGCGTTCCAATCGCCTGCAGTGAGGAAACGAGGGCCTAATGTGAGTATGAAGTCGTTGTATTCTTCAGTTGTTACTGTATGGGGGGAGGACTATATATTGCTGCTATACACAGGGGCCAATGGAAGGTTTCCAGATTCAGTACAGTTGCTTGGATTTTGTTAGTGATATAAGGCTGTTCTTCATGGTGTTTAATTGTATTTTTTATTATGATTGCTGATCCGGCATGAGCTGTTCCATCTGGGTGGTTTGCATAATATATGTTGTATCGTGGTATTTTGATATTAGTATAATAGGTTGCATGACTTTCTGAGATCAGAAGGATGTCGATTTTGTTGATGTTTAGAAAATATTCTATTTCCAGGATATGGTTTTTTAGGCCATTGGCGTTCCATGCAGCTATTCGTAATGATGTAGCCGTTAGTTCGTTAGTTTGTTGATAACTGTAGTGAGCATGCTTAGGATCATGCTGTTTTGGTTGAGCAGTTGTGTAAATAAGTTTTTGAATTCCTCGAGGAAGCCTGTTAATTTTTCTGATAGTTGATCTATGCCATCTGTGTCTTGGGTGTTTAGGGCTTGGGCGTAGGTTTTATTCGATTATACCAATATTTCTTGGTTGAGTTGGTTGCAGTAGTGTTTGGACTTGGGGAGTATTGGTTGTTGGTTGGTTTAGTGTGTTAGCTCTGTTTCCTTTATTTCTGTGTTTCATATTCATCAGGTCGCGGTAAACAGTGCATCCCTTATAATTTGCAGGGTGATCACCTTGGCAAAGTGCACATGTGGCTGGGGTATTTTTTTGTTTCCGGCAATTCTTACTGTCATGGTCTTGTCCACATTTAACACAGTTATAGGGTTTTCTGCAATATGTTTTGCTGTGTCCATAATCTTGACATCGCGTGCATTGAACAATATTGTTTTTAAATCTTGGTGGTTCTACTCTGATTTTAATTTGTCCAAGAAATTCCAGATTGAATATCTCTTTATTGTTTTTTTGAGGCTCTAGATCTATGAAGTGAAGTGAGAGTGGTTCTTTACTCACCCTGTGCTTGGCATTCATGATATTTCTCACTTTATGGCCATTCGTTTCGAGCTCCTGTTTAATTTCTGGTATTGGTATTGAGTGGTGCAATCCACGTATAACTACTCTATACGCCCTTTCTTCCTTCAATTGATAGGTGTGATGTATGATATCTTCAGATCTCAAGTGATGTATTAAATTTCTATACGTTTCTGAATTGACTGGGTTGACTTTGATTATATTGTTTGCCATGCTTTTAACAACATATGATTCAGGAGGGGTCGCTGTTGTTAAGTTTGCTATCATATCCTTATAGTTTGACACGCCATAGATGTATATAGGTGGTGGTTTGTGGATTACTTCTCTTTCGTTATTTTTCCTGCCTTTCCCTTGCTCATCAGGTAAAGTATTTCCGCCATCATCGTTTTGGAGTTGTTCAAATCTGTTGCTTGTTTCTATTTGCTCTGCACTTTCTTCTGAAGATTGGCGACTAACTCTTTCCTCTTGTTGTTGGTGACTACTTGCCATGTGTGAGTTTTAGGGACTCGATAAACTGGAATTCCATGTTGGTCAAATCCAATTATGTTTCCTGAAGGGGAGCTATTATTTTGTGAGCGGTTATCTTGTGTGGTGTCTTTCATCTGGACATCCTGTGTATCATTCTGATTAGGGTTTATCAGATTCCCAGGCGTGGAACTCATGTTTATTTCCTCGCTATCAGCGGTTATCTGGTTCTTGGGACATCTGGTCAACTTTATCGCGTTTGTGTTTATCAATTCTTCTGAATGAATGCAAATCCAATAATATATTAATATTGGTAGAAAAACTGAATTATGAGATTTTTCTATTTTTTTTTCACTCAGTCAGAGCAGCAAATGTCTTATTTACTGCCCCAAATTTTTATGAAAATGAACACTTTCTTTTTCGAAGTTATCAGCCAAATTCGATAATCGTTTTCTAACACGTGAGCACCGTATCGCGGTCCGAAGACGAATTTCCTTTCAAATGAGAGTGATATTTACATACAAGCAACTCATTTGTGATGATTTCCTCTAAAATTCCTGCTTTCGGCAAGAACTCAAGTTATAAAAAAATTATTTTCATTATTATTCATTTTGAAATTCGAATGTAATGAAGGAATCCTACAAATATATTATGTTCACTTCATCAATTTGTTTATAGGAAACAGACAATCTGAATCGCTAATATCAGAAACTTTCTGTCAGAATACAACAAAAAGAAATAATAGGTTAGCTTTAGTCTCTAATGGTCTGCCGTACGTACGTATGGCAGCACTTCAACTCTATTTTTACTTCAAGACGTAAACGTTATATTTGACTGTTTTTCTCACGTCTACGTCCACGTTCGGGCTTACGTGCTGCGCGCACTTCAACTCTCTATTCTCATTTTGCACAAGACATACTTTTGGCATTATGGAATTTCTATGTTTTTATGTTCCAGTAGGGTTTTGACATTTCTCATAGTCCTTCTGAATACTTTGTGTACGGTTGCCATGAGGATTGCACATTAAAATGGCTAAAAAAAATTGAGCATTAAAATGGTTCATTAATGCTCAATTTCGTACACATTAAAATCACCTTTTATCTCGATGTCGGTGGAAAAATCAATTTAAAACGCCATTTTAAAGTTTAATTTATCATAAAAATGATAAAAAGAAGAAAAACCACTTTGATCGAGTTTCAATGATTTTTGGCCTATCCAATTTCCAAGGCAGATTACAACAAAAAAAGTTCGATACCTTTTTTTCCCATAACTTTTGTAGTTTACGATTCCGCAAAGTTTCAAAATTTAACTAAAAGCTAAAAAAAACACCTTTTTGTATTTCTTAATCGAAAATGAATGTTTGAGTACATCCTATAGTAGGAGAGCTGGCACGAATTTTAGGGTAGGTATTTGAGGCAAGCTGAAAACTTGTCAGATACCTCTCCTATTATATCCCAACTCGGGATTGCAGATCTGGCAGGTAGAAAGCCCTACCGAAATGATCTGTCTTTTTGGAATCTTATTTTTTAGTTATAAGTAACACTCCATTAAAATTTCAAGCTGCCTCAAAAACATTTTTCATAATTTTTTGCAAAATATTTTTGCACGCGTCTGGCAATGTTAAAACCCCGATTAAATTATTTGGCTTATTTTTTAGTATTTATAAAGCATTACACTCCAACATATATAAATTGCGTATTGCCTCAAATATAATTTTTGGGAAAAAAAATATTTTTAAAAATGTAGGGGTTGATTTAGCCCCGCTACTCACCAGCCAGGTCTGCAATCCCGAGTTGGGATATAATAGGAGAGGTATCTGACAAGTTTTCAGCTTGCCTCAAATACCAACCCTAAAATTCGTGCCAGCTCTCGGACTATACTTACAACTGAAGTTTTAGATTTCAAGCCTTTCATGAGTAACTTGCAGTAATTTCAGGAAGCTGAATATTTTTTTATTGAAGGAACTTTCAGGTTTCCATGTCAAAAAAATAAAAACTGTAAAATACCAACTGCATAGGAAGATATCAATTTTTCAAATCTAGCTGGCAAAAAAATCAGAAAAACACTCAAAATATCATAACTCGAGAACGACAAAATATCGCATAATATACATGGGATATTTCTGGATAGCCACAGGTCTGAGGAATTTGAAAAAAAATTATTGACGTCAATCGACTGGATACCCTGTATACCTATCCAATTATTTACTTAAAAATTTAAGTAATTAGTTTTTAAGTATTTAGATTAGATTAGATTAGATAGTGGTCGATCGGCACGTTGATTACCCTTCTGCAATGCGACCAATAAGGTCTTTTGTGCGTTACCATGCTAAAACTACGTTTTTCCCAGGAATCTAACCTCCTTAGCAAAGCTGGTTACTTCCTTATGAGACTTCGCTCTTATGTCGGCTGGCGTTAATAACGCGCCACCTAGTAGAGTAAGTTCTGGTTTGCGCCAGCGCAGTGCATTGGCATAGTATATGCTCGGTGGTTTCAATGGCCGATTCACATAACCTACAAATGTCGGAGTTTTCTTTACCGATCTTGTGTAGGTGATATCTAACGGGACAAGGCCCTGTGAGTAGGCCGATTAGCAGCCTCAACTCGTTTTTTGACAACGAAGGAGCTTCCCTTTGGAAGGTTCGATTAGTCTCTTTGCTTGTCTTTGACCGGATGTGTTTATCCAGTAAGAGTGTTTCTCTCTTTTTTCCCAAACGCCTACCTCTGCCCTAATCAGTGTAGGTGATACCCAACAGGAGGGCACGGGTCCGGTGAAGGGTGTGTTTGCACCTCTTTTTGCAAGGGCATCAGCTCTTTCATTTCCCTCAATGTTCTGGTGGGCAGATACCCAAGCTAAAACTAGCTTGTTGTACTTCGCCAGTGTTTTGAGGGACTGTTTGCAGCTCCAAATGGTCCTTGATCTACAATCAACGGCCATAAGCTGCATAAGTATTTAGGTTTATTGAGTGATTCAGTTGGTGTCGTCGTAAACATCCCAGTTCACAACGTATAATAGTCCGTTCACGAAAGGTTGAGCCGTCGGTTGGCCATGACAATTTGATATATTCCACTGTGTATATTAAAATTTTAGGTTATGTTGTTTATTTTCTTGTCAGATTGATACGCAATGTTGACATTATTGCATAAAGTTCTCTGATAACTGGTAAGCTCGTCGGACGAGGCCGGGTACATTCGGCAACGTTGACTTTATTTTACGTTATGACAGCAAACACTGCCAACTTTAGATAAATAAACAAACTCCTACTATGCGTTCAAACTTTCGTGAACGGACTATACGCGTACGTCACACTCAACTGCCAATTCTGATATTTTGAATAATCGCTATGATTTTTATTCCTAAAATGATTTTTTCCTGGAACGCGATGCAGTGGCGGCTTGTCCTATGAGGTAGGTGAGGCAGTGCCTCACCAAATAAATTTCGGAAATCACATATAATATCAAGCGAATTAATCCAATATTTATTAATCAATTTCATCATCCCATTATGTTTTTCCGTCTCAATTTTTTTATACGATACTGCACTCGTCTTCCATAATATCCGAGCTCGATCTCAAGCCGGGTACAGCTACAGACGTCTGTAACATTACACGTTACTGATGTTACGATGAATGCACAAAAATCGGACCGTAACGTTACATGTTACAGGCGTTAAGGTCCGATTTTTGTACATTCATCTCACTTCCTCTTCAAGGCGTAAACGGTGAGGTGAGGCTTGCCTCACGCGCTTCCTTGTCTAGCGCGTTATTCACATCGACGTGACGAGATCATGAACCTCCCCTTCGTTGTTTATCTATTGCGGCTTCTAAGGTGAATTTGAGTAGCCTCAGTAACAACTTTTAGAACATTTGAAGCGTTTTATCTCAGAAACGGTGCCTCGTAGGAAAAAAGTATTGATACATTTTTTGAGAAACTTATTTTTCGACCTTTGAACTTGAATAAATTTTTGACCATCCACGGGAATGATTGAGAACTTTTATATATTATTTATTATTATGTTTTGAACAATTTTACCGATTTTCAGCTTGCTGGGATTTTATGTAACTTCACCCTAATTTTTTGGCCTGGATTGACCGGACTATCTACCCTTGATCCGTGATCGTTTCGTTTCGTTTCATCGGCAAACTGCACATATTCGGGTTAATCGTGAAGCGGAAGATAGTGAAATTTCACTCTGGTTTGGGTTTATTGGGTTTGTGCAGTACTCGTGATATTGCAGAGTTTTCAATAAAACAGAAACAGTTTTTGAGTCATTCCTATTAGTATAAAATATGTACAATCGATTCCAAACCTATTCCAAATCTTGACTATCGGTGCGGTAGGAAAATCGAATCGGAGGTTTCAAAATGAGAGTACTACTGGCCTACTGGCAGTGTAACTCTAATCAAATTATTTTTTGGCTATGTTAATAATACATATTCCGATAGGGTTTAGTGAAAAACTGGTTGAAGCGAGTTGAAAAACTTATCTCAGGGCAATTACCACCCAATAAAACGCTATATAATCATTGGAGCATTAATACCGAAGGATTTTTTCATAATGATAAGTATGAAGCTGACAAAAAAGAGTTTATAAGATTAATATTTTTTTTTGATGTGCCTCATCACTTAATTCTGTCACAAGCCGCCACTGACGCGATGGAAATGCTCATTCAGATATGTTGTCCATCTTATTAATTGGAGCTATTATTTATTCCGAATAAACGAAAGACTTCGTCTCTACTCCAAAAATTGGTTTAATCGAACTGTGCTACATGTTTCGACCCTTACAAACTTAGGGTCATCTTCAGGCTTGTGGGACAGGAAAACAACACAACGTCAAAAACGTCTTTCATTATTCGGAAGAAATGCTCATTTATAAATAGAAATAGACCGTTAGCTCTCAGGATATTCAGATTTGAATTACCGTTTCCCCAATGTTAAAAAAAGCGCAAAAACTTTTGACTTCACGTGTGAGCTCGTTCATATTTTTTTATTGAAGATCAAAGTTTAAAATAGGTATTTTTATTTTTTTAGTCCTTCTCCTTTCAACCTCATAGAAGAAATAGAGATACCAGGACCGACGCCCTCTTATGGTGTACCAATAAGCGAAACAGAAGACGACGGAGAATTTTTTCAGGGGGATTTAAGTTTGGTCAGCTTTAGGCCCAAATCATATGAATGTGGTGTGGTTAAGGTAAATTTTAAATTATTTTTTAGTAAACTCTATTAATTTTTTATTCAGTTATTCATACCCGGAACCATCATTGTTCAATTGAAAATTTTATTCTTTTTTGAATTTCAAAGCAACCTTTTTCAAAAAGGAACCCAAACATCAAAGAAATTTTAACGTTCCATTACTAAGATCTAAAAACATATTTCTTCGAATAACGAATAGATCTTTGATTTTTTCCCTAGGTTTGAATTTATGATAAATGTATCTATTATTGGATATTTCATTATGTGAAAACTGAGCAAATTCCTGATTTGAGGCTCAAGTAGCATTGACCAAACCAAACTCTGTTCCTGCCCGCATCTACCCTGAAGCCTGCAAACTCCAAGTTCCTATCGTCATCCTATCTAGCTCATTCCTTTTAGGCCAAGCAATAGAGGTTTTTTTTCGTGACAAAAATACTACCTGAAATCTGACTGTGTAGTCATGCAATAGGTAGTTTCTACATGTTTTTCATGATAAATTCCACTCCTGAATCGTCTTAGGTTTTTTTTGAGAAGCGAAAAATAGCCAAAAAAGTCCAAAATTTTGCTTTTTCGCTTATAAAACGTGAAGTATTGATCTGATCGAAAAGCTGTTAAGGCACTTTTTGTAGAGAATTCAAAAACAAACAAAATGACAGGTGACACGTCTCAAGCGGATAATTAGTTTTCGAGAAAAGTCCAAAAACTGGAAACACATCAATTTTTCGAAAATTCATAACTTGGTAAATTTCTGAGATGAAGCGTAGTTGCTCTGAATTTAAGTAGTTATTAACATATACTTTATTGGTGCACAATTAATTACAAAGCTGTCGGATAAATAGTTTTTGCACAATCGCAGTTTTCCGAATTCGACGTACTTTATTCAAGAAGGTCGTGATACTCGGCTACTTGTCGGATTTTAATTTTACAGAAAGCGTTTTAAAGAACGCGGAGTGGGAGTCGCCCGCAACGCGAGGGGAAAACTGTATACCTTGTATCTTTCGCGCCGTCGCGCGTCGCGTAGCGGGCGACTCTCACTCCGCAGTCCGCGACTAGTTTGATACATCCGAGCCTTTTTGCTCCTGTTTGACGCCGTTTTTCACCCACTAAACATTATCGGCTGGTATCGAGAGAATAAACGATTTGAAGAATTTTATTTCTTCTTTAAAATGCTTTTTGTAGAATTCAAATCCGACAAGTAGCCGAGTATCACGACCTTCTTGAAAAAAGTACGTCGAATTCGGAAAACTGCGATTGTGCAAAAACTATTTATCCGACAGCTGTGTAATTGTGCACCAATACAGTATATGTTAGTAACTACTTAAATTCAGAGCAACTACGCTTCATCTCAGAAATTGACCTAGTTATTAATTTTCGAAAAATTGATGTTTTTTCCAGTTTTTTGGACTTTTCTCGAAAACTAATTATCCGCTTGAGACGTGTCACCTCTCATTTTTTTTGTTTTTGAATTCTCTACAAAAAGTGCCCTAACAGCTTTTCGATCAGATCAATACTTCACGTTTTATAAGCGAAAAAGCAAAATTTTGGATTTTGTTGGCTATTTTTCGCTTCTCAAAAAAAACCTAAGACGATTCAGGAGTGGAATTTATCATGAAAAACATGTAGAAACTACCTATTGCATGACTGCACAGTCAGATTTCAGGTAGTATTTTTGTCACGAAATCGACCTTTCGATAGCTCTATTGCTTGGTCTATTTGAAAAGTTAGACCGGATTGTCGTGTTAAAGTTTATTTGAGAAATTGACTGAAAAAATGATACGCCACTGAGATATTTCAAAATAACAATCGTTTTTGAATTATTTGTTTAATTTGTGACAAAAATTTTTTTGACAACCGTCCGGGAAGTAGGTACCTACCCACTTCCCAGAAGTTTTTGTCCTTTAGTAAGAAGCTGTTTTATGGCAAAAAACAACCCTTCTACCTACATAATGCATTAAAGTAACGAAAAATTCGTGTTAAGATGTTTTATTTTTCCGCAAAAACGGCGCATCGTACGAAAAAAGGCAGTCACAAATTGAAGAAAGAATGACAAAATGATTGTTAGTTTGAAATAAAGAGTTTTCCAAGAAGAGGTGTTATTTTGAATAGCCCGCTATTTCGGTATATGTCACGTTTGAAGCTGTCATTTTTTGACATTTGACAAGTAGAAACTACGCCATCAATAATAATGGAACGACACACGCTTCAAGAACGCATTGAAATGATCAAAATTTGGCAGAGACGGTTCGTAAAACTCGAACATTTTTGGGCCGTCGTGAAACACCTTGTCGGACCCCAATGAAGAAATTGGTGGAAAAATTCGAGCTTTTGTGACAAGTTAATGATGTGAAGAATAAAACCCGTGCACGTCGCTCAAGAACTGCCGAGAATATTGCTGCTGTAGCCGAAAGTGGAGCAACAGTTACGGTGAATGGATTGCGCTATCGAGAGATGATTAATGATTTCTTATGGCCAAAATTGGATAGTATTGATCTGGACAACGTTTACTTACAACAACACGGCGCTACGTGCCACACAAGAAACGAAACCATTGATCAACGTCGATTCAAGACCTCAAAGATGGAATTCGTGAGGCTATCGAGGACATAGCAGTCACATTGCGTCCTGTAAGCATGGTCGTGGTGATCATTTGCCTGATGTTATTTTACACTATTAACGGCATAGCTTCTTCTTAATCTTCTTTATAATGAAATAAACATCCGATCATTTTTATTAAAAAATGGAATTTTTCTTTGAATATCAAAATAACACCTCTTATTGGAAAACCCATTATCTCAGTGGCGTATCGCTTTTTTTTTAGTCAGTTTTTAGATAAACCTTAACATCCTCCTTTATGTTGGAAACACTGCATTTATGAGAAATTTCATTTATAAAAGAACTGAACACCTGTATATCACCGATTTTATACAATTTTTTTTCTGTTAGCCCCCTAAACATCATTCATTCAGATACGATGAGCCTGTATATGAAGGAGCATTTCCCTGGCATGCAGCTATATACCTAAGCAAGGGCACTGAGCTGAGCTACATCTGTGCTGCCAACTTGATATCATCAAATTCTTATTGACCGTAGCACATTGTGTCACTAAGAGAAATTCAGAAGTTGTCGTTCGTCCGGAGCACTTACTAATTTACTTAGGTTAGTTTAAAAGTGCTAGAAATGTTCACTTATTCTATCTCTGACTTAAGGTTGACACTCACAGGCGAAAAGGAGCGTCAAGAGATGAATCGTGATTTGCTGTCGAAGAAGTTAGTATTGGATCAAATTGAGATCCGCTCATCTAGGCGACGCGATGCGAAAGGAAGAGGCAAATGAAGGGTTTTCAAATAAGTGGTGTTATTATGATATTCAAAGAAAACGCCATTTTTCAATATAAATTATCATATGCTTATTTCATTACAAAGAAGAAGCTATACCGTTAATAGTGGAAAATAACATCAGGTAAATGACCACCACGACCGCGCTTACAGGACCATATCCTTCTAATGAGATTTTCCATAACCAAATCGCAAAGTGGCTGCCCTATGTCCTCGATAGCCTCACGAATTCCATCTTAGAGGTTTTGAATGGACGTTGGGCCATCGGCGTAGACCTTCTCTTTCACGTGGCCCGAAAGGAAGAAGTCTTGTTAAATCACAAGATTTCGGTGGCCATTTGTGATCATCTCTTCGAAAGATAACACGGTCCGGAAACTTTTCCCGCAAAAGATCAATTTTTCGTTGCTTGTGTGGCACGTAGCGCCCTCTTGTTGAAAGTAAACGTTGTTGTTGAATTAATTGATAATCTGGAATTTTTCTATAACCTAATTTATTCAATGAAAGGTCAATATGAGATACGTTTCGGGTCCGGCCTTCTTTCAATTTCTGTTAAATTCAATATTTTTCAATTCTTCTGCCTCTGTTACACGTGTCCTCACTACAAATCTCTATCTTTATAAATATATAAATTGAATTTAACAAAGATTGAAAAGGGCCCGAACCCGAAACGTACCTTATATTGACCTTTCATTGAATAAATTAGGTAATGGAAAAATTCCAGATTATCAATTAATTCGACACAACATAATATGGAACTGGTGGAATAAATAAATCAACAGACAACGTTGTCCAGATTAATACTGTTGCTCCAGCCTCATTTTCGAAAAAGTAAGGTCCAATGACTTCGCCGAACCATAAACCGCACCAGTCACACGTTGTGGATAAAGAGGCTTTTCAACAATGACCCTTAGGTTTTCCGAGCCCCAGATGCGACAGTTTTGCTTGTTGACGAAGCCACCGAGGTTAAAATGGGCCTCATCGCTCCAGATGATTTTTCTATGGAATTCCGGGTCATTTTCATGCATTTCAACGACCCAATCAGCAAAGACACGACGTTGTTGATGACCGGCCGGCTTGAGTTCTTGTGTTAACTGATCTTTATAAGCCTCAAGACACAAATCTTTATACAGAATACGGTGTAACGACGTTTGTGGAATGCCTTATTCCAAAGAACGACTAGGAATGGACAAACCTGTGTGCACGAGTTTTATTCTTCACATCATTAACTTGTCACAAAAGCTCGAATTTTTCCACCAATATCTTCATTGCGGTCCGACAAGGTTCTCCACGACGACCCAAAAATGTTCGAGTTTTACGAACCGTCTATGCCGAATTTTCACCACTTTAATAGTGAATTTTGATAATTTCAATGCGTTCTTGAAGCGTGCATCGTTACATTTTTATTAACGGCATAGTTTCTACTTGTCAAATGTCAAAAAATGACAGCTTCAAACGTGACATCTACCGAAATAGCGGGCAATTCAAATTAACACCTCTTATTGGAAAACCCTTCAGTTAGACGTGCACTTGGAAGAAGCGAAGCATTCGGAAGACGAGCGTAATTTTCCGCCGGAGGAGTTTGCATTGAATGAAATGGAGACCCGCTCCTTTAGGCAACGCGAAGATAAGAGGCGAGTCGTTCGACGCGTGAATGATCTTTTGAGCATATGCTCGTCAAATTTGTCGAGGCAGCATGCAACAAGGGTAATAAAAATTTATTTCGGTCTAGAGATATGGAGTATTTCTTCTGACGGCTGCTTGACGCATCGCATCGTCTAAGTATGCGGACCTCGGCGAAATGACGCTTTTTTTCTCGTCGCGCCTCCTCACCCAAGAGAGCGTCAACCTTTGCTTTACTAGGAATTTCCAAAGTATGCGTTGGAATTGAGCATACTATTTGAAAGATTATTTGGGCTGTTTCCATTATCTTGGATTGTTCTATCCAACGTTTCGGCAAGCATTGGCCAGCTCACGGTAATCGCAAAATTGAACTTAAAAATCCGAAACAACAGCTTCCTGAATTGAAGATACAAACGAGGAGGGGAGAATTGTTGAATAATTTTCAAAAAAGTTTAAGAAAACATTGAGCTGGTGCTTTTGAGCGCTCGTTCTTTGGTGGAACAATAACGCTACTACCTCAAAATTTTTGATCCGAATGCAAAATCTCAGCACGATCGGAATAATATTCTGGAAATTCTCCACAAAATGAAAATTGCAAAAACTCAATGATCAAAAAAATTAAATTCTATGGTTTAGATGATGTAATTCTCTCGAAATTTTCTTCGAGAATTCAGTATATCAATCTTCATTCACAAAATAAACTTCACTCGAATCGGCCTTGTTATAGAAATAAAAAGATTTTTCTTTTCAATATCCCAATTGAATTTTTCATGATACTGATACACTATGGCACCAAAATCTTGCATGTGGCTGCAAAATTTCATTTCGATTGGTTTCGATTTGTCTGAGATATTGAGGAACAAAATTTTTGTATGGGAACCGAATCCATCCTGAAAATCTGAAAGTCTCTAGGACAATCCGAAAGTTATAGTGCATACGGTCCCCACATACAGAATTTAATTTGACCGCGGAGCGGATTTGTCATCAGGGAGTCGAACCCTATCGTTTTAGACCATTCTCGGCACAAAATTAAAAAATTACAGACATTTGGACAGAATGAGCGCTCAAAAAGAACTCTTGAACTTTGTCTTTACGGGACTTACTCTAGACTATTCTAATAGAGTAGATATTTAGATTACATTCTAGTGTTTCTTACAGGAAAATATTATCTGAGAAGATGGTCAAACCCTGCCATCCAAGAGAGACAAGTACAAAATATATACATACATGATCAATATGATCATCATACGATAAAAAACGATATAGCACTTCTCAAACTGATGAAACCAGCTAAATTCACGGAATATGTAAGACCAGTTTGTCTGTGGAGAAGTGAATCTTCAATAGCAAAAATTGTTGGGGATTCTGGTAAGGAACAAGAATTTTATTGGACCTAACACTGAACCATCATAGAGCTTACCGCTCAGAACAAGAAGTGAACATAGAGATGCACCTACGCGTGAATAGTACTGCGTTGTTTTCAAAAGGGGTTTTCGGAAACTTACTCGATCACTAACCCGGGTTGAGTATTGACAGATAAACAGTTCATTTGCTGTCAAATTTCAACCCGAGTTAGTGATCGAGTAAGTTTAAGAAAACCCTAAAAGTTAACTCAAAACGATGAATCTTAACTAAGCATCAGCTGTCAAAGAGGGCGGCCATAATGGAATTCATTCGTACGTCCAGGTCACGTGGTAGGAACCCACCAATAGGGGGCTGCGGGAATGTGTTTTGATTTTGACGAAAATAATTAACATATTGCTATCTTAATTCGCCCACGTTTTCTTTCTATTATTCTATTTTCTTTTATTTTTCGAAAATCTATCACACGAAAACAATTTTTGAACGAAAATCATAGGGGGTGTTATTTTCAACCCCTGATAATAAAGTTATGAGATCTAAAAAAATTGTGTGAGTGACATCTACTTTATGATCCATATTAGTAGTAGATTTATGACTCAGTTTTTTTAGGACTCCTAAAAACATACGTAATAAAGATACGGCACAAGTACGCAACGCCGGAATGTTGTTCACGTTCATAAACAGATTCTACTTTGCTGTGTCAACAAATGCGTGAAGGCAATCTCTCTCTAGGTTCACTTTTTACTCTGAGGGTACACTGCATATCCTTATAATTTCGTTTTTGTTTAGGTACTGTTGTTGGATGGGGATTCAACGAGGATGGTATTGTAACCAACAAATTGGTGAAGGCTTTTATGCCCATAGCACACAAACAAACTTGTATAAACTATTATCCAGGATTTTACAAGCATTTTGTCTCTGATCAATCGTATTGTGCAAGTTTTAGTAACCGTGAGTATGTTCAGTACTATTTGCGCATTTGTATATTCGAGAGATTTACATGCAAAAGTAACTCAATGAATGAATTACTGATTGTATTGAAGGTAGTGTTGTCTCCCTCTTATCTTTGGGAGTGGCTAAAAGCTTAACGGTCAATTGGACGAAGAGACGTTGTTTTCCGCCGTAGAAATTTGAACTGAATCAAATGGATAGACGCTCATCTAGGCAACGCGAAGCGAAGAGCCGAGTCGTTAGACGCAGGACAAATTAAACGCGTACTTGGACGAAGCGGAGCGCTAGGAAACAATCCATCGTTTTCCACCGGATAAGTTCGCATTAAATTGAATGAACAGACGCTCATCTAGATGGCGCGAAGCGTGGAGAAGAGGCGAGGCGTCAAATTTCTCGAGGCAGTTAGTCAGTGACTAGAATTGGGTTCGTGACCCAAGTTCGGCGCGCTGTATCTTCAACTCGAGGAGAAATAAACAGTTATTTTCGTATTTGCGTAAAATGAGTTTGTTTCCATTGGCTCATGAGAGAGTTGATTAGAATTTTCATGATAGAGTCCTGAAAAAAACGAAGTTTATATAATAGGAATTACAAACAACATTTTTTCATTTTGTACAACTGTGAATCTGAATTCAAATTGTCTGAAATATAAAGGATTTTCCAATAAGAGGTGTCATTTTGATATTCAAAGAAAATGCCATTTTTCAATATAATGATCGGATGTTTATTTCATTATAAAGAAGAAGCTATGCCGTTAATAGTGGAAAATAACATCAGGCAAAGGACCACCACGACCACGCTTACAGGACCATAATTATGATTTCGATGAAATTTTCCATAACCAAATCGTTAAGTTGCTGCCCTATGTCCTCGATAGCCTCACGAATTCCATCTTTGAGGTCTTGAATCGACGATGGGCTATTGGCGTAGACCTTCTCTTTCACGTGGCCCCAAAGGAAGAAGTCGCAAGGTGTTAAATCACAACATCTCGGTGGCCAATTGTGATCACCTCTTCGAAAGATAATATGGTCCGGAAACTTTTCTCGCCAAAGATCAATGGTTTCGTTGCTTGTGTGGCACGTAGCGCCGTCTCGTTAAAAGTAAACGTTGTCCAGATCAATACTATCCAATTTCGGCCATCAAAAATTATTAATAATCTCTCGATAGCGCAATCCATTCACCCGTAACAGTTGCTCCAACCTCATTTTCGAAAAAGAAAGGTCCAATGACACCGCCGGACCATAAACCGCACCAAACAGTCACACGTTGAGGATAGAGAGGCTTTTCAATAATAACTCTTGGGTTTTTCGAGCCCCAGATGCGATAATATTGCTTGTTGACGAAGCCACCGAGGTGGAAATGGGCCTCATCACTCAAGATGATTTTTCGATGGAATACTGGATCATTTTCATGCATTTCAACGACCCAATCAGCAAAGACAGGACGTTGTTGATGATCAGCCGGCTTGAGTTCTTGTGTTAACTGAACTTTATAAGCCTTAAATCTTTATGCAAAATACGGTGAAATGACGTTTGTGAAATGCCTAATTCCAAAAACGACTAGGTATGGACAAACCTGGGTTTTCTTCAACACTTTCGGCTACAGCAGCAATATTCTCGGCTGTTCTTGAGCGACGTGCACAGGTTTTCTTCTTCACATCACTAACTTGTCCCGGCAGCTCGAATTTTTCCACCAATTTCCTTATTGCGGTCCGACAAGGTGCTTCAGACGACCCAAAAATGTTCGACTTTTACGAACCGTCTCTGCCAATTTTTCATCATTTTTATAGTGAATTTTAAAAATTTCAATGCGTTCTTGAAGCGTGTATCGTTCCATTTTAATTAATGGCGTAGTTTCTACTTGTTAAATGTCAAAAAGTGACAGCTTCGAACATGACATCTACCGAAATAGCGGGCTTTTCAAAATAACACCTCTTATTGGAAAACCCTTTAGGTATTATATCATGTAAATACAACAAAATGTAGCAATATCCTTCTTCCAAAAAAATTCAAATATCGGATAGAATTGTGCAATAATTCTTTCAAGAGATATATGATCAGCTAACATTAAACATGTTCGGAAATTAATTTTGGAAGTCGTTGTTCAAAATATACCTTCGCTTGACTACCACACAACCTGAATTAAGCCACTTCCAACGATCAGAGAGAGACAACACTACATTATTGCAATCGGTTATTGATTTAGTGAGTTACTTTAGCACGTTAATCTCTCGAATATACGATCGCTCAACTGGAAAAATTCTCTGTCTGATGCAAAATTCCAAACCTGTATATTTTCGAAATTTTTTGAACTGTGGATCTCTTCAGGTTTAAATTCCATGTGAAATAGCAATGTTTCACCAATATTTCGTATAAAGTTGAGTCCTAGAAGATATGATTTCAAAATGTTTCTTTTCTAATGAAGGTTATTTTTAAAATGATGTTTTTGTTCAGATACTGAAATTTGCAATGGAGACTCCGGAGGTGGTATGGTACTTCCGACAATACATCCTGGCACACGACATCCAACTTATTATCTACGAGGAGTGATTTCTTTAAGTGTTGCTCTTCAAAATGAATTCAAATGTGATAACGAACACTTTGCAATATTTACTGATGTCTGTAAATATCTATCATGGATCGACAAATTTAGTATTAATGATTGAAATTATTTGCTCAAATACCCCATCTGTAAATAAACAATAACGGAATAAAGAAATCTTTTATTTTATAAGAAAAATAATTCATACACCAAAATAATTCTGCGGAATAAAAAAAATGTTGTAAAAATTATCGCTAGGCTTTGTTCAATACTGCTTGTATATCGAGTTTATAATCAACTCATCAAATAAGGAATTGTTTAATCCAAAATTATTTTGATGATACTAGATGGCCAATGAATACTAAAGATAATCTTTTTCATTAAAAAAAACTGCGATTGTTGGACAAACTTGCAGCTTTATTTATAATTCGCATTGGAATTTGATTGAACAAGATTCTGTGTATTATTTTGGGAATAATCGTTCCAGTGTTTTTCAACCTGAAAAAAAAATTAATTACGGTACATAATAATAAACTTCTTATTGTCACTTGAAGGGTAAAGGAGAAAATCGGCAAAATCACTTTTTGATAGTTTATACTCTTTTTTGTAAGAGATGTTAAAGTTAAGTGAAAAACTGTGAATGCCAGTTGATATAATCAATTTCAAACGGATAACCGGTTATCATTTTAGTTAATCAATTGGATTCAAGAGGTTTTGGGAATTTTTGGTTTGAAGTAATGACGTCATGAATTAGCCCTTCGACGTCATTGATTTGAACTGCAAATGACCATACTCAAAAGCTGGGTTAGAACTCTGGTTATTAGAAAAGTAGGGTTGTACGCGGCAAATTTCAAAAAATGGTGACTGACAAAGCATACTTATAGAAGATTATATATGTATTCGTGAGCTTAGCCACGTTACGATTTATATTGAGAAAACTATTTCAACAATTTCAATTATCGGTTTAGTTTCATTCATTTAAGAAATAAACTTATCTCGAAGTTAGGTTCGGAAATTAACACATCCAAGTGCTTCTGACTTGTTAATATTATTTGAAATAGAATTGTCCGCAGTTCTAAAAGATTGCTGATATTGTTTGATTATAACAAAAAATTCTTTCTTTACTTGGATAATGGGCAAAGCTTTGTGTTACAATTAATAGCTCTCGACTGTCAGAAAAAATTATCAATTTGTGTTTAAGTTCCCAAAAAAAGTTTTATTAATAGCAAACTTCGCTGTGACATGTAGCCAAATACCACAGCGATATCAATACATGTGAATTAAAATATTTTGGATAGTGTCCCCCTGTATATTTTTCGGTAATATCTTCTCTTCGAATCATTCCTGTCAGAACAAAAAACATTTTTTGTCAAGCGGAAAATTCTGAAAGACAAATTATGTTCATCGTTACTTTGAATCCACGTTTCAAACATTAATATTTTTTGATGCATGGAGTTGAACTTGAAGCATAATAATTTACAGTTGCAAATCGAATTTTGTATTTATTGTATTAAATATAAAAAAATATAAATATAACCTAGATTGACGAATAACCAGAAACCGCATTCAAGCGACGAGAGCCAAGGGCCGGTTATTCGTCCTAGGACAAAAAGGGAATAACCAATGATAACCGCCCCTGGCTGGCGATTTAGGGCCGATTGCACCGTACTATTTAGCGAAGGTTTAACTCCAACAGTTAGATTAGGTTAGGTTTGCACCGTACTATTTAACGAAGGTTTAACTCTTAGGGCACGATCTTGTCTTGCGCGTGCTATAATCCTCCGTTAATGACCTTAACGAACAGTTATACACTGATCAACAATTGCTAGGGATCACTTATGAACTTCTCTTCATTTGTATTTTTTTCAAGTTATCTCGTGAATATCTGTACATTATAATTATGTTCTCTAAGGAAAAAGTAAGATGTTTTGAGTTGATTATATCAAAGTCTTCCTCACTTCATCGGCTCTAGTTCACAAAATAGATTATTATCTGTAGTTACAGGTGAAGTGAAAAGCAATGTGGTATTTGTTATTAAATCTGTTTTTTTCTCTCGTTCAAACACATAAGGTGACAATAATTGAAGAAATGAGAACAATATCAGCTTATCAGTCATGCCGAGAAGACGTTTGGCTCCTGTGCAACTGGACCAAATCATACGGTGGATACAGGAAGGTTTGTCCCAGCGGTTGAATGTTTCGCAAAGTGTCGTGAGTCGGGCTTGGAATAGGTTCATCCAAAACGACTCAGTAGCTTATGTTCATGGGGGAGGTCGGCAGCGCAGTACAACAGCTGCCCAAGATCGTCTTTTGATCCTCAATGCTAGGAGAAATACCATTTACCCGGCGTCGCGGCTCAATAGATCACTGAAAGTTCTAATTTCGAACCAGACTGTAAGACGACGACTACATGCTCGTGGTTGAGAGCACGTAGGAGGGTACATCATCCCCGTTTGAATAGGGAACTCCGGGTTCATCGACGGCAATGGGCTGAGGAGCACCGCAATTGGACACTTGAAGATTGGAGCCGATGTTTATTTACGGATGAGTCTAGATTTCGTTTGGTCAACTCCGATGGACGTATTCTTGCTTGGAGGGAAAGAGGTCGAAGGTATGCAGAACAGTTTATGGTACCCACAACAGCTTTTGGCGGAGGTTATATATGTGTATGGGGAGGCATTTGTTTGAACCAACGCACAGAGTTGGTTGTTCTGCAGAACACCACCATGACTAGCCAGAGATATCACGATATGATTATTGAACACATAATTATAATTGTTCCGTTTGCGGCTGCCGTGGGCGAGAATTTCATTTTAATTGACGATAATGCCCGTCCACACCGTAGTCGTCTGGTTAATGAAGCGCTAGAAACTGATGCTATTGATAGGGTGGACTGGCCAGCTCGTTCACCAGACATGTCTGGTCTGAGATGTCTAGACAATTGTCAACCTTAGAACAACCGATCAATAACCTGGAGGACCTTTCTAACGCTTTACGGGATATTTGGACGGATTTGCCCCAAAATTTTATAAATCGTTTGATCGAAAGTATACCTCGTAGGGTAGAATGCTTGAGACGAGCTCATGGGGGACCAACTAGGTACTAGCTTAACCATAACTTCAGCCTTCTTGTAGTTTCATCATAAAATTTTTATGTTATTTAAACACAGAATTTTGAGTGTTCCTAAGAAAGTCTTTTTTACTCTCCAATTTTCCATTTTTTCATTCTTTTCTCAAGTGAACCATATTATCAACTGAAAATACTCTGATATCTGACTAAATTTATAATCTTGGAGCGAACATTTCAGAAATAAATTTAGGAGTGGATAAGTGATCCCTATCAATTGTGAGCAGTGTATTTAATCCGTCAAAATCGGTGGCTTAAACAAGCCTTTAACCTATAAACATCAAAACATCTTCAATTTCGTATACGTTTGACAGTTTTGATTCTTTGAATATAAAAAAATAAATATGTAAATGATTCCTGAAGTCTGTTCATTGGCTTTTATTGTTATTTTTGTAATGATTGAAATAGAAGACAAAATTTTCTTAAAAGATGATATGGATTTTTCAGAAATCATTAATTTTGGATTTCCGAAGCGTATTTATCCTATATCCAATCATTTTCTAAATTCAGATGAATTCACCATCGAGGAAAAGGTTCAGAAGGATGACCAATTTTTCCGGATTTTTCCAAAAGTTTATTATTTGGAAAAAATAAATAATTCTATGGAAAAACTGATTGTGTATTCGTTTTGTACGCTTCCGAGTTAGTGAATTGAATGACCTGGGTAGCTATAGCTGAAAATATAAAAAAAATATAACCTATCGCCAATAGTGTAGATTTTTTGTTTTTCTGCAAAAGTCAAATTTTTTCCATTTTTCAATGACCATTACTTAAAAAATAAATGAGATACGGAAACTCTGTCATGATGATGATGGTATTAATCTACGCTCTCGCATTAGTAAGGGTGTGATTATGACGGCAATCGGAGTCGAAAAATTTTTGGCCAAAACCGCCATATTTATGGAAATTTTGCCAACAATCAAATTCTCTCCGATCGCCACAAAAAATTTCATCATCTACTAATTGGAGGGCGAAGCTCACTTACTGTAGAACTGTTGAATACCAAACCATGAATATTTGTTTTCTTATATCATGTACCAAGTACCAAACAACAATTATAACAAGTTCGATCCACAGATAGTCCGGTCAATTTAGACAATTGAAATAAAGAAAATTCCGACAAAGCCAAATTTTTGTAGAGACCTTAGGTTTACCACAAGGAATAAAGTGTCAAAAGTCCCATCAGTCCCATGTGAGCTTAGGGACTTATTCGGGGTCAAAGGTCAAAATTTTAGGTTTTTTGGATTTTTCTCGAAAACGGCAAGTTTTATCGAAAAAGTACCTCGGAGCAAAGTTGTAGATCTTAAAATTCTCTATAAAAATGGTTCCCATGATTTTTTCTCTAAGACCCACTATTTCCCAGATATTGCGCTTGTAAGAATCATGTTCTACATAGTATACACACATATGCACGTTATTGATGGGGGATATCTACTACATCACGTTGTGTGGGATCGAGAAGAAACCTTTAACGTAATTTTTGAAAAATATGTTCAGTATTTACGTAGACATTATGGTCATACAGTTACGGTAGTATTTGATGGCTACAGTGACACAACAAAGAACATAAAAGCTGCAGAACAACGTCGTCGTGCTACAAAAACATCCTCAGGTACCGACATAATGTTTGACGAATTTATGACAGTTCCAGTTAATCAACAACATTTTTTTGCAAACATTAATAATAAATCTCGTTTTATTTCTATGTTGAGTAACAAATTAACAGCTGAAAATATTGCCGTGAAACAAGCTCGTAATGACGCCGATGTCCTCATTATTGAAACAGCAATAGAACAATTTAATGCAAGAAATACAGCTATTGTAGTGGGTGAAGATGTTGATTTATTAGTACTACTCACTGCAAGGACTCCATCTGATAAAATTATTTACTTTTTAAAACCTGGGAAGGCGCAGCAACGGACAGAAATATATTCTTCAAAAAGTTTATCAGCTTATCCGAAATGCCAAAACTTTATTTTATTTTTACATGCGATAACCGGATGCGATACTACGTCAGCAATGTTTAGAAGGGGCAAAAATTCAGTATTAAAATTATTTGAAAAAAATGATTTGATTGACTGCGCAAAAGTATTTACAGAAATTAATTCTTCACCTCAAATACTAATTACTAAAGGAATTCGGTTTCTTCTTGCGGTTTATGGAGCTCCAAAAAAAATTGATTGCATAGATACGTACAGATATTTAACATTCGTAAAAAATACACGAAACAAAAAGCAAGTACAGCTATCTTGTCTTCCTCCAACATCGGCATCTGCTACTCAACATTTGTTTCGGGTATACTATCAAGTTCAGACATGGCAAGGCAATGAACTGAACCCTGAAGACTGGGGTTGGAAATTGATAAATAATACTTTGGAACCGATTCGAACTTTACTGCCCCCTGCTCCAGAAAAACTTCTTAACACTATTTTTTGCAATTGCAAGAAAGGTTGTAGTGCCAAATGTGGCTGTAAAAAAGTAGGATTGCAGTGTTCTCCAGCGTGTACCAATTGCCAAGGTGTCTCTTGCTCAAATGCTCAATTAAATACAAGAGAGGAAGATTCATGTGATTTTGATGAAGAGAGAACTGATTCATCTTCATTTGAACAATTTCTAAGCGTTCATCAACAGGAAGGAGAAGAAGAAGAAGAACAAGAAGAAATTGAAGAAAACATGATTGTTGAAGTTGAATATGAAGAGTATGAGTCAGATTAAAGTAATAAAAAAAAGTTAGAACGACAGTTAAACTCAGTAACCCATATCAATAATCTTCATACTATTAAATAATTATTGTTCCTGAAAATAACGTCATAAAGGTTCGTGGAATAGGCCTACCGGGGATACCACGTTAAAAAAAATGCGCCGAGTACACTACCTCACAGGTGGTGTGGAAATGTGTGCATATTATGTAGAACTTGATTCTTACAAGCGCAATATCTGGGAAATAGTGGGTCTTAGAGAAAAAATCATGGGAACCATTTTTATAGAGAATTTTAAGATCTACAACTTTGCTCCGAGGTACTTTTTCGATAAAACTTGCCGTTTTCGAGAAAAATCCAAAAAACCTAAAATTTTGACCTTTGACCCCGAATAAGTCCCTAAGCTCACATGGGACTGATGGGGACTTTTGACACTTTATTCCTTGTGGTAAACCTAAGGTCTCTACAAAGATTTGGCTCTGTCGGAATTTTCTTTATTTGATCACTATTTTTATGTCTAAAATGACCGGACTAAGAAAAGGGAAATAGTTCAAAAAGAACACAGAAATACCAACTCATTCCACATTTCACAAAAAAATAACCAGAACCCTAGATGAAATTTAATCTGGGGCATTTGGACGTCGGTGCAAGAGAAAAAGTTAAACGAGGATTAAAAATTCTAACTTAAAAGAGGATTAAAACGATAATGGTGCAATCGGCCCCATCCCTTTATGTTCTGTGCAGATGTGCCAATTATTTCTATTTCTGAAAGATCTTTCAGTTGAATACAATTTAGGCGCCTCAACCGAAACGCCACACATGACGGATTTAGCCAGTATTTTCCCTGTACCCTTCATTTCTCAATTTGATTTTCACAGTTTTCAAATATACTGTTTATTCTTAACAAATTCAGTAACTTACCACTTTATAAATGTATTTGAATCCTCTATTGCTAGGGTCCCCTTTTATATTCTCAAGTTGGTATGGTGGACTTATAATCACCTGAAATTATTTTTGTAAAATGAAATTCTCAGTAGTAGCTAATGATATTCTACGATAATTTTATTCGTAATAAAGATCTTGAAAACAATTAAATATGTTCCATATCCTAACAGAAAAATTACTCGGGGTGTCCGAAAAATCAACGTCAAACCGAAAACGGCTGATAGGACAGGTAGTGAGTTATCAGAAAAATATTAAAAAATTTTTTAGTTAAGTACTTTTCAAATTGTTGAAATTGAAAAAAAAATTTGAAAATTGTCATCCTGTGATGATCTTTTAAGTACCTACTCTGACTACAAATTTTAACTTTTCATATTTTTTTGTGAGTGGTGTAACCCTGAATAACCCTTCTTTGAACAATAGTCCAAAATTAAAACAGATCTGCCTCAGTTTTAGAGAAATACCACATTTTTACCCCACCATGTACTTAAAATTACCACATCGCTCAATTTGAACGACTGTACTGAAAAAAATACAATATGCGATTTCGGCAAGTGACTTTAAAAGATGGTGTATTAAGTCAGGATTACAAGAAGGTATAATACAGTGCAACCTTAATATAACGAACCTCAATATAACGACTTTCTCGATTTAACGAATTTTTCATAATCCCCTTGAATCGTCCATAAGAGTCAATGTAAAACTTACCTCTACATTACGAAAAATTTTCACGAACAACCTCTTTATAACGAATTTTCAATTACCAAAAAGAGTGTGAATACCTCTACTTAACGAATTTCGTCAACTCAAAACCTCTATATAACGTTTTCACCAATAACCCTTAATCCAGGTATGTGATTCAGCCGCGACAGGTTTCGACGCGTATTACGTAAAATACGAAGTTAGTTGATGGAAAGTAATCAGTGCTGCTCCTCACTTTTTTGCAATGGCGCTCAGAAACGTAAAAGGCGTTCCTTATCTGTCGCAGAGAAGCGAAGCATCATTAATTATTTTGACAAAAATCCTTCTACAAAAAAATTAGACATAGCTAATAAGTTCGCGATTCCCGCATGTTCATTGGCTACAATTTTAAAATCTAAAGATAAGTTTTCCGTAGAAATTGGTTTGCCTTCAACCATCAGAAAATTGAAACCGTGGGAAACAAACTACAATTTATGACAATTGTTGATTTTTCACCTCTTTTTATTTTGTTCTGCGGATTTTTGAAAAGAAAAAAAAAAGAATAATATGTTACCTACTCACTTTATTGTTTTGAAAAAGAAAATATAAAATGAATGAGTAATTTGATAAAAATGAGTTTTCATTTATGAGCAAAATTAGTTCGCTATAACAAGATGAGTATGTAATGTCGAGGTGAATAAAACCTCGGTATAACAAATTTTGGACCAACCTCACCTCAATATAACAAACCTCCGTTTTACGAATTACTTGATATAACGAATATTTACTGGTTCCCTTGCGATTTGTTATATCGAGGTTCCACTGTACTAGCTAATTTGTTAATTAAATAAGAAAAATAGTTATTTGTGTATTAAGTGCGTTAAATGAGTGTTTTTTATGGCCCATAAAGGTGTCAATTCACTCAAATGTGCCATGAAAACAGGAATTTTATACGCACGAAATACAAACAACATTTTTTGTACAACTGTGTATGCGAATCAACTTGGTCTGAAGTATAATTATTGAAGATAATGGTTCAAATACAATATTTCTATCCATCCAGATCCAGTGATCTTTCTGTGTTATTACTATAGAAACTTACTTTTTTTTAAACGGTGAAAAAAGTGAACTCTTTTTTAACAGTGAAAAAAAGTAATCGTGATGAAGAAGAGTCAAGTTTTTTGGCAGTTGTAAAAAAAATTTTTCACTAAAGAAAGAAGAAATTAAGTTAATTTTTTTACTCAGTTGAAATGCTTCTAATTCTTTAGGATTTCCTATGTCCATAATTCTAAGGTACAAGTTTGAATAAGTAATAAAGAAACAGGCAAAAAAATTTGACAAAATTATTGGTTGAAGTTTGAAATGAAATGCGCAATAATGGATATTAGAAGTTTAACTCATGGCAAATGATCAAATTGTTTGCCTTAAGCTGTATTACAGACCCTAAATCTTCTTAAAGCTAGAGCAAACTTTTTCTTTTACTGCTCTCCAGAAAAAAAATCCAACGGATTCAAATCAGGTGAACAGGCTGGCCATAAAATTGATCCAGACTGCCCTATTCACCTAACCCAGTATTCTTGATTCACACATTCTCTGACTTTGAGAGCATAATGCTCTAGGCAGCCATCTTGTTGGAACCACATGGTTCCGTAAATGTTACCCGATTAGGTGTATAGGGTGGTCTGAGCCAATTTCATGACCAGCCCGTTCACCTGAATTGAGACAGTTGGATTTCTTTCTTTCTGGAGAGCGGTAAAAAAAAAGTTTACTTGAAATAAATTCAAGACTTAGTAGAGCTGCGTTAAAAAATTGCAGATGCCTTGAAGTCATCAATATGAGAGGATATACTTGATTGATGAAATGATCTTTTTTGAGAAAATTCAGTGTCTGCAATGCAGCTGAAGGCAAACCATTTGAGCATATGCCATAAGTTGAATAATATCCATTATTGCATTTTATTTACACTTCAACCAAAAATTTTGTCACATTTTTTTTGCCTGATAGTGTTTCTTTATTAATTATTTTCCATCTCACTCAAACTTGTACCTCAGAATTTGGACATAGGAAAGCCTAAAGAATAAGAAACATTTTAACTGAGTAAAAAGAATCAGCTTAGTATCGGGTTTCTTTAGTAAAAAAATAATTTTTTTCTTATATAATGAACATATTTTCTAGTATTATACCTTTTTGGAATCCTTACTAAATACACCATCTTTTAAGTCACTTGTCGAAATCGCATAGTACATTTTTTTCAGTCGTTCAAAGTTGGGCGATGTAATAATTTTTAGTACATGGTGGGGAAAAATCTGATATTTTCCCTAGAACTGAGGCAGTTCTGTTTTAATTTTATACTGTAGTTTAAAGAAGGGTTTTTTAGGGAAACACCACTCACAAAAGAAAAATGAAAAGTTAAGATTTATAATCACAGTACTCAAAGGATCATCACAGGATGACAGTTTTCCCATTTTTTATTTATTTATTATTTTATGATAACTGTCATCACCTGACCTATCAACCGTTTTGGCTTGACGTTGATTAAGCAGGTGTAGTTCATATAAATTTTTTTCGAAAATGACTCCCCTTCATAGATACAACCTTTGGAAGGCGATGACGAGTTGACAGTTTTTAATTTTTTTACGAGTCCTAAGAACACTCATTCATGAAACAATACATAATATGATTCGTTAAGTAGATTTTACTCACAAAATTTTTTTTATCCCATAACTTTATTAATAGGGGTTGAAAATAACAACCCCCCATGATTTTCCTTCAAAAATTGTTTTCGTGGGATTATTTTCGAAAAATAAAATTCTCTTATGGTTTCCCATTCAATTCTGGAGAAAAAATTTCGATACAGTCAATACTTTTCTCAAAAAAAAATAAAAACTTAAAAGCAGTAATGCTCACTGTTCATTCCATTTCATTGTATTAGTGTTCTATAGAATGAATATTCTGAGATATTGTTCATGCTCAAAATTGGTTTTGTCAATTATGCTTATTAATCGAAAGAAAGGTCGATTTGTGAATCTTTTAAAGTCACTTGCCAAAATAGCAAAGTACATTTTTTTCAGTACAGTCGTTTAACCTTGGGCGATGTAATAATTTTTAGTACATGGTGGGGTAAAAATGTGATATTTTCATTAAACTGAGGCAGCTCTGTTTAAATTTTATACTGTAGTTTAAAGAAGGGTTTTTTAGGGATACACCACTCACAAAAGAAAAATGAAAAGTTAAGATTTATAATCACAGTACTCAAAGGATCATCACAGGATGACAGTTTTCCCATTTTTTATTTATTTATTATTTTTATGATAACTGTCATCACCTGACCTATCAACAGTTTTGGCTTGACGTTGATTAAGCAGGTGTAGTTCATATAAATTTTTTCGAAAACGACTCCCCTTCATAGATACAGCCTTTGGAAGGCGATGACGAGTTGACAGTTTTTAAATTTTTTTAGGAGTCCTAAGAACACTGATTCATGAAACAATACATAATATGATTCGTTAAGTAGATTTTACTCACAAAATTTTTTTTATCCCATAACTTTATAGGGTTGAAAATAACAACCCCCCATGATTTTCCTTCAAAAATTGTTTTCGTGGGATTATTTTCGAAAAATAAAATTCTCTTATGGTTTCCCATTCAATTCTGGAGAAAAAAATTTCGATACAGTACTTTTCTCAAAAAAAATAAAAACTCAAAAGCAGTAATGATCACTGTTCATTCCATTCCATCATATGTTTCATAGAATGAATATTCTGAGCTATTGTTCATGCTCAAAATTGGTTTTGTCAATTATGCTTATTAATCGAAAGAAAGGTCGATTTGTGAAATTACAATATTAGGGATATAACTTTCTTCCGGAAATTAGTAATTAAACCTTCAGAAAGATTTATGGAACATCTTTATCTCCTGTCATAGACATACAATATCTTAGAATATTCATTCTATGGAACCACTTATATGATGAAATGGAATGAACAGTGATCCTAACTGCTTGTGTTTTTGTTTTTTCCGAGGAAAGTATCGACTGGATCGAGACTTTGCAAGAGACTTTTTTTCTCCAGAATTGAATAGGAAACCATAAGAGAATATTATTTTTCGAAAATCTATCCTACAAGAACAATTTTTGAACAAAAATCATAGGGGTTTGTTATTTTCAACCCCTAATGATAAAGTTATGAAATCTAAAACATTTGTGTGAGTAACATCTACTGAGGGCTTCATGTATGTATAGTTTTATGAATCAGTGTTTTTAAGAAGCCGTAAAAAAATTAAAAACTGTCAACTCCTTATCACCTTCCAAAGGCTGTATCTTGGAAAGGGGGTCGACTTAAAAAAAATTATATTGACTGCCCCTGCTTATTTTCATCGAGGAATCATCTCCCAAAGTCCCTCGCATTTGTTTACAGACACCCTGTTTATAAACTTCAAGAAAGGATCGGATAATCTTGTTGAATTTGATTTTGAATAAAATATAATATTTACCTCTTGATTCCATACAATTATTTCTGCATTTCTCCAACTAATTTCATCGATTGTTTTAGCAATGGCTATGAACACACTTTGGCCTTCTGTTGATGCATTTGTAGATTTAGCTTGTAGTATCCGTCGTTTTTCTTCAACTTGATTTTTTACCCTATTGCTTATCTACAAATAATTTACACAGGTTAACAACAAGAATGTCAAACAGAAACAGTACTTACTCGTTCTATATTTAATGATTGTAAAGGTTCTGGGGGTGTCGATACCTCTCGTTTTACTTGCAATTCACTTACTAGGGACAAATTTACGAAGTGTACATCATTTAATTTTGGGTCCCCATTTGAAGAACAACATTCTGGGAAGTGAGAATTAAGGAAACTTTTCAAGATATGATAGAGAACTACTGTACAGCAACCTGTTTACATGTTTATTTCATGTAGTTATAGAACACTAAAGAATGGAAAGCATATTTGACAATCAATGAATCGCAATGAATGAACAATGAGTAAATTGATGAATGTTCATATTAATAAATAAACATTGAATAATCAACTAGTATTTTGATAATACAATGGATCGGAAAATGTTCTATAAATACATGATTTTCTGTGAACCAACGTCAAAAGGATACTCAATATCAAGATTTTTGTGTTTGAGTCGAAGGATAGCACTTCCCCTTCGAATTCTGTATTATAACAAGTTCGGCACCAAACTACACTTCCTATGGTAAAACAGTCCGACACGGCAGCCATTTCTTCTTCAGAGAAAACACACTGACAACGTCTCCGCTTGGTGACATTCATGTTTTTAACCCCAAAAATGTCAAATCGAGCATTTTGCACCGAACACAGAAATAGCAGAATAAATAATTCTTTCTCTTATTCGAGACAAAGTTGAGTTTATGGCTTCAGCTGTCGGTGGAAAAAATAAGCGTATTATTTAATATAAGCACAATAATATTCGAGATGATTATATTATATTGAAATTAATTATTCAATTTCAGGCATGAGAAATAAATCTGGAGAAAAAAAAACAATTTCAATTAGTTATTCAATTTCACAATTTCAGTAATCATTTTGAGAAAATCTTTTATTTTGAATGTTGAAAATTTTCTTAAACTGATTCAAGAATGATGACTTTCACAATCGAAACCTGAAATATAATAGGTAATAGGGGCTATACGAAGTTTTTTAGTGAAAAAAAATATCTTTCAAATCAGTGACTTAATTGAAAGGAGCTGAATTGATTTTGAATCACCTAAATTTATTTTTCGGCAATTGCTCAGGGTTACTAACTCGATCCATTGGGTCACGTGATGAATCTACTCGGATCAAGGACTCGGGTTGTAAGTTTACGAACACATTAGGTTTAGGATTTGAAGTGACAGTCGTATCGATAACATGAATCAATTTCAAGCGGCTAATCGGTCATCATTTCGGACATTTCGGTTAACCAATTGCGTTCAATTTGAATGGAATTGTTTAACCGAAACAATCACCGGTTAGTCGCTTGAAATTCATTATAACCAAATATTTTATGAAATTATTTTTTCAGTCCCTGTACATTTTCGGATTGTCTCTAGCTTTGCTTGCGTTTATTAGCTTTTGTAAAAAAATTTCTAATAATTTCTGTTGTGATCTCTTTCATGTTTAATGTTATTTTTGAGTACCTATGTTAAAGAAGTAGAGAATTAATTTTTTTCAGTTTCAGTTTATTTACTGATTGTCTCTAGCTTTGCTTGGATTGATTTCTTGTGTGCCCTCGTACGTTCAAAGTTATCATTGAGTATGTACCTATGTTTAGGAAGTAAAGAAGGCTTTAGCTTTAATGCCGAAAGATCTGCATACAATGTTATGAAGAAGTTGTTCAGGTCGAATTTATATGAACTACCCCTAACCCCTGCTTATTTTCATAGAGGAATCATCTCCCTACATCTTTAGCATTTGTTTACAGACATCCTGTATAAATGCAAAATCTCAGTACGATCGCAATTGAATTGGAAATTATTTAAAAACTGAAACATTTGTAACTTGACAATTAAAAAAATTATATGGTTCTGATGTTGCGATCGTCTTGAAATTTTGCATTAACATTCAGTATATCAATCTTAATTAAAAAAAAATTTACTCGAATCGGATATCTTGTTAAAAATAATAATCTACAATTGAATGGCAAAAAAATGATGTTGTATGAGGCTTATTATGAGCATCTAGCATGTGGCAGAAAATTTTATTTCGATTGGTTTCGTTTTGTCTGAGATATTGTGGAACAAATACCCTGTACCATTGTTTTAAACAATGCCTGTACGATTTGGCTGGTTAGCGAACTTATACGCGGTATTCGGAAATCGAACTTTGGAAATCTCAAGTCTCTAGGACAATCCTGATATGAATATTTAAGAAATCAAAATAAAATCTAGTCCAAATACCTGTAAACAATTCATTCAATATTTATCATCATGGACGTTACTCTTCAACAATATTAAATTCTATGGTTCTGATGGAGCGATCCCTTTGAAATTTTGCATGAACATTCAGTATAGAAGTTTTCATTCTCAAAATAAATTTCACTTGAATCGGATATTCTGTTAGAAAAATATAAAGATTCTTCTTTCTTCTTTCGATATTCTAAGAGAATTTTCTATGGTTCTGTGTACACTATAGCCACAAAATTCTGCATGAAGATACAGTATATCAATCTTTATTCAAGAAAAAATTTCATTCGAATTGGATATCCTGTTATGGAAATATAAAGATTTTTCTTCTCAATATTCCAATTGAATTTTCTATGTATCTATTGAAACCATGGCGACGAAATTTTAGATGAAAATTCAGAATCGATCTCCATTTACAAAAAAATATTCCAATATTCCAATTGAATTTCTATGGTTCTATGGTTCACACTATTTGGCATTTCGATTGGTTTCGTATTTTCTGAGATATTGAGGACCAAAAATTTTTAATGGTTATATTTTATGGAACACCCTGTACGGTTTGGCTGGTTAACGAACTTAACCGAGCCATCTGAGACCCGAACTAATCCTGAAAATGGCAAGTCTCTAGGACAATCCCTTCGAAAGTTATTGTGCTAACGGTAGGCCGGACAGCCCCACGGACAGAATTGAATTTGATCGCGAATTCGTCATCAGGGAGTCTAACCCTATCGTTTGAGACCATTTTCCGCTCAAAATTCGAAAATTACAGACATTTGGGCAAAACGATATTACACTCGTTTAAGTAGAACGAGAGCGCAAAAAAGTTGGATGAGATGAAGCTTAGGAATTGAAGAGAAATCTTTCATTTTTTTGCCTGAAAATACGTTTGATTCAAAATCAATTCATATATTTCAGCATTTTTTTAGTTACTGACCTTTTATGGATAGAACCAACTCGAAAATATTTTAGTTACGCGGAAGTACTTCTTAAAAGAACCCCAGCTTTACTTGAGTGAAAAAAATAGAATAACATACACCCGTTGGTGTTATAGCACATATAATTAAATTTTTACTGAACAAAACTTCAAAACTATGAGAGCAGCACAAATTGAAATTGGATAACTTCATTCAGGGGAATTACAAGTTTAAAATAATTAAACAAATTTTCCTAACACTTTCTTAAATTTATGCAATTAAAATGTCATCAAAACCATAAAATAACAAATGTGAATAAATTTAAATACACCACACTAACAATGGGTACCCTATTGATCTTATTAAGATTGAAAATAATTAGGATTTTTGTATTTCTGAATTACGATAATATCAGGTATAAATACCAGAAACAGCAGCAATTCATATCAGTATCTAAATTGACATTTGACTGTTTATGTGAAAACCAATAAAGACAAAAATGCTCACTGAAAATATAAATTTATTGTTAGTTATTGGTGTCATAGGAATGGTAAGTAGAAACATCTATAATATACAGGGTGTTTCCTAACATGCGGCAAAATTCAGGGGATTGTTCCTTGGACTATTCTAAGAATAGATAGATAGATAGATATTTTTATTAATTCCAAAAATTACACCCAAGTATAAAAATGAAACAAGTCAAAAAAATTTCTTCAATTAACAATGATATTTCGCACAGAAGCTCCTGAACTCTTTAATATTATAAGGTTCACACCTCAGGATTAGGTTGTGGAGTCTTTTTTTGAAGAGTTTTAGGGTAGAGTACCTTCTGAACTCAGCTACATGAAAATTTAACTTAACCTACAAAAACTGTTGAAAATGACCACCTCTAGCCAGCATACAAGCATCCAATCTTCTCCTCATTGACTGCCGAACCCTTTCAAAACACCAGGATCATTTCTTATTGAGTTACACCCAGCAATTATCCGATTTCGCAAGTCTTCCACATTTTCTACTGTAGTGGTATAAACTAATGATTTTATATGGCCCCATAGGAAATAATCTAAGGGGTTTAAGTCCGGGGAACGAGCAGGCCATAAATGAGGTCCACCTTTTCCAATCCAGCGATCTCCGTATGTTAATCTTAAAAACTGGCCGTTTTTAGTAGTTGGAATGTTGTTAAACAAATTTAAAATTAAATTGTACCTACTTAGTAAACACAGTGCGGTACGCATTTTTATTTAAACTATTATTAATTTTAAAAATATGGAAAATATTGTTCGCACTGTAACAAAGAGGTTTTTCAAAAATCGTCAAAGGACAAAACATGCCTAAAATAGTCCAAGGAACAACGCCCTGAATTTTTGCCGCATGTTTAGGAAACACCCTGTATAGTGCATATAATGCATTCATGAAGAAATCACCAAAGCACTGACGTGAAGTAAGAAGCTTTTGCTTGATTATTCATAATTTGGGAAAATGAGATCTAAATATTCTGAGAACTATTGGTCTTTTCTATAAATTGAAATTTCCTCTCTAAAAAATTAAATCTACAGGGTGTTTCATCATAAACTTGACAAACATATATATTCGTGTGTAGAGGACATCGGGAGAAGCATTTGTGTCTTTACAATATATCCCGTTTTCGAAGCATAAGCGAGGTACAGGTAACGGTTTTTGGTCAAATCTCAGTATTTTTGGGTCCTCTATTCAGGAAAGTTGACGAACTCCGAAAAAAAATTACGAAATGTTAAAAAACCTGCAATGTTTCTGATTTTTTTTCGGTTGTCAAATTGAATTTTACGTTCTGAATGAACACAATGAATGTGCAACCGGCCGAAAAACCAAATAGTGAAGAGGTATTTCAAGCCTTTAAAACGTGTCGTCTCGCTTTCCGGTCCATTGAAGGGGTTCTGGAAAATATTTTCAAATCTTTTAGAAAATGCGAAGTTAACTTATGAGAATAAAATGTTTTTTTAATCGTACCACTCAGTCAAAATAATCGTGAATAGCTATGTTTTGTATACGTACTTACCAAGGGCGTAGCCAGGGGGGTGGTTTTGGGGGTTCAAACCCCCCCGAAATGTTTCAGAGTTATTTTTTGTTGCAAAAATAATCTTTCATTTTGCTCTTAAACCAACTTATCTCCGAAAATCTAGTTAAAATTATCAATTCATATCAGCAATATGGATGATATTAAAGTTCATTCCATTTCTAGAACATACTATCCAACAATTAACTAATAGATTTTCTAAACACCGAAACTTAATATCAGCCTTATCTGGTCTGCTACCTCAGAATTTTAACAGAGAATATGCATTAGAATAAGACGCATTATCGATATATTCTTCACTACTCCCAGAAAAAAATAAAAACGTAATTAAAGCAGAATTTGAAATATGGAAAATCTCAATGAACACCACTTCGAAATCGGCTTTAGAATGCTTAGATGAGTGCAATCAGAATATGTATCCGAACATCTACATCCTACTACAAATTTTAGCTACGATTCCAGTATCTACTGCTACTCCAGAAAGAAGTTTTTCCAGCTTGAGGAGAATTAAAAATTATCTGCGCAATTCTTCTAGCGAAACTAGATTGAATGGGTTGGCGCTTATGAATATTCATTAAAGTGTGAAAATTGATGAAAATGAAGTGGTTGACCAATTCGCTAGAAGAAAAGACGGATAGGCTTTAACTGAAGGAATTCACCATAAAAAATATTGTTTGTGTTTTCTCACTGTTTCATTTTTAATACCTATTCATATGTTGTTGGCACTATTTTAGAGTAAAACATTAAAAAACTCTATTTAGTTTCAATGAAAGCACACATCCACACTAATTTCATATTGCTTCATCCTGTAAATATTGTTTGGGAAATAAATATTGTTTTTTAAGTTTTTGTTTGAGTGAGTACAAATTAAATTCTGAAGCATATTTGAAAAATAGGTTTACTTAACCTAACCAGAAATATCTATGTTGAATATTGTTTCCGAAGTAGGAAAAGGATTATTGAATTCTTAAAAACAACAAATACTTGCTACAGAAAGCGACCTTCACAATTCCCGGCACCTACAAAGTCAATTGCCAAAATGTCAAAACCCCCCCCGAAATTAATTCCTGGCTACGCCCTTGGTACTTACATAAAAGCCTATGAGCTATTAGACATGCACACAATTTTTTGAGTATGTGTATGAATTCACAATAAAAAATGGAATTGCTTGTTTCTATACTTGACACTAAAAAAAACTTATAACGAAATTTCTGTATAACGAATTTTTTTGCGGATTTAGCGATTTCGATATAGGGAAGTTCCACTGTATTTTGATTCTGGAACTCAAAACAATTTTTTTATTATTTCAGAGGTCTGAACGAAACATTTGAATGACTGTGGTGAGGAAACCGTTTTGATGTTTTTCAATTCTGTTTTCATATTCGTGATTGATAGTTAAAGAAGTACCATTGTTCAATTTCATCCATTCAGGGTGAAAATGAAAATTTGTTTATCACGGGATATATTGTATGAGGCGAAATGATTCTCCCGATGTCCTTTACACTGTTTGTCAAGTTTATGATGAAACACCCTGCATAATGAAAACTTCTAGTCTTGAAATAGTTCCTTTCGATATACGAAGAACGAATTAAAATTGTAAGTTTGGACAAAAGAGTCGAATTCGCGCATGAGCAAGTCCAATATTTGAAATGCAAAATTGAAGAAAGCCCTGAAGTGAAGTCAGAAGCTGTAACGCTCTTGTTCAATATACACCGTGTATATCAAACTTGATACAGTTTAGAACTGAGACAATGACACGCATAGTTATGCTTCATTTTCAGAAATTTTTTCAGAATAAGGTTCCGTTAATTCGGGATTTGGAACTTCAGATGATTTTATGATAAGTTCCTTTATGGACTATGGGACTCTGACGCATTATTTCTGAGATGCGGAGTGTTGAAATTCCAAGAAAACATTGGTTTTTGAGCGCTCGTTCTACTTAAACGAATGCTATAGGTATCGTTTTGCCCAAATCTCTGTAATTTCAGAATTTTGAGCCAAAATGATCTCAAACGATAGGGTTTGACCCCCTGATGACGAATTCGTGGTCAAATTCAATTCTGTTCATGGGACCGTCCGTCCGTTTGTCAGGGCGAGTTATGTTCCAAAATGCCGTGGTTTGGTTCGTAGTAACCAGCCAAATCGTACAGGGTGATCCATAAAATATGGCCATTCAAAATTTTGGTTCCTCAATATCTACGACAAAACGAAACCAATTGAAATGAAATGTTGCGGCCACATGCAAGATGCTCTTAATGAGCCTAATGCAAAATTTTGTGCCCATACTGCACACAGAACTATAGAGAATTCAATTGGAATATTGAAAAGAAGAAACTTCATATTTCCATAAAAAGATATCCGATTCGAGTGAAATTTATTGTGCGAATGAAGATTGATATTCTGAATGTTAATGAAAAATGTTGTGACTATAGTTAACAAACAGAACCATAAAAATTCAATTGGAATATTGAAAATCAGAATCGTAGGTTGCTTTGGAAATTCTTAATCTTATCATTTCTTATGCAAAGCCTACAAATTTATAATTCCAGTCACATTATTCAATTTCTTTAGGAATGATCAGCCTAAACTCACAGTATCGTTCATTTGAATTAAAGTTTACATCAGCATCAGAATATGAATATTTATAATAGTCCAACGCCAATTGCGATGTTATATTCATTTATAGAGACCCCGTATTTTCTTTCCATAGAATGATATCCGATTTGAGTGATTTTTTTGTGAAACAAAACTAATATACTGAATTCTCATGCCAAATTTTGTAGCCCTAGTTAACAGAACCAAAGAAAATTCAATTGGAATATTGAAAAGAAGAATCTCTATATCCATAACAGGATATCGAGTGAAATTTATTTTGTGAATCAAGACTGATATAGAAACTGAATGTGCATGCAAGATTTCAAGAGAATCGCATCATCAGAACTATGGATTTTAATTTTTATGCATTTCTGTTGCACCCTGTGCCATTTCCATCAACCCTCAACAACATTTTCTGAATAGGGAAAGTGGGACATGTGGTACTTTTTTGACAAGACCTTTGTATCTTCTTCAGGCGTGAAGTTGAAGACAAATTTTTTTCAAAAGGGTTTTAGGTATGTGCCCATTTACTTTGAGACGATGATGGTACCTGATGAAATTTGTAACCGAATTAAAGTCGACCATTACAGTTTAGTTCATGCACAACTTTCAACCACTTTCAACTCCCTCACATGAAAAATTAGAAGATGAAAATTCGTTGTCAGAAGTCATTCTTTGCATTGAAACATTTTATCGAAGAGTTTCAACTTCAGTAGAAACGTACCTACTAATAACCTACCTACATAAGATCAAAACTGAAGCGCAGGTAGTCGAAAATGGTTGAAAGCTGTGGAACAAAACCGCAATGGTCAACTTTCATTCGGTGACAAATTTCATCAGGTACCTACCATCGTCTCGAAGTAAATGAGCCATGACAAAGTGCACATACTGAAAACCTCTCTGTACTAACTAATTAAAAAAGAATGTTCTTTTGAAAATTTCTGTATCCCAGTAAAGATTATATAAAGACCTTGCCAAAAAAAGTAAGTTCCATATGACCCACTATCCCTATTTAATTGATGGTGATGGCACAGGGTGCAACAAAAATCCTACAAATTTGGCCAAAGTGAAACAAAAATTGACATTTTTTTGAATTTTATTGCCAAATATCTTCTGAGAAAATGAATCTATTCCATAATTTTGACGCGCACTATATAAATGAAATATTATAAAATAGTAATATTCAACTATTTCATAGTTATTTCACGAAAATGTATAGTAATATCTATTCATGAACCCTGAAACGCTAAGCTCGACCATTTTACGAGATAATTTTACTGGCTAAGTTTACAAAGGTTTCTGGTTTTTTTCAGAAATGAAAGCTTCTACCTGCATATCCAAAGTACAATTGCGACCCCTTTGTTGCTAGGAGGTTGTTTTGTTGGAATTTCTTCAATAAATTCTTCAAATTTCAAAAGTTGTAGTTCTTCAGGAATAACTTACTTTGTGTCAAGGTTCCCAAAATTTGGGATCTTCATCCTTAGATATTTTATGACATAAAGCTCCTTTAAACCATGAGTCCATGAAGTATTGTTTTGTTGTAGGTACTGGGCGTTCAAATTTGATAGAAAAATTGGTTTTTAGAAAATATTTTCGACGCCCTACAATATTTTTGTTTGTTTTTTGACGAGTACACATCAACACACATTTTTTTCAATAAAAAATCATTTTTAATTATCTCAAGTGGCATCCGTTAAGACTTCTGTCCGAATTGATTTATTGAAAAAATCAAGAAAAGCCCCGAGCAGGAGCTTTTGAAGGCTCGTTCTTTGGTGGAGCTATAAAACGATTACCGCAAAATCTTATATGAGATTTGAGATTGATACCAAATATAAATGCAGAATCTCAGCACAATCGAAATTATATTCTAGAAATTATTCGAAAATTAAATATGTAAAAAACAAATAATTACAAAAATTAAATTCTATGGTTCTGATGATTATAAAATAAATTTCATCCGAATCGGACACATATTATTATTCACCAAGGGCGTAGCCAGGAATTAATTTCGGGGGGGTTCCGACATTTTGGCAATTGACTTTGTAGGTGCCGGGAATTGTGAGGGTCGCTTTCTGTAGCAAGTATTTGTTGTTTTTAAGAATTCAATAATCCTTTTCCTACTTCAGAAACAATATTCAACATAGATATTCCTGGTTATGTTAGGTAAACCTATTTTTCAAATATGCTTCAGAATTTAATTTTTATTCACTCAAGCAAAAACTTAAAAAACAATATTTATTTCCCAAACAATACTTACAGGATGAATCAATATGAAATTAGTGTGGATGTGTGCTTTCATTGAAACTAAATAGAGTTTTTAAATGTTTTACTCCAAAATAGTGCCATCAACATATGAATAGGTATTATTATTAAGGTATTGGAACCCCCAAACCCCCCCCCTGGCTACGCCCTTGTTATTCACAGAAGAAATTTCGCTCCAATCCGATATACTGTTATGAAAATATAAAGATTCTTCTTTTCAATATTCCAATTGAATTTTCTATGATTATATTTATACTATGGCCACGAAACTTTGGATGAATATTCAGAATATCGATCTTCATTTTCAGAAAAACAATTTCACTTGAATCGGATATCTTTTTATGGAAATATGATGTTTCTTTTTTTTAATATTCCAATTGAATTTTCTATGGTTCTGTTTATACTATGGCCACAAAATGAAGCTTATACTATGAACATCTTGCATATGGCCGTAACATTTCATTCCGATTGGTTTCTTATTTTCTGAGAGGAACAAAAATTTAGAATGGCCATATTTTATGGATCACCCTGTACGATTTGTCTGGTTAACGAACTTAACCGAGCCATTTGGGACCCGGACTCATCCTGAAAATTTCAAGTCTCTAGGACAATCCTTTCGAAAGTTATTGTGCTAACGAACGGACGGCCCCACGAACAGAATTTGACCAGGAATTCGTCATCAGGGAGTCTAACCCTATCGTTTGAGACCATTTTCGGCTTAAAATTCGAAAATTACAGACATTTGGGCAAAACGATCGATATACTTAGCACTCGTTTAAGTAGAACGAGTGCTCAAAAAACATATTTTTTCTGTAACATGTGGTTATTCTTGAAGAACTGAACTTTCGAAAGTTGATGAATTTATCCGAAAAAACATTCAACGAAACTACCTCCTAGCAACAAAGGGATCTAAATTGTACCCTTGAATATTCAGGTAAAAGCTAAAAGTTTCCATTACTGTAGAAACTGGCGTGAACTCAACCTGTAATGTTATCTTGTAAAATGGTGGATATTAGCGTCACAGGCATCATGAATAGATATTGCAATTCCTTTTCGTGAAATAACTATGAAATAGTTGAATATTACCATTCTATAATTTCATTTATATAATGATATTACTCGAAGGAATTCTGGTGAATTCAAGTTCTATAGTTGAAAAAGTTACGAATGCTATCGACAATTCCACGAGGCAAAAGTAAATAGCAACGATATAAAGACTTTTTCAAAATTCCGTCAGAATACTTAAACTAGAAAATAAAAAAAAAATCCATATAATCAGGGTACCAACTGTACCAAGATATTTCATACAGACAATATCTTGGCTCTCTTTATGTACCAAGTGCGTTATATGGATCCTAACGCCCGGAGGGAAACATTCGGGCCGAGGGCCTTTGGCCCGAGGGATGAATGTTGCCCGATGGGCGTTAGGATCTAATAACGCTCGTGGTGCATACAAGATTTTATTTTTCACGAATATATCATTTAATTACAATAAAATTCGATTGCTCCTATGATTTTTTTTCCATTTAACTTTCAGTAGTAACCATGGCATTTGTTAATATTATGAAGTTCGTTATTGCTGTCATCATTTTATTAAGTGAATGTCATTACTGTTTTCGTTGTGAGCGGGCGTTATGATCCATAATGCCCGCTAAAATGCCCACGGGCATAATGAGTGTATTTATAGCAACCGTTTCTAAGGTAAAATAAACATATAATGTACAAGTGAAAAATAAAGTATTTTAAATTGCATCGAAAACTTCATCAGAATCTGTCATTACTATCAGGATAACGGATTCAAATGAAATTTATTATGGAATCAAAACTGACATACTGAATGTTCATGCAAAATTTCAAGAGGATCACATCATCAGAACCATAGAATTTAATTTTTTTATTTACTCATTTTTTACATATTTCATTTTGAATAATTTCTAGAATATGATTCCGATTGTGCTGAGATTTGTTATTTATATATTTGATATCAATCTCAAATCGCATATAAAATTTGAGGTAATAGTTTTATTGCTCCACCAAAGAACGAACGCTCAAAACTTCCTGCATCAGGGCTTTTCTTGAATTTTTATATATAGGGTGTCTGTAAATAAATGCGAGGGACTTAATCAAGATGGTTCTCCGATGAAAATAAGCAGGAATAGTTCATATAATTTTTTTTCGAAATCAACCTTTCTAGATAGCCTTAGAAAGGCTATGACGAGTTGACAGTTTTTTTCCTAGAAAACACTGAGTCATACAACTATGCAGTATATGATTCATTAGGGAGATGTTTCCCACACATTTTCATTTTCATTTCAACGTATGTTCGATAGAATGAATATTCTAAAATATTGTTTATGCCCCAAGTTGGTTTTGTCAATTATGCTTATTAATCGAAAGAAAGTTCTATTTGTGAAATAAAAATATTAGGGATATAATTTTCTTCCGAATATCAGTAATTAAACCTTAGGAAAGATTTATAGATCATCTTTATCTCCTGTCATAGACATACAATATCTTCTTTCTATGGAACACTTATACGATGAAATGGAATGTACTGTAATCATAAAAAAATTTCAATCAGATTGAAAATGAAAAAAACACACAATTCTGAAGACTTTACAAGTTTGTCTGAAGAAGGTGTCTAATATAGAGACCGAAACGTTACATTATCCTTTTCATTTAATTATTTTTTCAGTTTTACTGTTAGGCAACAATTTCTTCAAGACCAATTTGCTCCTGACAAATAAGTGCATAGATTCTCGCAGGAGCACTTCATCTTAATTACATTTTTTTTATTATTTCTGTGTCAGAGACTGGGAGTGAAAACCTATAAGGTTTTTTAGAAAAAAAAATCATAAATGCTTGTAAGTTTTCATTCCTTCCTAGAAAAGTATCGAATCGAAATTCAGGAGGATACTTTTCTTCTCCAGAATTGAATGGTAAACCATAAGAGAATTTTTTTTTCGAAAATCTATCCCACGAAAATAATTTTTCAACGAAAGTCACAGGGGGTTGTTATTTTCAACCCCTAATAATTAAATTATGAGATCTAAAAAATTTGTGTGAGTAACATCTACTAAGTGCTTCATATCATGTATAGTTTTATGACTCAGTGTTTTCAAGAAGCCGTAAAAAAATTAAAAACAATCAACTCGTCATCGCCCTCCAAAGCTGTATCTTTCAAGGGGGTCGATTTCGAAAAAAATTCAAATGAACTACCCCTGCTTATTTTCATCGAGGAATCATCTCCCAAAGTCCCTCGCCTTTATTATCGACCCTGTATAGAGATTTTCTGCCAATTTTCACATCTTTGAAATTTTGAATTATTCTTCACGAAGTTTATTTATATTGCACTCAAAAACCTGATGTATTTATTCTTATAGGTATTCGGCTATCCAAACGAAGAAGCCATTGTGGACTGCGTGATAGACAGTGGCGTAGATAGGAATGACCTCAAAAATCTAGATTGGAACAATTTGGAAAGTTTTCCAGAAAAAAACAAAATGTTTTATGAAGTGCATCATTGAAAAAGAAAACATCTTCGATAAAGATGGTAATGTTAATATGGAAAGTGTGGAGAAAAACATGGACGAATTGGATATTGATGCTAGTAAGAGGGACGAATTCAAGGGATGCGTTCAGAAGAGCAAACATGTTAAAACATGCGAAGACACTGTCTCAATATTGACATGTTTCGTGCAGTATTCCTCGAAACCCAATAAGTCGAAATAAATGAATTGATTGTTTGAAGCGAATTTGATTTTATTGATTAAAATATGTGTCCCAGACTTTTCAATTAGTTGTTTCAGTTCTTAACCTGTTCTTTCATTCAGAACATTCGTTGATTATACACTACTGAAATAAATTAAAGGATCAAAAAAAAAACATTCCAAATTTTAGGCCAATTTTCAACATGCCGTAACTTCGAGAGGAATGGTCGTACAAAGAATTTGAAAGAAGGAAATTGTAGCTCCAAGTGTCTAGTTTTTGGATTAGAACTTCAAAATGTTTTGGCGTCATCGGTTGTTGAGTAATCTTGAAAAGACTATCATCAAAAAAAAAATTCGAAATTTTTTTCAGTTTTTTCCTTGGACTACGGGCTTGGAAAATTTTTTTTTGTTCAATCACTATGAGGATTGGATAGTTTCTTCATTCTGTTTTAATCTCATATTCTATAGATTTTGGTACATATATCCACTTCTTGTCAAGATATCGGCCTTCAAATGAAAAAGGATCCTTTTGCCTTTGAATATCGATACCTCGGCACCAATGATTGCACAGAAAGCTAAAGGTGGGTTTCATTAACTTGAATGAATTCCCTTCAACGACTAGCCATTGCTTTTCCGAAAAAAAAATTATTCTTTCTGTCACATGAATTTGAAAATGCAACAAAGAAAGGTCTTTTCGTGGTGTTTTCGGAATACGAGCGCTGGATCGAAAATATTGTGGGAACAGAAAATGTTAAGTGTGCAATTTACAGTTCAATAAGTCCACAAAAATCTCACAAAGAGCCAAATTAATCCAGCCAACCGTTTTCGTGTTACAGAAAGTTATTGAACTTTCAAAAAAGAAGAAAAAATTTCTCAAAAAAAAAATAAAATAAAAAAAAATTTTCTCATATTTTTTTGGAACAGTAGGAATTTTTTTCGATTTTTTCGAGAATTTTTTTCTCTTTTGGAAGTTCATTATCTTTCTGCAATGAAATCGTTGAAAAGGGTCGTGAATTTTTTTTCTTGTTTTTCCGAGATAATAAAGGTTTTGAGCTTTTCAGAGCAGGAAACGTGATCCTTTAATTTTTTCAGAAATTTGATCGGGTGAAACACGAAAACGGTTGGCTGGATTAATTTGGCTCTTTGTGAGATTTTGTAGACTTATTGAACTGGAAAATGCACACTTAACATTTTCTGTTCCCACAATATTTTCGATCCAGCGCTCGTATTCCCAAAACACCACGAGAAGACCTTTTTTCGTTGCATTTTCAAATTCATGTGACAGAAAGAATAATTTTTTTTCGGGAAAGCAATGGCTAGTCGTTGAAGGGAATTCATTCAAGTTCCTGAAACCCACCTTTAGCTTTCTGTGCAATCATTGGTTGCCGGGGTATCGATATTCAAAGGCAAAAGGATCCTTTTTTATTTGAAGGCCGATATCTTGACAAGAAGTGGATATACCAAAATCTATAGAATATGAGATTAAAACAGAATGAAGAAAGTATCCAATCCTCATAGTGATTGAGCAAAAAAAAAATTTCCAAGCCCGTAGACCAAGGAAAAAACTGAAAAAAATTTCGAATTTTTTTTTGATGATGGTCTTTTCAAGATTACTCAACAACCGATGACGCCAAAACATTTGAAGTTCTAATCCAAAAACTAGACACTTGGAGCTACAATTTCCTTTTTTAAATTTCTTGTATGACCATTCCTCTCAAAGTTATGGCATGTTGAAAATTGCCGAAAAATTTGGAATTTTTTTTTGATCCTTTAATTTTTTCCAGTAGTGTAGATTATTTTTATTAGTTAAACTGGCGTCGTCATGGCTAGGTTACCCTTCCTGGAACAGCTATCATGTAACTCTTTTGTTCTCTACCCTACTCATTCATAGAAACACAAGGGGTCATCAATGGCTTTCATAGATCATATAAATTTTTTCGAAATCGACCTCTTTCCAAGATACAGCCTTTGAAAGGCGATGACGGGTTGATAGTTTTTGATTTTTTCTAGGAGTCCTAAGAACACTGAGATATGAAACTATAAATAATATGATAGCAATTTTTTGATCCGATAACTTTATTATAATATTAGAAGTTGAAAATATTAACCCATTATGATTTTCCTTCAAAAATTGTTTTCGTGCAATTGATTTTTGAAAAATTTAATTCTCTTATGGTTTCCTATTTAATTCTGGTCTCTCCTGCAAAATTCCGATATAGTCTATATTTTTCTCGGATAAAAATAGGAAATTCACAAGCAGTTATGATCACTGTTCATTTCATTTCATCGTATGTTATCGCATATAATGAATAATCTAAGATATTGTTCATGCTCAATATTGGTTTTGACAGAAGAAAAAAAAAATTCTATGATTCTTTCTACAATATGTTTCAAAAGGATTCGGTTTTTTGATAAATACTTAGTAATACAGCAGTAATAAAATAAATTATTCAGTTATAAAAATTTCATTCGAATTTGCATTTGTCAAATATGCACTTTTATCTCCTGTCATAGTTATACAATTTAGAATATTCATTCTATGAAACACTTATACGATGCAATGGAATGAACAGTGATCATAACTACTTGTAAGTTTTATTTATTCCGAGAAAAGTATCAACTATATCAAAATTTTTCAGGAGAATTTTTTTCTACAGAATTGAATGGGAACAATAAAAGAATTTTATTTTTCGAAAATCTATCCCACGAAAACAATTTTTGAAGGAAAATCATAAGTGGTTGGTATTTTCAACCCCTAATAATAAAGTTATGAATTCTTGAAAATTTGTATGAGTAACATCTACTTATTGCTTCATAATATGTATAGTATTATGACTCAGTGTTTTTGAGAAGCCGTAAAAAAAATTAAAAACTATCAACTCGTTATCGCTTTCCAGATGCTGTATCTTGGAAGGGGGGTCGATTTCGAAAAAAAAATTATGTGAAATACCCCTGCTTATTTTCATCATAGACAAACTAATAAAATAGATGAGCCACTCGTATATTCCGCGACATCTGTCGGAGGAGGAGACTAATACACGAAAAAATTATTTTCAATTTGATAGTTAGATGTCGTTGCATTCATGGAAATCCTATCGAGAAAATAGTAAGTATGTCAAATCATTATTATCAAAAAACCTTTGAATTGTCAACTGACACAAGGAGCGGTTTGACATGTTCTTTTTGAAATATAATAAATTTCGATATGCCTGCAAGAGTGAAGACGTGCTGTGTTGTTGGATGTGAAAATCGAGATTCAAGGAGGTAATTATAAAATTTACATGTATATTCTGTTAACTATAAGAATTAAGATCCTCGTAGTTTTCAAAAAAGTTTTTCATGTATTGAATAAGTTTAGTCGGTAAATACTCATATTTTGTATTATTGAATTCATGTTTTCAATGCACTTATTAGTTTATTGATTTTTATTCTATCCAGAATTTCATGATTGATCCTCATTTCTCGATTCCAAAAGAAAATCAGATGAAAGTTCGTTGCAGGTATTATTTTCATGAAAATAAATTTCCTCACTGATCGATAACTTGCACGAATCCATTTCTGATTTCCTTTTGGAAATTGAATTTCAAAAAACTTTTTGCACCTTGTATATGGGTGTACCTACCTATTCAAAAGGTGCACTACGGAATTCTTTTTGAGGCAGCTTTACGATACAGATTCCTTTTTCAATTGAGCTTTTTTCACGAATTAGTAATGTTGTACAAAAAAAGATGGCGTTGAAGCTTGTTCTACTAGTGTCTCATCTATTCTCCGTTTAGTTAGTCTATGATTTTCATCTCATATCGTCACGTAAAATGCCGTCCACCGGTATAGTGCTGATTTGTGTTTGTAGGAATTGTTCTCGGAAGACCTTTGTAGAATAAGGTATATACTCGCAAACGTTTCATTACTCGTTTCCTAAAATGGGGTGGTCCTTCCAACAAGTGAAACCTCTCACAGACCTTCACACCAGGAAGTAATCTCGTTTTCGAATCTAGTCACGTGCAAAATAGAAGTCATTTGAATCGATAATTTATACTCAATTCAATGTTTTGCATTTTATTAATTTACTAGCGACCCGCCCCGGCTTCGCACGGTAATATCTTCGAAAATATTCACTAAAATCATACGTCTGAATAGTCTGAATTTTTGTACCTTCCTACCCTATAAGTTAAGTAGTGTGATGGAATGTCGCTAAGTTTCGATCTAAGTAAAACTGTTAAATAAAGACAGTTGCATCAAAATTTTATCATGAATTCCCTAAATTATGGCGCCTACCGACCCTCTAAGTTAGAAAAATGATAAATACTAACTTGAAGCCTTAGTAACACTCAGTTAAAAAAAACATCAAAATCATTTCAATAGCTATGGCGTCATGCGCTTCTTGACACGATCACGCTAGATTTCCGCGGGAATGAGGTATTTTCCGGCCGTGAAAAGTAGCCTGTGTCCGTGCCTAGGATCCTATCTCTATATTAACCAAGTCTTATAAAAATCCGTTCAGACGTTAAGGCGTGAATGAGGTAAACTTTTGAAACAAACGATTAAAAATCACTAAATTAATTAGTTTTCTGCCTACTGCCTACGCCTTAAGTACGATAGCATGAATATTAATAGCCCATATCCTTTTCTAGGTTACTATCTATCACCTAACTAAATTTCATCAAAATCCGTTCAGCCGTTTAGGCATGATAGAGCAAAACTCCCAGCAAAAACCATAAAAAAATCACTAACTCAATTCAGTTTTCTGCCTTCTTCCTACCCCCTAAGTACGATGACGTGATCATTTTGATGTTATATCCGTTTTTATGTAAACATCTATTACCTTACTAAATTTCATCAAAATCTGTTCAGCCGTTTAGACGTGAAAGAGCAAAAGTCCCAACAAAAACGACTAAAAATCACTAACTCAATTTAGTTATCTGCCTACTGCCTACCCCCTAAGAACGATGGCGTGATTATTTATAGCCTATGATTTCTAGGTTATTATCTATCACCATACCAAATTTCATCAAAATCCGTTCAGCCGTTTAGGCGTGAAAGAGTAACAGACAGACAGAGAGACAGAGTTACTTTCGCATTTATAATATTAGTATGGATATCTAGTTTTATCGAACATTTGAGGTGTTGTTGGGAGAAGTATTTAGGAAAATCCTCGTACCCCTCGATTTTTAATTTCAAAAGCAATTGATCTTATGTTTTTTTGAATTCGATATTTCTTACCCCTACGCCACACACCCCTCTCCTTCATTTTTTCAAATTATCAAATTCAAACAAGAATAGGATACATTGCCTTTGAAATTAAAAGTCTACGGGTGCGAGGACGTTCCATAATAGTTCTTCGTACAATAATTATTGACGAATTATGTTACTTTTTTGGCACGCTGGATTATCACCATTAGTGTCAAGGCAAACACTTATTGTAGAATGATTCAGAATTATTGGTTTAACAAGATTACAAATTACATACTTCCGAATTTGTTTATGCAAATGACTTTTCTGTATTGTTACATATTCGATATAAAAATCACAGCTCATATGAATATTTCATTAGCGCTCTGAAACTGACTGATCATGTATTCTAAGCAAATTCTTGTGATTCTTGCATTTATTGCAACAGCATTGGCGGTAAGTAAAAATTTCATTATCATATTCTATGTAAAAAAATTAAACGGAAGAGTTATGTGCATTTTCGAAATACTGCTGTAACTTTTCTTCTGGAGAAAATTTGCTGTTTCTATAAGAACATTATTTCGGAAACTTTTCGCGTAGAGTCCAATGGCGTAAATATGTTTTATTTTTCACTTGTACATTATATGTTTATTTACCTTAGAAACGGTTGCTATAAATACACTCATTATGCCCGTGGGCATTTTAGCGGGCATTATGGATCATAACGCCCGCTCGTTGTGAAAACAGTAATGACATTCACTTAATAAAATCATGACAGCAATAACGGACTTCAAAATATTAACAAATGCCATGGTTACTACTGAAAGTTAAATGGAAAAAAATCATAGGAGCAATCGAATTTTATTGTAATTAAATGATATATTCGTGAAAAATAAAATCTTGTATGCACCACGAGCGTTATTAGATCCTAACGCCCATCGGGCAATATTCATCCCTCCCCCTCGGGCCAAAGGCCCTCGGGCCGAATGTTTCCCTCCGGGCGTTAGAATCCATATAACGCACTTGGTACATAAATAACTATTTCGTACTTCCGGGCCTAAAGTGACAACTTCACTCCCTTGTGACAGGTACTAAAGTGTCACATTTAATCCCTCCGGGATTAAATATTGACGAAACTCCCGGAACGATTAAATCACAAACAAACGAATTTAAGGGATATTTTATTCAAAAATATAATTAATTAGAATGGTAATTAACGTTAATATTCAAATTAATATTGTGACAGTTCGTCATATTGACCAGTCTTTCCTGGGTTAATGCAGCAGGTAACTGACGAGTAACAGATAGGTCCTTTTCATATTGAACTGGTGTTTGTTTCGAAGATCCTGCGGAAACAGGAAGCGAGAATGAGGACTGTGGCATAACTATAGTGGACGAATCGGCGACTTGACCAAATATTTTATCTGAAATTTTTTGTTTATTTTTAATAGACGATTCAATATATCCCTCGGCCACGTTGGAGGATTTCCATCCTCCATGTCTCTTCAGCACGTCTATTGTTGCTCCCGAATCAGCTAACAAAGACGCAGATGTGCGTCTAAAACAATGTCCCGTATAAGACGTCGCATTTTCTAATTTCAAGAAAGCTGCTATTTGCCGTGGAAATGTACCAAACATGTTTTTTCCTACTACTCGCGTAGTACATTCTTTGTTGATGTATTGAACAAAAAATTTTGAATGAGGTGTCCCTGTCTTTCGCAATGCCACATATTTCCGAAATATCGCCACAAAACTGATGGCACTGTTTTCTGAATTTTTGATCACAAAATTTCGGTCAATTATATTTTTGGTGTTTCTAATCGCAATTAGGAAGGAATCGCCCAAATCTCTCACATCGTCGATTTCTAAATCAACCAACTCTTTTCCACGACAAGCTCCCGCAACGCCCAAAATAAGTGCAACCTACAAAAAAATTGATTTCTTAAAATTTCTGAATATAAACAAATTTCCAAATTTACCTTAAGCATTAAATATTTATCATCCGGAGCCTCCCGTAAGAACTGATCTACCTGCTCAGACGTGAGAATTCTTGACTTCTTTGGCTTAAATCCCTCATTTCTTCTCTTCAAAAAAGCTAATAATTTTGGAAATTTACTTATATCAATATCTTCTCTAATGTTAATAACCGATTTCAGCATTGAGTAATGTGCCCAGAGAGTTGAGGCACAAACCGCTTTTGATTTATCATTGAAGTAGACTAACAGCGCATTTTCAGTAGGTTGTCACATTTTTTAAGCGGCACCACTTTTTAAAAGCATCGTACTGCTGCTCGTATAGTTTTCTAGATTTCGGTGGTAACAATTCTTCACCTACTTCGGCTGCTCTTTTATCAATATCAGATACACCTTCTTCACTCATGATACCAATAATTATCAATAACAATGTTTCTTTACAATGACACTAGTAATGACAATGTTTCTAAATTATAATTGTCACAACGCAATGTTACTATGGTAACTTATTTTAAAGACAGTTTATTAAATGAGTTGAAGAAGGAAAAAACTGATTGAAATTATTGAAATAATTAATAAAATCATACCGGAAGTACGAAAAGTATCGTATATACCTTGCGACTGAAGTACATTTAATCCTTCAGGTAAATTATGGCCCTCCCTGCGGTCGGGCCATAAACTTTACCTTCAGGATTAAATGTACTACTTCAGTCCCGCGGTATATAATGTACTATTTTCTAATTGACATTTTAGTTTATGCCAATTGTCAAATTTTCATCGAAACAATAAACGCTTCTTTCATCAAAGTTTTACTTTCGGATATGCCATGAAATTCGAGAATAATGGGAAATGATCGTTTTTTTTATGGTATTAAATATGAGCCAACTGTTATTAGAGAGGTATCGAAACGCAAATAGAGGCCCATCTTAAATAAATTTCCTTTATTTTGACATCTGCTCATGCGCATCAAAGAAAGATCTTGAGGTGACCTTTAATAAAATACAAGCCTCCCTTACTTAATTTAAATGAAGGACGACGGTATTTAAATAAAATATCGTGTATTTTGACAGTTCTATCATCCTTTTGATTCATCTTATGTCAGGTACTAGGTATGAACCCCGATTGTCAGGTAGGTACTACTTTCTTTGTTTTGGTGAAATGATAAATTTGAAATTCATTAGAAGTGGAGAGTCAGTGAAACATTTGATATCGTATATTACAAAAATTTTTGTGAAAAAATTTACAGCGAGATTGAAAATAAATGTCTCACATATGAGGACATAGTATTGAGGAAAGTGCTGACGAAGAATTTCTTCATGAAAGCTGAAATGTGGGAATAAGTGAGAAATTGACAATTTCATGCAATGAAAAATTATTTTTCGGCAAGCGCCCTTTTTCTTCTAGAAATTTGCATTTCTTGGTTTAGTCCGGGAAGTACGTACTAGGACGAGACCGGGAAGTATGGAAACATTACCAAAGCAACGAATTAATGGCTAACAATTCATATCAAATTTCAAATTAGTTATTCAAAGTTTGCATATTGTACGCAACACGCTCGAAAATATCTTTGTCAACACATAAATTGCCATAGTGTCAAAATAAAGGAAATGCCTCAATAAATTTGACAGGAAATAAGTCTTTTTTTTAAACATAGATAAATTGAAAATCATAGATTATAGAGTATAGAAAGATAGGAAACGGCCCTACATTCCTAGTACTAAAAAACGACTACATTTTTAGTTCACATTTGACCCAGAGATGGCACTGAAGATCAATTTTTATATAAAATCTGTAATTTGGATTAGAAGTCATATAAAGAAAACTGTAATAAGAATTGATGCGAAATTCGTATTCCCTTCAGGATGTTTCATTTTTATATTTTAAATCCATAATTTTCAATAAAATTCAGTATTTCATGTGTAATATTTTTATTATGCATTTATAGAAGACATTACAGAAATATCAAGGTATTATTGTAAGATTTATACATGGATTGAATATGAATATACTTAGTGCGCCTGTGGAATTCCAGTTTCTGGCTCAGTTCAATTGCAGCTTCGTTGTCCACCATCACTGTTCGAATTGACGGAAAACTTTCCTGAATAGTCACTTTAACCATTTCATTTTCCGTGCAGCTTCACATCAGCCACTATTTCTGCCTCTATCGTGGAAATAGCAACACATGTTCGACGTTGATCAAGCCAAGATATAGCTTTACCTGCATACATCCATAAAACACCAGTTGATCATCCAGTTTCACTATCTCGTTCGTAATCTGCATTACTGAAGGGTACAAACTAATCTTTTTTCCACTTTTTCGAGACGATACTAACGACAAAAGCCGTTTGAAGTGAAATAATATTTGTGCAAACGAATTGATTGGCACTTTTTTATATCAATGACATTTCCCATGTATATTGATTTCGAAACTTATAATCATAGAACCAGAATTTTAACCCTTCTATAGTGACATTAGTTCACATTTGACCCAGAGATGGCGCTCATAAACTGTAGTCGTGTCGTTTCCGATCTTTATACTATATAATCTTTGTTGAAAATAGTAATCATCGAAATGAATACAATCTTCAATTTATAGGCTCACAGAACCTTCTTCATGCGGACTGGGATGATTTATTCAAGATGTTGTCAATGAGGGAAAAGACAGACTGGTTTCGGCCTTATTAGGCCTCGTCAGTGTCCCAGATCCCTCAGAGACAACATCCTATTGAAAAACTTCTACATTTAAGACCACTTGTAAGACTCTATCGAGTAGTATCCTACAGATGGTGACATCTAGTAGTGAGTAGTGTCAAAATGAGAAGTTCAATCATCACAGATCGCATGCTGAAAGCACTGATTACTTCCTCTTCACTCTTTGAGATGTTAGCAGTGGTCCTACATCAGGGAATTCATGCAAGTTTCTCCGAGTGATGGAAACACCCAATTTTTGGCGGCTGTGAAGCCAAGTGATTTTAAGATGAAGAAAAAATGATATGGGACACTGACGAGGCCTAATAAAGCCGAAACCGGTCTGTCTTTTCCCTCATTGACAACATCTTGAATAAATCATCCTAGTCCGCATGAAGACGGTTCTGTGAGCCTATAAATTGAAGATTGTATTCATTTCGATGATTACTATTTTCAATTTATCTATGTTTCAAAAATTTGTTAGGTTAGAATTTTTTTGTTTGTCATTTTTTCTTTATTTTAAAATCACTTGGCTTCACAGCCGCCAAAAATTGGGTGTTTCCATCACTCGGAGAAACTTGCATGAAGGCCCTGATGTAGGACCACTGCTAACATCTCAAAGAGTGAAGAGGAAGTAATCAGTGCTTTCAGCATGCGATCTGTGATGATTGAACTTCTCATTTTGACACTACTCACTACTAGATGTCACCATCTGTAAGATACTACTCGATAGAGTCTTACAAGTGGTCTTAAATGTAGAAGTTTTTCAATAGGATGTTGTCTCTGAGGGATATGGGACACATAGATTAACTCAACGGAAATAGATAGCTCACTCTCAAAACAAGCTTCAGTGCCATCTCTTTTCGAGGTAAGTATACTAATTAAAAAAAAACTGAATTAAAAAAGAAATCTGTAAAGATGTGTAAAATCAAAAAGTATTCTGTAACCCACATTTCGAATTTTTTCCAATAACCAGAACCAAAATACTTGGAATTTCCTAAATAAAATAAGAGAAAGATTCGAGATAGCTGTTGATTGGTAAATTCTTTTCCATTAAAAATGAAAGCTTATACGAATTTTTCTCTTACCTATTTTGTTTAAAACTGATACTTAAAGAGAAAACCAGCAAATTTAATGCAGAATAAATCTTTATTAGATGAAAAATTGTACTAATCAATACAGATAAATTTTATATTTATTCAGTTCATTTCAAATAAGTACGTCGCATAACCCGTCGACAAGTGATAGTTCATTTCAAACACGGTTCCCACATCCACGATGGGAAACATCGTCTCCTGCTAGTTGCTAATCAATTAAGAAACATAACAGAAATTATTCATTAAATAAATTACGTTTTTCTAAATTTGAAAAATGAATTCATTTAGTCCGCATTGAAAATCTAAATTTGATAAGAGTCGGTTCAGAGTTTGACGAGATGGCAAACTGAAAAATTTAGATAAAAATTTGTATCCTTTCCTACATTGTCTCAATGTACTCAACGCAAATGTTTTATCATCCAGTGTGAATCTCCGTCCCCTTGGTTCCAAAACTTGGTTTTTAATTTGGCATTCCAAAAAATTCAAGGTTGTTTATTTAATGAATTGATGTTATTTAAAAATTTGTAGCTGTGTGGGTTTTTCCGGTTTTTCACTTTTCTCAACAACTCTCTGGCCAATTTAGCTTTTCTACCACGATTATTCCTCTTGATTGTTCTCCTTTTGTTCCCTTGGACAAAAAAATTTCAATTAAACTTAAAAAATATTAGGAAACATGAGTAGGTAATATAGGTCCCTAAATAGAAATTTGAGCGACGAGTTTGTATAAAATATTATAATAACCATATCGTCAAAAAAAAATTAAATTGAATTGTAGTATTCAACAATTAATTACATATCTTCATATTTTGGTTGTTCAATGAGAATATAATAGAACCTATCAAGAAAGGTTACTTTGTATATTCTTAGCTGAACTTTCAAATTGAGCTCCAATGTAATAATGTATCAATATCCATTTATTCTCTCTATGGTGAGGAAGAGATCCTTATTTCTTGAAACTATATTGATCATAATTCTAAATGGCTTACATAACTTATTTCTTTCAATTGTGATTTTGAAAACCTCACCTTCTGACAGCAATTGGAATGTTTTCTTGAATTGGGAGAGTTTCCTGCCAAATTTTCGGAGACGGAACTAGCTGATTCGTTACACTCTAGCCTTCTTCTCTTCGAATTTGAATATGTCCGTATGGGTGCGGTAACATGACGTTTGGGCTTCGTCCAAATGAAGTTGAAGGACCTAATTCCGTAACATCTTTTATTTTTTTTTCTTGAAAATTTTTCTTCGGCGTAACCGAAATTTCATTATGTTCCTCCGTATACCCTACAATATTTCATAATCTTTTACAAGCAATAAGACAATATTATGAAAAGATGTTGTAGGAAAAATATTCCAAGCAATACCAAATCATTCAACGAGCTGACTCCTTGATCGAGTCTGATTCGCTGATTGTTTTTGTTGATTGCTATGAATATCCCCAGTTTCTGAACGCAATCCTGGCATTGCGAATTCTTCTCAAGGCTTCTTTCAAAATTTAAATGGGTTTGTGCTTTTCATTCTCGCTTTGGCAAGAGAAGAGAATCAAAAACCTGGGAAGCTTTATGCCTTATGAAGGATTAAAAACGGAAGTGAGATGATATGGTAGGAACAAGGGGAAGACCGGCATATACTTATATGATTATTACCTGCCAAATTGATAGAGGGCAAAGAACCTTTTTCAACTTTCCACTATTATTGTCGATGCAGTCTCCATGAAAGTGCAACTGGCATATTCTTTCATTTTTAATTTGGCTATCGCTCAATTCGAATAATTTTGGATTGCCAATACGCTGAAGCCACACCTTTCTACAGTTTTTTTCAGCAGCAATGACATATCTACAAAAATATTATAATTATGAAAATTATGCCACGAGAAACTAGTGAACATGCTGAAGTTTTGTTAGATAGTTTTCAAAGTTAACGTCTTTTGAATTAATATATCATAATTACCTTCTTCCTTCCCTATTTCTGCATCCAATAACACAACACAACTTATTTCGTGAAGGCATTTTGAAAATTATGACAAAACTTGACATGCAGTTCTGTCTTAAGTCATAATTTAAGACTACTATGAATAAATCGAATTATCAAGCTTTTTACGAAAAGCTGTTTGAATAAACGAAATGTCCTCCGACACGACATAATCAGATATTCCAACTTATTTTGTAATAATATTGTTTGAAACTTATTTTATTGTAATGCCCATTATCAAAAAAATATAGGTAGGTATATCTATATAGTATCAAGAATATATAATTTCTGAACATCTTTCTATACATGTTTCATGTGTATTAGCTCAGGTTTCCTTCATGGTAAATCGTAGCGTGCATGGAAGGCATTAACCGTGTTAAAAACTACGGTCATCTACTAGTTTAAAAAAGCCTGCCCTGAATGTAGTGACATCTAACGATAGAATTTTGAATTATTTTGTGTGTTTTAGATTACCGTCACCATAGATGGCGCTAAGTGTATGAGTGATTCATCTATATTCTTAGTTAATCTATGACACTGACGAGGCCTAATAAGGCCGAAACCGGTCTGTCGTTTCCCTCATTGACAACATCTTGAATAAATCATCCTAGTCCGCATGAAGACGGTTCTGTGAGCCTATAAATTGAAGATTGTATTCATTTCGATGATTACTATTTTCAATTTATATGTTTCAAAAATTTGTTAGGTTAGAATTTTTTGTTTGTCATTTTTTCTTTATCTTAAAATCACTTGGCTTCACAGCCGCCAAAAATTGGGTGTTTCCATCATTCGGAGAAACTTGCATGAAGGCCCTGATGTAGGACCACTGCTAACAGTGCTAACATCTCAAAGAGTGAAGAGGAAGTAATCAGTGCTTTCAGCATCCGATCTGTGATGATTGAACTTCTCATTTTGACACTACTCACTACTAGATGTCACCATCTGTAGGATACTACTCGATAGAGTCTTACAAGTCGTCTTAAATGTAGAAGTTTTTCAATAGGATGTTGTCTCTGAGGGATATGGGACACTGGCGAGGCCTAATAAGGCCGAAACCGGTCTGTCTTTTCCCTCATTGACAACATCTTGAATAAATCATCCTAGTCCGCATGAAGACGGTTCTGGGAGCCTATAATTGAAGATTGTATTCATTTCGATGATTACTATTTTCAATTTATCTATGTTTCAAAAATTTGTTAGGTTAGTCTCCTTAAAGGCAAAGAATTTTTTGTTTGTCATTTTTTCTTTATCTTAGGAAATAAGTCGTTCCGATAACACAATATACATAATATAGTATGTCACAACTTAAGGGGATGAATCTACGTTTAACTACAAGAAAAAAAGTACATATAAATATGGGTCCACAAAAGCTTCGTAACGGAGCTAAAGGGTGTTGAAATTTACAAAAAAAATGTTTTTTTCTTCATAACTCCTGCAATTTTTGAAATATTCAGTCCAAAATTGGAATGAGAGCTGTTTTCGACAGTCTCCATCATTGCACATCCTGAATCTTAACTAGAATCTACAGGGTGTTCTCTTTTTCGGAGCCATGTCTCCTTTTCCTTCTCAAACTTTTTTGCGGTACGCTACTGATCTGCGTACAATCGTTCAATAATTTTTCACTCGAAAACGGTTAGAGATACGAAAAATTACAAGAGTCAAAAAAGTTTCCAAATTGAACGGAGAAATTGAAAATTACGCTGATCAGTGGCATATACCGCAAAAAAGTTTGAGAGGGAAAAAGAAGAGATGGCTCCGGAAAAGAAAACACCCATGTTCATGAAATGGATTATGGATCAACTGCTTGTAAGTTTTTATTTTTTCCGAGAAAGGTATCGACTGTATCAAAATTTTGCAAGATACTCTTTTTCTCCAGAATTGAATGGGAAACCACAAGCTAATTTTATTTTTCGAAAAATAATCACAAGAAAACAATTTTTGAAGGAAAATCAAAAGGAGTTATTATTTTCAACCCCTAAAAATAAAGTTATGATATGTAAAAAAATTTTGTGAGCAACATCTACTTAGTTCTTCATATTCGGTATAGTTTTTCGACTCAGTGTTTTTAAGAAGCCGTAAAAAAATTGAAAGCTGTCAACTCGTCATCGCCTTCCAAAGGCTGTATCTTGGAAAGGAGGTCGATTTCGAAAAAAATTTATATGAACTACCTGTGCTCATTTTCATCGAGGAATCATCTCCCAAAGTCCTAGCATTTCTTCACAGACACCCTGAAATTAAAAAATTTCAGAATACGGTTACATGTTTCGGAACAGCACAAAATCTAGGATACATTAACAATTAGGGGAAGGTGAGGTATAATGATCCCCTTAAGGGAAAATTTTAATTGTGGCTTGAGTTGAAGGTAAAACCGCAAGATTTCAATTGTTGGAGGTAGTGAATTTACTTAACTTTGTATCTACCCACTTATTTTTCATTTCATCCATGTAGTTTTTTTGCATTAGATATTTTTGTTAAAGTTCAGTGAAGGATCATTTTATACACCCTGTGGATAAAATGATCCCTGGGGTAGAGGCAAAATGATCCCAGGGATCATTTTGCATTTGCACTATGAGTTAATAAATATCGAATAAACATGAAATAAAAAAACTCTGCTGCTTATTTAAATGATAATATGTATTGTTTATAACAATTTAAGTATGTAAGCAAGTAACACAAAACAAAAATATTCGATGGGTTGAAAAATAATATTTTTCTTGGGCGTTTCTCAAAGTCGAGAGAAATTCACGCATTGTAATGTCTGGATGTCTACGTCTAAATCCACGAAGCCATTCAAGTCCAGCTTTTCCTTTAGCTTCGGAAAATTGATGCGGTAAATTATTTCTTTCTGCCATTTTTGGTGAGCTGAGGTTAGGAAATCCTGAGTGGTCAGACGGTATATTATTCTGGACTCCATGTCAACAAGTTCCAGTTCTTGTTCCAGGTTGAACACTGTTTGTTTGCTACCTAACTTTTCAGCTGAGCCTACAGCTATTTTATTTTAACCTTTGGCTCTTCTTTCTTTTACCATCACAGGGACCTCAAATTCTCTTCCCGCGGTTTTGTAAGCCATACCATCTCTAATGCCTTTTGCATTTGTTCTTCAGGCCTCTTTTGGTGATTAGTTTTACGTTTATGAATTCTCGGCATGATCTGTAAACAGAAACTATTAATGGGGTAAAATGATTCCAGGGATCATTTTAGACACACAGAAGGGATCATTTCACCCAAAAATACCAAATTACAAAATATCGAACAAAACAAAACATTCACATACCGCGTGCGATGATCGAATATTGCTTAAAAATCAGCTAACTGCTACTAATACCAGCAAATAAAACAACATTTCAGTAAATACTTACATGTAAAAAAAACGAAAGTCCAAAAACATGCTTACCTTAGATCAGAGCCACACTTTTGATTATTTTTTAATAAAATCACGCCAAGCACTCGCACCGCATTGACATTTTACAAGTAACTCGCAGGGGTGCAGGGGAACATGTTTCATCTGTATTTGGATAGATGGTACAAGCTGCTTCTGATTTACGGCAGGGGATCATTTGACCCTTAGGGATCGTATTACCTCACTTTTCCCTAGTTAACTGAAACATCTCAATGAAATTTTTGTTCAACATCGAAGTATTTCAGGTTTTTTGATTTCAGGATCCGCCAATGGACGAAGCAACATTATTAGCGATAATTAATAAATGTGCTGAGGATAATAAAATAACCCTACAAGATGTGGAGAAAATCGAGACCAGTTTTAAAAACCCTTCAGATGAAACGCTGTGTTTCCTGAAATGTGTGGCTGAACAAGAAGGATCTCTAGACGATAACAGGAAGGTTAAACAGGAATATCTGGATCCATTTTTGCTCTCTAAGAATTTAGAAGACAAAGTGATACAGAAAGTGCGGGAATGTGTGATGAACGTTCCTCCTATCAAAGAATGCAAAGATATGAAAACTTTGACTGACTGTTTTCCTGATTTTTCCTAATTGATGTTTAGGTCTTGATAAATATAAATTTACTACTTAGCAGGACTTGTTATTATATTGAAACCAGATGCTGTTAATGAAAATTTTATTCATCTGTCAAATTCGACAGACAACAATGTTCCGACTGATTTTTTATTGTTGTTTTAGCCAATGAGCATACAATTAGGCGATAATTTTGCACTAGTGCAAATTATCGATAATTCGCACTTGTGCAAAATTATCAGGTCCTTTAAAATAAATGCAGACGTAATTATGAACGTTTATTACTTATTAGAGTAACATGAAAACTAGACCTAGTTATTGAAATTTTCACAATTAAAAACGCAATTATTGAAATTTATGATTGAACCAGTCGAAGTATGTTGTTGGTCAGAAACAACGTTACTTGAAGCAGGAGTTGAAACTGAAGAAACACTAAACTCGTTGTTTTCACTGTTTCTCATTTTCCTTATTATTTCCTCGTGAAACTCTTTATCGAGTTGTAAATAAGGTTTTATTGAACTGACATTTCCATGTCCCGTTATTTTCGTTAGCTGGTTTTCGTTTACCCCAACCTTGGCTAGATGGCTTACGGCAGTTGCTCGGTGAGAATGGTTTGTAAATTTGAACTTTTCGCTATCGAGACCTGCTTTTTGGACAGACAGCTTTGTCCATTTTGCGATCTCGTTTCTGCCAACTGGGATATTCTTGAACCATATATTATTATTTTGCCATTCTCGATTCGGTGTAAGAAACAGACGGTTCGTCTTCACGTTAGATCCTCGTTTTGACAAAAGTTTTTTGTATAATCTTAAAGAAAAAAAGGTTTGATAAGAAAAATTAAATAAGAAACTGTTAATTTGACCAACCTAACGGGGCAGATGTCTTCATTAGTAGTGTTTCTGATTAACCATTTACTGTCTGTTAGTCTGCGGCCTCCTCCTTGGCAGGTTTTCGAAAACACTGGATTATATTCTATTCTATTTGTGCTAGTTCCATCATTAAACTTCTCTTTTTGAAAGAAATCCGTCAAACAGTTGGCTGCCTCACCTCCTCGAAATGCTAGCTCATAAGATATGAGATGATAAAATTTTTTTTGCAGACCCTCCGGATTGTTTTCATCGTAAAGCTCCAAAATTTGCAGAAATTCTTTGTAAGTAAAAGCCGATGAGCTTTCTTTTCTCTTTTCCGGGTTAAATTGTAATATTTTGCGCGCAGCATCTCGTGCACCCCTAGCCGATTTAAATCTCACATCATTAAATGGATCTATTGTAATGCCGAAATCTTTGCAATATTTTTCCTGAACAAGTTTTGCTGACACGTTCCACATTGTTTTCACCACACTTTCTTTATAAAAGGATCCATGTTGCTTGCCCAGTCCTTTAGAATGAAGGCAATTTTTTCCACCGAAGTTCCTCGTTCTAATAAGTAATTTCTTTCGCCACAAAACTCTTGAAATTGTCTCCATACTGACGTTTTTGAATTTTTTGTATTCGTTGGCGTAAGATTGTCTATATTCTTATCAATATCTACAGCAGAAGCGTTTCCAAATCGCGACATTGCACTCAGAAAATTTGACAATGGGTTTTTTATAATGCGTCGTTTACTAAAAAATTTTTCATTGTCCGTAGCAACGATTTTTTCCAGCAGCTCCTACGTGCCTGCAATGAGTATAAATTATACAATGACGGCAATGTGACAGCAACTTACAGCGACACAATACGATTTGATGGATTCATAAAATTTTCGTATTAAATTTAACTCTTGCAATGAAAATGAATCGATAATTTTTGACAAATCTGCTCTCATGCAAGTTAAACTGTAAAAGGCACTCGAGCGCTCCGCGCACTCGTGCTCTTTTTCAACTTAACTTGCATTCGAGCATATTTCCCAAAAATTATCGATAATTTTCATTGCACTAGTTAAATTACAACTGATAATTAATCACCTCAATTTTGACATAGTTTGTCACAAGCTAGTTGAATTCGATATTTAAGATGAAATACCACTCTACCCTCTAAATGGGGTCCTGTAGCGGTCTTAGAAGAACAGGAGATTCGAAAAATTATCACTTGGAATGCCAGATCTGAGTATTTTGTATCTAAATATTGAAGGTATTTATTCGACTAGTTTTAAGTTTCAATTTTGTAAAAACGGCGAGACCAGGGGCCTATTGCACCAAACACTTTGCAACTTTTCACTTTTCACTTTTCAAATGAATTACATTGCACGAAACGCATTCATAATTGAAAAGTGCGATGTGAAAAGTCAAGAGCAAAGTAAGAATCACTTCGCAGAAATTAAATATTGGGAGAAATGTTGTGCAATATAGTTAATTTTCACTTTTGAAATTTGTCAGAATGCAAAGTGCAAAGTGAAAAGTTGCAAAGTATTTTGGTGCAATAGGCCCCAGGGTGTCAATTCTCGCGATCACTCGTTCCGCGAACGTATAAGTTAGTGATATTTTGAGCGTTGATTTTTGGAAATTGTAATAAATATATCCGTTCGAAATGAACGTACAATTTCGTCCGAATGAGTAGTTGACGATACATATACTCGAGAATATCGGATATAATTATTACAATTTCCAAAAATCAACGCTCAAAATATCACGAACGTATACGTTCGCCGAACGAGTGATCCCGAGAATTGACACCCGGGTTTTTTCTACTGAGATTTTTCCCTGTTCTCTGGTATCAAACGCCAGAATAGTATGCACCAACCTCAACTAGGAACTTTTTTCTTTCATGTATTGCATTTTGTTATCCTCAATTCGAAAGAATATACAGGGTTTTCCTTTAAAGTTGGCCTATTAGACGTTTCAGGAGAACTAGTGAATATTTCGTTCTGAAATTTTAGGTGCAGCCTTGATGGTGAAGGAAATCTTCGCCTAAAATATTTTCAAGTCAACAGTGTTGCCACGTCTATCTCAAACGCATATCTACTTTCTTATTTCAAATGAAACTACCTATATTTTCATTTATGTATAAAACCAATACCAAATTCGCAGTATAACACACTAAAAAAAAATTCTCTCCTATGCACTGTTGCCAAGTTATTCACAAATTCCTGAAAATTTTCACATTTGCATTGCCAGTTTGGAAATGCAATATATCGATTATTTTTTATGCGAACGGATCCAAACTCTGCATTCTCATAGTAGAGACTCCATGCATTCATGTGGTATATTCAGTATTTTCATATATCGTAAGGTTTTTCGAAGATATTGCTCCGAAAATGTGAAACTCAAAATTGAATTATTTCGAGATTTTCAAATGGTAACCCCATATTTATTTTACAGCATTCGATTCGAAATAAAAAATGAATGGCAGTCTCTTTTTATACAAACATTTTTTTTGGATAGTTTTCGAAAGAGATGAAAAATACTGAAATTTATCAGTATTTATAAGTTCATGATCTATGGTCCTGTTTACGATGAAATGGTTCTATGATTATGGCGTGAATTGTTAAAGAAGTTTCTATGGTTAAAATCCTAAAAAGTATTCGATGATCATGGATGTCATAGAAAAAAGTTTACCCATATTATTAAAACACGATTCGGGTTGTTTCACAATTCACGGGAAATGCCAAAAAATTATTGAAAGGACCTGTAGGATCTTTAACAATCGTTATTCACTTTTAGCTTGACTTGAAATGACTTGAAAGAAATTCCGAAAATTGTTTAGGCTTTCTGTTATCCTGGCCTTATGTTCACTAATTATTTATTTTGGACAGTTTTCAAATGAGATGAAAAATACTGAATTTTTCAGTTTTTATAGTCAATTTTTATTTTCATTGAACAAAATGCTGTGTGATTATAAAGTGAATTATCGGAATGAATCCTATTGTTAAGGTCATGAACATAGGGCCAGGATTACAGAAAGCCTAAATAATTTTTGGAATTTCTTTCCGATCATTCGTGCTTAATGTGAATAACGATTGTTAAAGGTCCTACAGGTACTTTCAATAATTTTTTGGCATTCCCCGTGAATTGTGAAACAAACCGAACCGTGTTTGAATAATATGGGTAAACTTTTTTTTATGACATCCATGATAATCGAACACTTTTTATGATTTCAACCATAGAATATACTTCAATAATTTAACCCATCATCATTGAGTGATTTCATCGTAAACAGAACCATAGATCATGAACTATAAATACTGAAAAATTTCAGTATTTTTCATCTCATTCGAAAACTATCCAAAATAAATAATTAGTGTAAAAAGAGACTGCCATTCATTTTTTATTTCGAATCGAATGCTGTAAAATAAATATGGGGTTGCCATTTGAAAATCTCGAAATATTTCAATTTTGAGTTCCACATTTTCGGAGCAATATCTTCGAAAAACCTTACGATGTATCAAAATACTGAACATACTGCATGAATGCATGGAGTCTTTACTATGAGACTGCTGAGTTTGGTTCTGTTCGCATAAAAAATAATCGAGATATTGCATTTCCAAACTGGCAATGCAAATGTCCAAAGTTTCATGAATTTGTGAATAACTTGGCAACAGTGCATAGCACAGAATTTTTTTGTGTGTTATACAGCAAATTTGGTATTGAATCGATACATAAATAAAAATATTGGTAGTTCCATTTGAAATAAGAAAGAAGATATGTGGTTGAGATAGACGTGGCAACACTGTCGACTTGAAAATATTTTAGGCGAAGAGTTCCTTCACCCTCAGGGCTGCACCTAAAATTTCAGAACGAAATATTCACTAGTTCTCCTAAAACGTCTAATAGGCCAACTTAAAAGGAAAACCCTATACATATATACCAAAATTTTGTACAGGACTTGAGATTCATGCTTAGTATATAAATGCAAAATCTCAGCATGATCGGAACTAGGTATATTCAAAAAATGAAATAAGTGAAAAATCAATAATCAGAAAAAATTGGATTCTAAGGTTCTGATAATGCGATTCTCTCGAAATTTTGCATGAACATTCACAAATGACGTTTACTCGATATCTTTTCATGGATATATGAAGTTTCTTCTTTTCAATATTCTATGATTCTTTTATCACTGTGACCGCCAAATTTCATTTTGATAGGTTTCGTTTTGTCTGAGATATTGAGGAATAAAAATTTTGAATGGCCATATTTTATGAAACACCCTGTACGAGTTGGCTGGTTAACCAACTTAGCAGCGGCATTCGAGAACCGATATCACCCTGAAAATCTCAAGTCGTTAGGACAATCCCTTCGAAAGTTATTGTGCTAACGGATAGAATTGAATTTGATTTGACCACGTATTCGTCATCAGGGAGTCGAACCCTTAGACTATATCTATAGTCCGTTCACGAAAGGTTGAGCCGTCGGTTGGACATGATAATTTGACATATTTCACTGTGTATATTAAAATTTTAGGTTATGATGTATTCATACGCAATGTTGTCAATATTGCATAGAGTTGTCTGATAACTCGCAAGCTCGTCGGACGAGGCCGGGCACATTCGGCAACATTGAATTTATTTTACGTTATGACAACAAATACTGCCAACTTCAGATAAATAAAGAAACGCCTACTATGTGCTCAACCTTTCGTGAACGGAGTATATATACTTAGTCTAAGGTTTAACTCTATTGTTTGAGACCAAAAAAAGCTCAAAATTCGAAAATAACTGACATTTGACAAAACGATATTGCATTGTCCTAGAGACTCGAAATTTTCAGGGTGAGTTCGGGTTCTCAAATACCTCGGTTGAGTTTGTTAACCAGCCAATCGCACCAGGTGTTCCATAAAATATGGCCATCCAAAATTTTTGTTGCTCAATATACAGGGTGTCCGGGAAATAACTGTACATACTCTTACCAGAGATAGAGTTGCACTAGCTGACTACTGATTGACTATAAGAAATTAATTTCTGGGTTTCCCTTGAAAACTACAGGGTGTTTTTCCAACTTCAAGGAAATACTTAAACCATCATAAAATCCAAACTTATTGACGGATATTATTGAAACTTGGGGGTTATTAGCACATGCTAAGGTCGAATCAGAAATACATCAATTATTTCATTATTCAGGGCCGCACTCATTAATCTTCATTTAAAGGGTTCAGGGTGAAAAAAACACTTTGTATTTCGAATTACGAATAATTGATTCACTTTTTAGAAAGAAGCTAAATTATGCTTCAATTTGTGGTATCGCTTAAAGTTGTCACATCAACAATTATTTTTTTATGAATTTTTGAATTTGGAAAAAGTTCGAAAAATCCAATTTATTTACCTGAACAGGACTTAGTCACCTTGTGAAGGTCTAAAATAAATAATAAATTTTCTTTAAAAAGTCACTGAAAGTGAGAAAGACTATAATAATTTGTTGATATACTGGGTGGCCACCCTAGACGCGGAACTCATTGCGATGAAGTGAATAACGGTATATTGCGAAAAAAAATTATTGGCGACATGTAGAGGGTATACATAAGCAAATTTCAAAATATTCGTATGTATACCGGGTGTTTGACAACAAAGATATAGATCAAAGTGACACTTCTTCCAATGAACACCGGGTATACATACGTATAATTTTGAAATATGTTATGTATACCCTATACATGTCGATAATATTTTTTTTTTCGCAATATACCTTCATTCACTTCATCCCAATGAGATCCGCGTCTAGGGTGGCCACCCAGTATTTCAACAAATTATTATAGTCTTTTTCACTTTCAGTGACTTTTTAAAGAAAATATTATTATTTATTTTAGACCTCCACAAGGTGACTAAGTCCTGTTCAGGTGAATAAATTCAATTTTCGAACTTTTTCCAAATTCAAAAATCCATAAAAAATAATTGTTGATGTGACAACTTTAAGCGATACCACAAATTGAAGCATAATTCAGCTTTTTTCTAAAAAGTGAATCAATTATTCGTAATTCGAAATAAAAGTGTTTTTTTACCCTGAACACTTTAAATGAAGATTAATGAGTCCGACCCTGGAATAATGAAATAATTGATGTATTTCTGATTCGACCTTAGTATGTGCCAATAACCCCCCAAGTTACAATAATATCCGTCAATAAGTTTGGATTTTATGATGGTCTAAGTATTTCCATGAAGTTGGAAAAACACCCTGTAGTTTTCTAGGGAAACCCAGAAATTAATTTTTTATAGTCAATCAGTAGTCAGCTAGTGCAACTCTATCTCTGGTAAGAGTATGTACAGTTATTCCCCGGACACCCTGTATAACGATACCAATCGAAATGAAATGTTTCTGCCACATGCAAGATGCTCATAATTAGCCTCATGCAAAACCAAGATATTCAATTGTAGTCTCTATATTTCCATAAAAAGATATCCGATTCCAGAGAAATTTATTTTGTGAATCGAGACTGATATAGGTACTGAATGTTCATACAAGATTTAAAGAGGATCAGACCTCATAGAATTTATTTTTTTACAATTATTCATTTTTTACGTATTTAATTTTTGGAATAAATTCCAGGATATCATTCCGATTGTGTTGATATTCTGCAATTATATAGGGGAAGTATGCCTGTGATGGCATCCTGCTTATGATGGCACACTTCAAAGAAGTCTGTTAAGATCAACCGAACAAACTTATATTTACTGAGTTTGTACGCCAAATGGCATTTACGCTTGATATACGTAGTTACCCTTGAATACGTGGCAATTTGTGACTGTTATAAGAGTTCAATCATTTGGGTAAGTGTTGATGTATGATAGTTATTTCATTCTTTTTCGTTTTATTTGGATATTCAAAACATCTGTGTAAAAAAGGATCATACTTTCCTTTAATGACTCTATAATAATGCTTTTAGTGTGAAAGTTTTAGGTTTTTTCGTCTTTTTAGTACCTTTTTCGCTTTGTTGAAAAATATGTGTTACTTATGCTTATGATGGCATAGCCAGAGTATTCCTATGATAGCATAGGGTGCCATCATAGGAAAAAGAATCTAGATCAAGAAACGATTCCTCCAAAGCCTGGTATTTCGCAAGGAATATTAGAGGTATCCGAAAATAATGAAAATGGTTTCAAGTGAAGTATTGAGATCATTGAAAATCATACAAGAACTCTCACTAAGTACTGCCAACTGCCGTTGCAGAATCAACAGTGAACAGAGGAAGAAAACGAGGAAAAGTTGGAATCCTCAATACAACCCCTGACATAAAAGAAAAGAAGTTGGAAGAAGAAGAGAAGACAAAGAAAGAGAGAGAGAGAAGCTAGCTAGAAAGGTCAAAAGACAGATTAAGTTCGTAGAAGAAAATGAGGATAATGAAGAAAGACATTATAACGATGATTCACATGCCGCTTGTCTTTATTGTTATAAGCTGTTGTCCATGTCTCGACCAGGGGAGAATTGGTTGCATTGCCAGAAATGCGCCAGCTGGTGCCATGCCGAGTATGCTATAATAGTGCAAATCATATTCGTAGGTGAATTGTGCGTAAAAAATTATATTTTTATATTTTGACGATGCCAAAGAATGTAAATTTAGTTTCTTTACACTTATATTTTCATTTTCATTAAAAAGGACTGCTATTTTCTTCAATAAAACATTTCAATAAATAATATCATTTTATTTTAAGTTATATGCCATCAAGGGACATACGTGATCTTATGATGGCACCCGTGGCCAAATTTTAAAAAGTGCTATAATTCAAAGTTTTAACAATTTATATTGAAACTATACATAAGAATGCATACTACATACGAGTAGCAGTAAATCTGTACACTCGATGACATAGAAAAATATTCCTTTAATGAAATATGTAAATAATTCGTTAAGGGTGCCAACATGGGCACACTTCCCCTAATTGTTATCAATCTCAAGTTCCATATAAAATTTAGAGGTACCTAATAGTAGGATTATTGCTCCATCCACGAACGAGAACTCAAAAGCTTCTACTCAGGGCTTTTCCTAAATTTTGATTAACTGGAATTATCAATCAGTTCTGTCAATTGAGACGGTTAATCTCACGAATACCGGAAAAAATGAAACTTTCAATTGTAGTTTTATCGAACATTTGAGGTGTTGCTGGGTTTATATTATCGCCAAAGATTTCAAGGCAAACACAAACCGTTGTTATAAAATGATATAAAATTATTGGCTTAACAAGATTTCAAATAACCTACTTCCGAGTTTGTCTATGGAAATAGCTTTTCTTTATTGTTACATATTTGGTATAAAAATCACAGATCATTAACACATTTTATTAACGCTCTGAAACTGACCGACCATGTATTCTAAGCAATTATTGTGATTCTAGGCATTCTAGCATTTATTGCGATAACATTAGCGGTAAGTAGAATTTTCATTATCATATTCGATTCAAAAAAATTCATGCGAAAGGGTAATGTCTTTTTATGAGGGCTGATTTGATATACGTCTGTGAATAAATGCGAGGAAAGGAACGACCATGTAAAAAAATCAAAACTGCAAAATACTCACTGCATAAGAAGATATAAACTTTTCCAACCTAGCTGTCAAAAATCATTTAAAAAACACTGAAAAATCATAACTCGAGAACAAAAAAAAATCGGATGATATACATGGGGTATTTTTGGATAGCCACAGGTCTGAGGAATCTTTTTTTTTTATGACGTTTATTGACAAATTTACAAACTACTCATATATGGTATTAAGTAAATATTATAATAAGTAAAAAGCATGAAAGTGAACTGTCCATTGACAGTTCTACTTATTTTACACTGAGTGGTGCTGTGGCAGGTCTTCAGGCCATGATTTCTTGAGTCTCCTGTTGTTGGGTCCTTCTGTATACAGACTCTGTATAAGATCATTTGGGTGTCCCTGCAAACGTTCCTGATATTTCGTGGAGGCGGATTTGATTACATCACTTACATATGGAATCTCGAGATCTGCATGTAATATTTCGTTTGTGATGTACCATGGTGCGTTAGCTATCAGGCGAAGTGTTTTTGATTGAAACCGCTGGATTATGTTTCTCCTTGTGGGCTTCGCGCAGCCCTATAATTGAACGCCGTATGACCAGATAGGTTTTAGGACTGCTTTGTACAGAACTACCTTGTTTTGGATGGACAGTTTTGATCTCTTTCCAATTATCCAATACATTTTTCTGAGCTTCATGTCTAGATGTTTTCTTTTTGCCTGTATATGTTTCTCCCATGTGAGCCGTTGATCTAAATGCAAGCCTAGGTATTTAACTTCCTTTTTTGTTGGTATTCCTGCTCCGTTTATAGACACTTTGGGGCAGGTGCTGGTTTTAGTGGTGAATACGACTTGAACTGATTTGGACTGGTTGATGGTCATCCTCCATGTTTTGTACCAGTTGTTCAGTTGGTTTAAATGATTTTGTATGTTTCTGGAGGTGACAGCAGGGTCTTCGCCCGAAGAAAGTACAGCCACGTCATCAGCAAACGCAGCAATTGTTGTCTCAGGTGTTTCAGGTTTCAGGTAGGTCAGCTGTATAAAGAAGGTAGGGAAACGGCCCCAAGACACTTCCCTGTGGTACGCCTGATTTGAGTGTGAAATAGCCTGATGTTTCAGTATTAAATTTGACGGAATACATTCTATAAGAAAGGTATGGTTTGAGTAGTAGATAGTTGTTGTTATTCAAGTTTTGTTAATCTTATATAGCAATCCTTCGTGCCACACTCTGTCAAATGCTTGAGAGATGTCCAGGAAAAGCACGTTGCAGTAGTGTTAACTTTCAAGAGCTTTGGCTATTTGGTTGACTATTCTGTGGGCCTGGTGGGTTATTGTTATTTTTTGTCGAAATCCAAATTGGTAGTCAGGAAGGATATTTGTTTCGTGGTCCTCTTGAATCCTTTTCAGCAGTAGTGTTTCGAATATTTTTCCAGGTATCGATAAAAGGCTAATCGGTCTGAGGAATCTTAAAAGAAATTAATAACGTCAATCGCCTGGACATCCTGTGTAAATAAAACAAATAATATCAGGTAGAATAGAAAACAAATAACAAACTAAATAATATGGATGAAAACCTTGATTATAACGTCAATGAAAATTTTGTTTAAACATCAAAGTATAGTTCGTTCACGAAAGTTTGAGGCGTTTGAGCGCATAGTAGGCGTTTGTTTATTTATTCGAAGTTGATAGTATTAGCTGTCATAAAGTAAAATAAAGTCAACGTTGCAAAATGTCAGGGTTGCCAGGTATATTGATTTTCAGTAGATCTATTGATTTTCGCATAGATCTACTGATCTACTGAAAATTTCATAATCTACTGAAAAAAAAATTATGACCTCTAATTATTTGAAGTCGAGGAAAACAAATTGTTTTAACGTCAATTTCACAGAAGAAGTAATAAATTTACATAATGAAGAGAAGATTCTTTATCTGATTCTGAATAAATTTTTTATATGCCTCATCTCTTACAACAGTTTGTTGCATTTAATTCTCTTATTTGTTTAGAATTTGTCATTTATTTTTTCCGATTTTTTTCTACTTGTTCTTGTTTTTTATATATCTAGTCGAATCTGTTGAGTTCCTCTTAAACTCCATTCTGCGATATTCATGAGTATTTTTAAATTAAGAATAGGTCATATTTTTTTCATAATTTTTTTCTATTGTGTTGAAAATAGCTTACTTTTTTTCTATAAAAATACATTTTTTTAACGTCACAAGTTCATTTCATTATCCATTTCTAGAATTTGTAGAACATAGAATAATCTACTGAAATCTACTGAATTTCAGACAAGGTATCTACTGATGACATAAAAATCGAATTGGCAACCCTGCAATGTACCTGCCCTTGTCCGACGAGCTCCGAATTATCAGAGAACTCCAGCGACCAGCGACGGGCCGAAGCAAAATTTTTAGGGGGGAAAAGATTCGAAAATTTGCCAACTGTGCATTGAAGATTGAAAAAATGGATTATGCAAGGGAGAGCTAGTTTTGGATTGCAAGTCGATGTTTTCCGCGAGAGAATTGAAAAAATTCACAATTGAACAATTTTGTTATGATACTTTTTTTATTCTGCATTAGGTTCCAGATTAGCATACTCTGTAGGATTATAGGAACTTAGATAAAATAGTATATCTATGCATAGTATATTTACAAAAAAAAGGTAATCATGGAATATATCTAAATATATAAACAATGTATCACAAAAAACTATGAGGTAGCAAGCTAAAAACACTTGCCAGTGAAATCACTCAAAATTTATAGATGTGAGTTCGGTTTTTATCAAACCAGTTATCTATCAAAAGGTTTGTTCCAACAGCTGACTTTTATACGGTAATTTGACGGTCACGAAACTGTTAGTAATCGATCTTATGCGCATGTCTAAACTTTGACCGTACAAGAACCGACGAAGATGTTTGGAAGGGTTAGAACGAATTTTTGACTGTTTGTTGACCATACCATATGCGTTAGATGGAACCATAGATAAATAAAGTTTATTTATCTACCAATAAATGAATTGAATACTCACTATGATCCTCGTTTATTGTTTGATTCATTTTGTTTTTCAGAAAATAAGTATATTTATCTATGGATGGAACCATTTTGTTTTCTCTTTGCGATACAAGCCGGTGAAAGTACCTATAAATCAGAGTCTCTGCTATATACTTATTTTCTGAAAAACAGAATGAATCAAACAATAAACGAGGATCATAGTGAATATTCAATTAGTTTTTCAACTAACTTCTGCTTTATTTAAATAGGTTATCAAGAATATATAATTTATGCTTCTAGAACACAAACCACTTACCGATAGAAATTTTTGATCGAATATGGGAAAACGGATAACAAAATTGTACTTTACAAACAAATTATTTGGAATTGTGTGCTTATTCCAGAGACACTGCTTGCTGTTTACATAAAGAAAGAATTTGTTCTATGGCTGTTTAATCTGAAACACGTGCTTACTCTTACTGTGACGGTCTTTTGAATCAAAAGCACACAGGACTTACCTCCTTTACCTCCATGGTACTATCAACACCCACTGTTTTCACACACTTTTGTTGCCCTTTGTGTAGTTTTTGTTCATGTTTTTTCTTATAAGCATTATTGAATACGGCACCACATACCACACATTTCATTTTGTATCTTCTTCGGTTCATTTTTGCGAAATTAACTGATTTACGTGTTGAAGGGAGATTCGATAGAATAAGAAAAAAATACTGCCCGGCCGAGACCGAGTGAAACAGGAAACAGCGCAAATTGGTACCAACCATATGGCTTTTTTTGACAGAGTCCATGCGGCAAAACCCAAAACTGAAAAATTATTTATCTTTCAACCACTTATTAATTATTATTATTATTATTATTACAGCAGATTTTGGATTGAGAACATGGGTTCTATAAAATCCAATACATATAAAGAATAATTAACAAGGCATAATTACTAGCAACGTCGGGATGAATATCATTTATTGCCAGTTACCCTGAAATCCTGAATGTACTCCGACACAACACGAATTTTATGATGTTTGTACAATTATTGTCGCTAAGCTGCAATTCTTTGCATGCTTTTACGGACCGGGCGAACCGTGGTGGGTTTGGTTATACCGGTTCAAATAATTTGATGAAAACTTTTTTAGAAATAGGTACCTATAGTCCGTTCACGAAAGGTTGAGCCGTCGGTTGGCCATGATAATTTGACATATTCCACTGTGTATATTAAAATTTTAGGTTATGTTCTGTATTTTCTTGTCAGATTGATTGAAATTTTACGCACTGCTTCGACATTTTTCCAACTGCTCCGAAATTTACCGAATGCTTCGTAAATTTTGAAAACTGCTCCGAAATGTTTTCCAACTGCTAAACAATTTTTTTTTCTGTTAAACATTGAAGAACTCTATTGACAACATTGCTCAGTGGCGCAGCCAGAATTTTCGTTCGGGGGGGGGGTTGGTCCGATGCAAATATTCAGGGGGAAAAAACAAAAAAAGAATACTGTTATTTCTATCTCTCTCTGGTTGATGAAAAATGTCAAATTTACAATATCTTTTCTGCTATCTGGTGAACATTTATTTTTTAAAATGCCTTTCCAATATACAGGGTGTCAAGGAAAAAAGTACCATGCATAGTGTTACGCAATAGAGGGTCCTAAATATGAAAAAAAGTCCCATAAATATATGTTGGAAACTGCTTCCTTTAAGGAATACAAGGTCTCAAAGTTTATTTTTTTGTTTGTTTTTTTATCACTTTGAACAAAGAGGTAATCATTGAACAACATGTGATATGCGGTGATCCAAATATTCTTCTAGTTTTTAGATTACTTATAGAGGATGCCACATACAGGATTCCTCATCTAAATTAACCCAAATGCTTTTGCCTCGCACTGTATGTCATTCTGGAGTAGCGACTCCTCTCTTTTTTCCTTCAAAAAGGTATACTTTAACGAAGTCGTTAGGACCGGTTTCCTGTTGAATGCATCGAAAAGTTATGATGCACGCAAATTGTCCAAAAGCGCCAAAGTTACCTACTTACAATAACTACCAACAGCAAGGAATTAAATCAAAATCTTAATAAAAAACACAAAAGATGTGCTTGAATTCAACCGTATTTACGGAGATACTGGTAGAAAAGTTTACATGCAGAAAAATCTCAGGGGGGGACCCCTCGGCCCCCCGAGATTTTTCTGCATGTAAACTTTTCTATATATATTCTATATACAGATTGGAATATGCCAAATTGTCATGGCCAACCGACAGCTTAAACTTTCGTGAACGGACTATAAGTATTTAAATTCAAGTTTCACAGAAATTTCTAATTTCAGGTGCCCCCCATAGACGAAGCAATACTACTTTCGGTAATTAAATCATGTGCTAAAGATAATAATATAACCCCAGAAGCTATAGAGAAGGTAGAGACAAGTTTACAGAACCCTTCAGAAGACATGCTGTGTTTCCTGAAATGTATTGCTGAAAGAGATGGTTCTTTGGACGAAAACAAGAAGTTGAAACCGGAAAATCTGGAGACGTTTTTGCTCTCTATGAAGTTAGAAGACGAAGTGATAATGAAAATAAAACAATGTGCCTTGGACGCTCCACCTGTCAATGAATGCAAAGATATGAAAACATTGACGGACTGTTTTCCTGAAATTTCCTAATTGATGTTTAGGTCCTGATAAATATAACTTCACTACTTAGCAGCATTTGTTATTACATTTAAACCAGATGCTTTGAATTGTTATTAATATTAATCTGATACTTAGCTCTGATTTCGGTATGACAGGTATGAGTGTGGTTATTAATAAAATCTTTGTGGCCATAGTGTTATGTTAACGAAATCAAAGATATTAAATTGGAGTCTCTATATCTCCATAACAGGATATCAGATTTCAGTGAAATTTATTTTGTGAAACAGGACTGATATACTAAATGTTCATACAAGATTTCAAGAGGATCACATCATCAGAACCATAGAATTTAATTTTTTTTAATTATTTATTTTTTACAAATTTAATTTCTGGAATAAATTCCAGAATATCATTAAGATTGTGTTAACATTCTGAATTTACATAATTGGTATCAATCCCAAGTCCCATATAATAGTATATTATTCAATGAGCGGTAATGCAGGTCAAAACACACGCAGATGAGTTTTGCACCACGAGCCGTCAGGCGAGTGGTGTAATTCATCAAGTGTGTTTTGAGCATTACCGCGAATTGAATACTATACTTTATCCACGACTTCTTCAGTAAAATTCGAATTAATCTGCATTTAAAAATTTTGAACAGTTGTCAAAAGCATTGACAACATTTCGTCAAACCTCTGTACTCTGTGGTCGGGAATCAAATCAGAGTCTCTAATCAATCAAGTACTTTGGCAACTTCAAAAATTCACGTTTTCCAAAAATAAATCTGGAATGAATCGCTAGAACGTTATCTTGATGGCTGAAATAGAGTTCCGGATCGATCCTACTTTTTATTCATTTTTTTTTGTAAGCAATTTCATTCTTCCTAGGTATTTTTATTAGCGGGAGTTATGAGCGGGTGTTATTATAACACTCGCTTTTCGGTTCATAGACATGTCTACGGTTGTGTTATGACTACCATTACACATAGAAATTAGTTAGTAGGAGTGGATAAAATTGTTATATGTAATAGTGTTATTGCTCCACCAACGAACGAGAGCTCAAAAGCTCCTACTCAGGGCTTTTCCTAAATTTTGATCAATCGATTCTGTCAATTGAGACGGTAAATCTCACGCATTCCGGAAAAAATGAAACTTTCAATTTGTGGTTTGATTTTATTTGATGATTTCGATGCAAACACCAACCGTTGTTGAATGATTCAGAATTATTAGTTCAACAAGATTCAAAATTACCTACCTACTTCCGAATTTTTTATGCAAATATATATCATATTCGATATTGAAAAATTCATACGAGTTGGTAATAATTTCTTGGTCGACTTCAGTTTTTATGAGAGGGCCGATTTGATATACCGATTCGGAAATTCACATCGAAATCGTATGTTTTCGATGTGAATTACAAGGCATCAGACAGAGAATTTTTCCCTCCAGTTGCACAGATGAATAGGCGAGATAATCAAGTGCGATAACTGAATGAATTCAACTGTCTTACTGCAAATATCTAGTCTTGTCTCTCTCTTATCGCAGTATGGTAGGGAACCCGAACTACACGTATAGAATTTTTTATTTGTCAGGCTGCCCGTAATACTCGATTCAAGTATTTACTGTTGCCTACCATACTAAAGAATTACGCTCCTCTAAACGATAAGAGCGAGACAACAGTAGAATAATGAAGTAAGACAACTGAATTCAGTGTGTTACAGCAAGTGATTGTCTCGACTATTCCATCTGTGCAACTGGAGGGAAAAATTCTCTGTCTGATGCATTGTATATCGTATATTTCAGATGTGAATTTCCAAACCTGTATGTATTTGGAGGATTGTCATTTTAGCATAAACACTAGTTAACATTTTTTATGTTAATTTTTGGTACTAGAGAAGGTGCCCATAACTTTCGGACTGTTCTTCTGATTCAATCGAAAGATATTTTCTCTAGAATCACTTTCACTTGAGCCCTGGTGAATAGAGGGGTCTAACAAAAATCTATTTGATCATTTACTATAGTCTATTCCACGAGAGTATGAAGTGAAGGAAACCCCTCTCCTTCATATACGAGTTCATATAAATATCTATGACCTCTCTATATATCTACCGGAAATGTAGTAGGCATCTACAGGCGTTTCCGGAAACTTACTCCGGGTTATTAACTCGGTCCATTGGGTCACGTGACGGATCTACTCGAATCACGGACCCGATTTCTAAGTTTACGAACGCATCAGGCCCAGGCTTCGTATTCTCGACAAGTGATCTTTCACTGCGAATACGAACTTCATTGCGCGGTGTGTATTTTTGCAGGTAAAAGAGTGACTCGCGCAATGAAGTTCGTATGCGCTTTGAAAGATCACTTGCATATAATACTGGTGCGGTATTCTCGACAAGTGATCTTTCTAAGGGAATACGAACTTCATTGCGCAGTGTTAATTTTTGCAGGTAAAAGAGGGATTCGCATGATGAAGTTTGTATACTCTTTGAAAGATCACTTGTCCAGAATGCTAGTTAACATTTTTTACGTTCATTTTTGATACAAGAGAAGGTGCCATTAACTTTCGAACTGTTCTTCTTGTTCAATCGAAAGATATTTCCTCCAGAATCACTTTCACTTGAGCCCTGGTGAATAGAGGAGTCTGATAAAAATCTATTTGATCATTTACTATAGACTATTTCACGAGAGTATGAAGTGAAGGAAACATATCTCCTTCCTATAAATATGACCTCTCTATCTATCGGAAACGCGGCAGAGTAGGTATCTATAGGCGTTTCCGGAAACTTACTCAGGGTTATTAACTCGATCCGTTGGGTCACGTGTGGGATCTACTAGGATCACGGACCCAGGTTCTAAGTTTACGAATACATCAGGCCCAGGCCCCGTATTCTCAACAAGTGATCTTTCAATGCGAATATGAACTTCATTGCGCGGTGTGCATTTTTGCAGGTAAAAGAGGAACTCGCGAAATGAAGTTTGTATACGCTTTGAAAGATCAGTTGTCCAGAATACGGCGGTGTTCTATACAAGTGATCTTTCAAAGCGTATACGAACTTCATTGCGCGAGTTCCCCTTTTCACTGCAAAAATATACACCGCGCAAAGTTCGTATTCGCTTTGAAAGATCAGTTGTCGGAAATACGGCACCAGGTTGAGGATTTGTAGTGACAGTCGTATCAATAACATAACCAAATATTTTATTTTTTTCAGTCCCAGTTTATTTTCGGATTGTCTCTAGCTTTGCTTGGATTTATTGGCTTCTGTGAAACCTTTCTTATAATTTCTGGTGTGCCCTTCCATGTTCAATGCTAATTTTGAGTACCTACCTATGTTAAAGAAGTGGAGAATTTATTTTTTCAGTCCCAGTTTATTTTCGGATCGTATCCAGCTTTGCTTGCATTTATTGGCTTTTGTGAAATCTTTCTCATAATTTCTGGTATGCTCTCGCATGTTCAATATTGTCTTTGAGTACCAATGTTGAAGAAGTAAAGAATGCTTCAGCTTTAACGTAGAAGTCAGATCAAGTTCCTTTCTTTTCCTATGACGTAGTTCAGGATTCCGCGAAGTTTTTAAACTTAGCCAAAAATTAAAAAATAAGTTTTAGCTTTCAAGCTTTTTAAGCCAACTTGCAGAGACTGCAGGAAGCTGAATAATTTTTTTTATCGAAACAACATTCAGGACGACCATGCTAAAAAAATGGAAACTGCAAAATACTCATCGCATAGGAAGATATGAATTTTTCAAACGTAGTTGGCAAAAAACATTTAAAAAACACTCAAAAAATCATAATTGTTGAATTTCCATCAATCAAAAAAAAAAATTTAAAATTAAAAAACTAAAAAACATGGATGAAAACATTGATTATAATGTCAATTATTTTTGAACATCAACGTAAGAATTTAAATTCAAGTTTCACTGAAATTTTTTAATCTCAGGTGACCCACATAGACGAAGCATTAATACTATCGATAATTAATTCATGTGCTAAAGATAATAACATAACCTCAGAAGATATAGACAATGTCGAGACAAGTTTACAGAACCCTTCAGATGACATGCTGTGTTTTCTGAAATGTGTCAATGAATGAGATGGTTCTTTGGACGAAAACAAGAAGATGAAACCGGAAAATCTGGAGTCTTTTTTGCTCTCTATGAAGTTAGAAGACGAAGTGATAAAGAAAATACAACAATGTGCCATGGATGGCTCCACCTATCAAAGAATGCAAAGATATGAAAACATTGACAGACTGTTTTCCTGATTTTTCCTAATTGATGTTTGAGTTTGATAAATATGATTTTCTACTTGGCAGGACTTGTTAATTGAAGCCAGATCCTTTGAAAAGTTTATTATACATATCAATCTGACACTTAGTATTTAGATCTGGTGTCTACTGGACCGAATACTTTGCAACTTTCCACTCTGTACTTATAATTTTTCCAATGATTTACGTTGTTTTCCTTGTAGTCTCATCAGATTTGACCATCTATTCGAAAAGTACAATAAATTGGCTACAAGATAAGAGAGTCTGTGTGCATAAAAAACTCGTATTGCTAGCCTGGTAAGGAGATGAATGTCACGATACTGAAGTTAACGAAATTAGGCCGTTTTTCCAATGGTTTTTTCTATGATATATTAATAATTATACACACGTTTTTTTTTTCAGTAAAGAATACCTCATTTAGTGTACTTTCGAATGACATATCAACTTTTGGGTTAGTTGCTCAGCCTCTGCCATATTATCATGGCTAACATAACGACGAAAATATCTAAGAATTCCGAACCTAAATTTGCTCTGTTTTGAAGCTCTTCGTGATTGAATCTTAATGTAATTTTATGGAAATCATCAATTCGTCTGTTATCTGTAGATGCTGAGTTAATACATTTCGTAGGTGGTACCAGAATCATTTAGGAGAGTAGGGGGCCATAGGATATTATGGACTGATAAGGCCACTTTCACGAAATCAGGTGTGATTAATTTATGAAATAATCATGTATGGCAGAAGGAAAACCCTTATGCGACTATTGCTTCTCATTTCCAGCATGAAACTTAACGAGGTGAGGTTGGCAGTCATGAGAGGAAAACTTTTCGGACCAGTTATACTTACCGATCACTTTGATTTCCTTAGATTAATTCAAACCAAATTTATAGACATATTGGATGAAATGCACTTGTCTAACAGACAAAATGTTTGGTTTCAAATTATTGGCTGCCCAGCACATAATAGTCTTAATGTAAAGGTCTATTGAATGAATTTATTGCGATACAATGGATTGGAAGATACGGTCAAATGGCCAATGGCTCCGACCTTACGCCTTTGGATTTTTAAGTTAAGAATACTTTGAAAGAGAAAGTATATCTAATTCGCTTTCAGACTCGGAAGGATCTCATCGACAGAAAGAAATTGTGTTGTGCAGAAATGCATCAGAAACGCTATGAACTTTGTAGAGTTGTAGATTCAGTACGAAAACATGTTTTCGTTATTATTTCGATTCAAATGATGATTGATGAATTTCATAGGATTAAATCCAAATTCAATTACGCAGAGCCAATTTAGGTTCGGAATTTTTGGACTTTTTCGTTGTTATCATGTCAGCCATGATATTATGGCGGAGGATAAGCAACTAACATAAAAGTGGATATGTCATTCCAAAGTACACTAGATGAGATATTTTTTACTGGAAAGAAAACTTGTGCATAATTATTGATATTTCATCGGAAAAAAAATTTGGAAAAATAGGACTTATTTTTCACTTCAAATTCGTGATATTCATCTCCTTACCACGACCGCAATAAAAGTTTTTTCTGCACACAGACTCTCTTATCTCTTACCAAATTTATTGCCCCTTCCGAATATTTAGTCAAATTTGATGAGACTATACCTAAGGAAAACTCGAAATATTTAATGATATCAAGAAATGTTAAATTGAAGAATAACCGTCAACATTTCGACCATGTGTTTGTTATATGACATATTTTGTTGCAAATCACTTGTATAATCCCCCCTTGAAGTTTGACCACTTCAAAAGTAGACAACCTGTATAGATGCAAATGTATATCCCCTTCGAAGAATCACGTCGGATTACCAACCACCCTGTATATCCTTTTTCTGAGACATTCCGTTAACATTTTACGTTTATAAGGTATGTAGGAGGTATTAACCGTGAAAAAAATCTGAACAAAGTGTCTATGTTGTAGATAGTTTCTATTTTGTCGAATTCGGATTTTGAGCCGAAAATGAGTTTAAATATACATTAGATGTATACTCAATGGTATATTGTAGTGCGTCAATATTATTTAAATTTGCATTGAATGAGCAGAACAATGAATGGACTGACATAAATAAGAAATAAAGGTTACTCATGCAGAGTTAATCAGTAAATGATGATAGCATCTATATTTCAGAATTGTTTCCGGTCAATTATATAACCATTTATGGATGCATCATATCATTTTTGTTTGTTCATCATTAATATTCGGAAATGAAGTTTGTTACAGGCTGTTTCTGTTCCTTGAGTGCTATGTGAGAAGTTAGTGAAAATATATTAATCAAGTTTAGGAATAAACAGAATATTAAACATAAAGTGATTTTCTGTTTCATTGGTGTGAATCACATTTTTTCACGCTCTTGTTCCTAGGGCGTGCTATCATTTTGCCGAAATGTATGTATTTTTCGAATTTTGGGCAGGAAGTGGTCTCTAAGGACTTGGTTGGAATTTGTGGTCTATGAAAATTCTGTCTGGCCGAGAAGGCGAACACGATAGCTCTCGAAAGGATTGAGTTTGAGTTATGATATTTTCAATATTTTTTTCATATTTCATAAACCACACATCCGATCATTTCAAAGTTCGATATGAGTCGCAACCTTCCGCAAAGTTTCGTAAGGAACGTTTCATTATGAAATATTGATGGGGTAAAATGATTCCAATGATCATTTTAGATCATTTTCGCCACAAACACCAAATTCCAAAATATCGATAACAACATAACCTTCACGTACCGCGTGTGATAGAACCATGGAGGTAAAGGAAGGGGAGGGAGCATCCATACTAATATTATAAATGCGAAAGTAACTCTGTCTGTCTGTCTGTTACTCTTTCACGCCTAAACGGCTGAACGGATTTTGATGAAATTTGGTATGGTGATAGATGATAACCTAGAAATGGTCATAGGCTATAAATAATCACGCCATCGTTCTTAGGGGGTAGGCAGTAGGCAGATAACTAAATTGAGTTAGTGATTTTTAGTCGTTTTTGTTGGGACTTTTGCTCTTTCACGTCTAAACGGCTGAACGGATTTTGATGAAATTTGGTATGGTGATAGATGATAACCTAGAGATGGTCATAGGCTATAAATAATCACGCCATCGTTCTTAGGGGGTAGGCAGTAGGCAGATAACTAAATTGAGTTAGTGATTTTTAGTCGTTTTTGTTGGGACTTTTGCTCTTTCACGCCTAAACGGCTGAACGGATTTTGATGAAATTTGGTATGGTGATAGATGATAACCTAGAAATGGTCATAGGCTATAAATAATCACGCCATCGTTCTTAGGGGGTAGGCAGTAGGCAGATAACTAAATTGAGTTAGTGATTTTTAGTCGTTTTTGTTGGGACTTTTGCTCTTTCACGCCTAAACGGCTGAACGGATTTTGATGAAATTTGGTATGGTGATAGATGATAACCTAGAAATGGTCATAGGCTATAAATAATCACGCCATCGTTTTTAGGGGGTAGGCAGTAGGCAGATAACTAAATTGGGTTAGTGATTTTTAGTCGTTTTTGTTGGGACTCTTTCACGTCTAAACGGCTGAACAGATTTTGATGAAATTTAGTGAGGTAATAGATGGTTACCTAAAAACGGATATAAGATTAAAATGAACACGTCATCGTACTTATGGGGTAGGAAGTAGGCAGAAAACTGAATTGAGTTAGTGATTTTTTATGGTTTTTGCTGGGAGTTTTGCTCTATCATGCCTAAACGGCTGAACGGATTTTAATGAAATTTAGTAGGTGACAGATATTAAACTAGAAAAGGTTATGGACTATTAATATTTATGCTATCGTACTTAAGGCGTAGACAGTAGGCAGAAAACTAATTGAAACTAAAGTTAGTGATTTTTTATCGTTTGTTTTGAAAGTTTACCTCATTCACGCTTTAACGTCTGAACGGATTTTTATAAGACTTGGTTAATATAAAGATAGGATCCTAGGCACGGACACAGGCTACTTTTTACGACGGGAAAATACCTCATTTCCGCGGAAATCTAGCGTGATCGTGTAAAGAAGCGCATGACGCCATAGCTACTGAAATGATTGATGCGGACGAAGTCGCGGGTAAAAGCTAGTATCCTATATTTCCCTTGTTCCAAAAGTGTCACATAGTTCGGCCATATTGGTATGGGCAACTTTGTGGCGGGAATTTTTTGGATTCAATAAAGTACCCATTCACTCAATATCTTTCTGCTACCAACTGTAGAGAAAATGAACAAGAAATGAGACACAAATAATAAAATTCAACGTTTAAAAACTTCGAAGTCGGCCATATTGGTGTGTCCCTCCTTCATTTTGTGTTGTTTTGTTTACGTGACACTTGTCAAACATTGCTTAAATAATAGCTAACTGCAACTACTACCCGCAAATAAAACAACATTTCAACAAACATTACCATATAAAATAATAAGGTATCAATCATTCTGATAGGATGAACAGAAAGCGATTCATTTCCATTGAAAAGTGTATGAAAAATGTACATTTTCATATGTTTTCAAGTTTATTCGGAAATTTTTGAAAACGGTAGGTTATAGAAGAATGTGGTCAACATTGTGGAAGAATGTGGTTTGTACAGAATTGATTCACCTATAAAATGAGGTGTCAATCATTCTGTCTTTCGAGTTTTGAACCGAAAATGATCTCAAACGATAGGGTTCTACTTGGTTCTACTCTACTCCCTGATGACAAATCCCTGGTCAAATTGAATTCATCTGAGGGGCCGTCCGTCCGGCCGTTAGCACGAAAACTTTCGAAGGGATTCTCTTAGAGACTCGAGGTTTTCAGGGTGAGTTCGGTTCCCAAATTCTTCTGTTAAGTTCGTTAACCAGCCAAAACGTCCCATTATATGGCCCTTCAAAATTTTTGCTCCTCTACAGATATTGAGAAAAAAACAAAAGTATCGAAATTAAAGAATTAAAGAACCCTAAAAAACTATTCAGCTTTTTATCCACCAAAAATAATAATCGTGAACTTCCGAAAAGGATGTTCCTTGATGACGTTATTGCGGATAAAGGTGAAGGTATCGGTGAGCTTTTCGCCAGCTTTTTTGAAAGTGTTTATAACAAGAAGCAGGATCTATTGAGCAGTGATTATGGAGTTGGTGAAAACAGTCAATACCTTCTGAATAGCATTCAGTTCACTGAACAAGAAGTGGAATGTGCTCTTCAATCTCTCAAAGTTGATAAGGGCCCTGGCCCTGATACGATTCCGCCATTCTTCATTAAAGAATGCTGTGCATCTCTTAAACTGCCTCTCACTATAATTTTCAATAAATCTCTTGCCTCTGGTGTTTTTCCAAACTATTGGAAAATAGCCTCTATAATTCCCATTTACAAGGGTGGTGACAGGGGTTCAATTCGAAACTATAGACCAATAAGTAAGTTGTGTGTATTCGAGAAGATTTTTGAATCCTTGGTTTACCCCCACCTTTTTCACTCAGTAGAGACACATATTATTCCTGAACAATGCGGTTTTTTTAAGGGTAGATCAGTTGAGACTAACCTGTTGAGTTATGTTGAGTATCTAACCAACAGACTAGATGAGCGGCGGCAGGTTGATGCCGTGTATACCGATTTCAGCAAGGCTTTCGACAAGGTTGACTTGTCTGGTCTTTTGTCTGAGCTTGCTGGGGTCGGTGTTCACGGTGTCATGTTGCGATGGTTCAGATCATACTTGGAAGATAGAACTCAGTATGTAGTGGTTCACGGTTTTCGTTCTCGTCGCTTCAATGCCACATCTGGAGTACCTCAGGGGTCTCATTTGGGTCCCTTGCTCTTTTTGATTTTTATTAATGGGATCAAAAAATGTTTCCATAAATGCAAGATTCTTTTATTCGCAGATGATCTGAAGATATTCCTGGTTATCCGCACTCTATATGATTGTCTGGTTATGCAAAATGAACTGAATAAACTATGTGAATACTGCAGAAAAAAGGCCTAGTTCTCAACATCTCTAAATGCGCAGTGGTCTCTTTCGCAAGAAATAGGCACCCTATCCTTTTCGATTATTCCATAGCTAATACAACTCTCTATAGAGCTGACGAAATTAGAGATTTAGGAATAATTTTAGACTCTAAACTTTCCTTCCATCAACATTTTGAATCTGTAGTCAACAATAGTAATAAAATGCTCGGTTACATTACCAGACAATGCAAAGACTTCAGGAGTGTGGACGCATTATTGGCGGTATATTACGCATTTATATTCAGTAGACTCAATTTTGCCACTTCTGTATGGAGTCCACATTATGGTGTTCATAAGTTCAGACTAGAAAACGTTCAGAAAAAATTCTTACGGTTTCTCGGCTACAGGTCTGGTCTCGTGACTCAAAAAGGTGATCCCGAGAATTATTCAATTAGGCTCAGGCATTTTAATGTCGTCAGTTTGGAGTATCGCAGGGCTTTGAATGATGTTTTGATGCTCCAAAAGCTGTTGAATGGCTCTTTGGAGTCGGCATTCCTCCTTAACAGTATTTCTTTTTACGCGCCAACTGTATCACTGAGGAAACACAACATCTTTTTCCTCGATAGGAGAAATACTGTTGCTGGCCAAAACTCACCCTTACATCGCATGCAAAGGGGAGCTTTATTGTTTGGTGAAGTCTGTGACGTATTCTTCGACAGTTCAAGAACTCTTAAGAAAAAAATGTTGGAAAAATATTTCGAAGATCTTTAACTTCCACTTTCATTTTTTGTATTTTTTTTGTATTTTCATCAATAACTAGCACATACAATTTTTTTTTCTCCTCATCAGTAACTAGTTATTGTTTTTTGATTGTTATTCTTTGTGAACATATAGGGAATTTGTAATGTATTATAATGTATGCACTTTTGTTTGATATTTAGTGAATACCTTTTTGGATGTGAAAATCATCCGTGTGTATTCCATAGTGAATAAATAAATAAATAAATGTTGCGGCCACATGCAAGATCCTCATAATAAGCCTCATGCAGAATTTTGTGGCTAAAGTGTACACAGAACCATAAAAAATTCAATTGGAGTATTGAAAAGAAGGAAATTAATATTTCCCTAACAAGATTATTTTGTGAAGGAAGATTGATATACTGAATGTTAATAGCCCAGTCAAATTAGGATTTCACCTCGGAATGAAAGATAATAAGCTGAAAATTGGTATGAACCTTTGTTTTGTCATTCTAAATGTTGTCTCAAAAGTCACAAATGCTATCGTGCCTGCTTCTTAAGATATTGAAGGTCAAAGGTCATAAAAATCGGTTTTTTGCGAATATCTGTCTTCCAATTGCTTAAATGAAATTTGCAGTTATTATGAAAGTTGTAGACTATAAAATTGCCTACAACTTTTGTTTGAACTTTTTCTTTATACGACCAACCGTTTTTGGGTAGAGCGCGAAGAGTGCGCAGCGTACAGTCATATATGACCTAATGCAGGGTCAAGCGTGAGTTACGGTTAGCAGTTCGTTGTATAAAGTCAATTATTCACTTAACAATTATAATTATTAAACAATGCTCATTATTTATGTTCTATTCGTTAATTTTTTTTCAATTTAATTTTTTTTAATAGCGCAGAATTCGTGTCACAGCCACTAAATGCGTGTAAAAATAAAATGTGTTTTTTAGTACGAGGATATTGGTTAAAACTTTTAGAAGAGTATATTTGTGTGTTGACATTGCCTTTGCCAACTTTTTTGAGGAAAATTTCCTGTTAATGGGATTGAGTACGTCCAATTAAAATAACGAACAAATCAATATCTTCTCCTATGATGACAGCAGTCTTTTGATGTTCTGTTAAGGCAATAGCTGTGTCAATGATGAGAACATCAGCATCATCTCTGACTTGTTTTGTTGTGATATTACCAGTTTAAAATTTTTCAACAATTTTTTTTTATTAGACCGATTTGATGAAAATTTTTCTTGGCTGATTGACACAATCATTGTTTCGTCAAAACAAACTTCATATGATTTTGAAAGTGCAGCAGTTCTTCTTTGTTGTTCCTTTGCTTTAATATTTTTACTATACATAGTCGGAATATCCGTCAAATACAATAATTCAATTACTTATTTTAATTAAATATAAATAATTAATAATTAGTACATAAATAATGGGCATTGTTTAATAATTATAACTGTTTAGTAAATAATTGACTTCATACAACGTACTGCTAACCGTAACTCACGCTTGACCCTGCATTAGGTCATATATGACTCTACGCTGCGCACTCTTCGTGCTCTACCCCAAAAACGGTTGGTCGTATGAAAAAAAAGTTCAAACAAAAGTTGTAGACAATTTTATAGTCCACAACTTTCATAAAAACTGCAAATCTCATTTAAGCAATAGGAAGGCAGATATTCGCAAAAAACCGATTTTTATGACCTTTGACCTTCAATATCTTAAGACGCCGGCACGATAGCATTTGTGACTTTTGAGACAACATTTAGAATGACAAAACAAAGGTTCATACCAATTTTCAGCTTATTATCTTTCATTCCGAGGTTGGCCCCCTTTTTCGTCTAATTTGACTGGGCTATAATGCAAAATTTCAAGAAGATCGCATCATCTGAACCAAAGAATTTTATTGGAATATTGAAAAAAAATATCTTTCCATAACAAGATATCCGATACGAGTGAAATTAATTTTGACTATGAAGATTGATATACTTAACGTTCCGAATTTCAAGGGGGTTGCATCATCAGAACCACAGAATTTACTTTTTTAATTGTTCTTACAAATTTCAGTTTTCGAATAATTTCCAGAATATTATTCCGATCATGCTGAGATTTTGTATTTATACAGGATGTTTCCTAAACATGCGGCAAAAATTCAGGGGATTGTTCCTTGGACTATTCTAAGAATATTTTGTCCTTTGATGATTTTTGAAAAACCTCTTTGTTTCGAAGATACAGGGAAACCAAATTTTAGATAAATACATTTTATTATGAAAAATTACATGAAAATTTAACTTAACCTACAAAAACTGTTGAAAATGACCACCTCTAGCCAAAAAAAACGAAATCAAATGAAAACCGTGTTTAATCTGTATTCCTTTACCATCTGAACTTATCAATTTTAAGTCAAAAAACTGGCCGTTTTTAGAAATTGGAATGTTGTTAAACAAATTTAAGAATAAATTGTACCTACTTAGTAAACACAGTGCGGTACACATTTTTATTTAAACTATTATTAATTTTAAAAATATGAAAAATGTTGTTCGCCCTGTATCGAAACAAAGAAATTTTTCAAAATCATCAGGGACAAAACATGCTTAATATAGTCCAAGGAACAACCCCCTGAATTTTTGCCGCATGTTTAGGAAACACCCTGTATATTTAGTACCAATCTAAAGTCTTTTACAAAATTCTGAGGTAATAGCCCGATTGCTCCATCAATGAACGAGCACCTGTTCAGGGCCTTAAATTTTTGTTTTACCACAGGGGCACTTATACGACGTCTTAAAGCATAGTTTGAATAGGTCATTGACAATTTAAGTTTAGAATGATTATTTATATCTTGGAGTAACTAATCGATATTACAAAAGCAGACGTTACAATGCACAATTAATTTCTAATTTATTATAGAGTTAAATTATCATAACAATGGAGACACGTTTCAGTGCTTCCAATAATTACAACCTCGTTAGAAAAAATTTCTTCCGAAAAATAAATAACAGTTATTGTTTTGCAAGGAATTTGGAACCATTACAAGAAAATCTCAGTATTCTTCTTATCACATAGAGGAAACATCACATGCTTGAAAACCGAGTAGATTTTACAGTTTGCGATGTGGTTTTTAGGAATACTTATCTGCTTTAGTGGTGTAGTTGGTGTACTTAGTGTAAGTAATCTGTAAATAATTCCCAGAAAGCATTAACTAAAGTCAAGATCTTTCTGGACGCTTGTTTGTATAGGAACACCGTGTTAAAGTTTTGCTAATATTCGATATTTTCAGAAATAGAAATCCGATTGTGTCAACATTTTATATTGAGCTCCATACAATCCCTTGTGGCCTTGTGCAAAATTTTGTGGAGTTCCCTCGAAGAGAAAAAATAATAATTTTAAATATAAATATAGAGTATTTCAAAAATAGCCTCTCTAGGAAAGATAGAAAACCGAAAAATAATTGGGGTTTCTTTAGTAAAAAAAGGACCCCGCACACTTACTTAGGAAAAGCAGGTCCAGTGAATTTTCCCCGTTTCTACATATTATATTTATACCAACCTCAAGAATAATATATCAGATTTTCACGAAGGTCTTACATCTGGTTTGTTCTATAGGGCGTTCCAAATTTGCAGCTACGGAAAAATGAATCTTTAAATTTTGATCATAACTCTTCTAATTTTCAAAATTTTATCATGATGCTTTGGATTCTGAATAACAAGATATGACAGATATCCAAACACCGCCCACCACGTTAAGGTTCGTTATACAGGCTGTTCCATGAAGCAGTATAAGTAACTGAATGTAACTTTGTTAGTGACTTTGGGACCACCCCGAGTTTTTCAAAATATGATACCATGATGTATGTCCACTTCTGTAGGAAGTTTCATTAATGTATAAAGAACAGTTGCAAAATTATTCAGGTTTAAATTCGGATTTCATACAATTTTTTTTCAAAACTTATCTGTAGTTTAAATTGCTGTCAAGGAATATAGGCTTTCATTATTATAATTATTATGATAGGTCGGTCTAAAGGTGTTTTTTCAGGAATGTACAGGATGGACATAATGTGGTTTCATCATAAACTGGACAAACATATATTTTCGTGTAGAGCAGAGGACATCGGGAGAATAATTTTTGCCTTATACAATATATCCCGTTTTCGAAGCATAAGCGAGATACAGGGTGTCAAACGTAATTTTTGAGCAAGATTACTATGAGTGTGGTCAGTTATGTATAACACTTAAAGTAACGGTTTTTGGTCAAATCTCAGTATTTTTGGGTCCTCTATTCAGAAAAGTTGACGAATATTCTAGATGAATACAATACAAATAAAATACAAAAAAAATCAGTGAAACTTAGTTGGGAATCGAACCGATGTAGGTATTAAATAGGGAAATGACACTGTTCTAAGGATATTAATATTCGTTGCCAATAATTTAATTATTTTGACTCTAGAACTCAAAACAAATTTTCTTTCATTATTTCAGAGGTCTGAACGAAATATTTGAATTCCTGTAGTAACGAAACCGTTCGATATTTTACAATTCTGTTTTTATATTCGTGATTGATAATTCAAGAAGTACAGTTGTACAAAATTTCATCCATTTCGAGTGAAATTTTTTCATCGCTGTAGACAATTAGGTAGACATGTAAAAAAAATTTGTGTTCGATTTTGAAAGATTTTTTTCACAGAAATTCTTAGAAAATTGTGTTCATTCAGAAAACAAAGTCAATTTGACAATCACTAAAAAAATTGGAACATTGCAGGTCTTCTGGACCCAAAAATATTGAGATTTTACCAAAAACCGTCACTTTAAGTGTTATACATAACTGACCACACTCATAATAATCTTGCTCAAAAATGACGTTTGACACCCTGTATCTCTCTTAAGCTTCGAAAACGGGATATATTGTATAAGGAAAAAATTATTCTCCCGATGTCCTCTACTCTACACGAAAATATATGTTTGTCCAGTTTATGATGAAACACCCTGTATATGAGGAGATTAGTGACACCACATTATGTCCATCCTGTGTATTCCCGAAAAAACACCTTTGGACCGACCTATCATAATAATTATACTAATGAAAACCTATATTCCTTGACAGCAATCTCAACTACAGATAAGTTTTAAAGAAAAATTGTATGAAATCCGAGTTTAAACCTGAATAATTTTGCAACTGTTCTTTGTACATTAATGAAACTTCCTACAGAAGTGGACATACATCATGGTATCATATTTTGAAAAACTCAGGGTGGTCCCAAAGTCACTAACAAAGTTACATTCAGTTACTTATACAGCTTCATGGAACAGCCTGTATAACGAACTTTAACGTGGTGGGTGGTGTTTGGATATCTGTCACATCTTGTTATTCAGAACCCAAAGCATCATCATAAAATTTTGAAAATTAGAAGAATTATCATCAAAATTTAAAGATTCATTTTTCCGTAGCTGCAATTTTGGAACGCCCTATAGAACAAACCAGATGTAAGACCTTCGTGAAAATCTGATATATTGTTTTTAAGGTTGGTATAAATATAATATGTAAAAATTAGGAAAATTCACTGGACCCGCTTTTCCTAAGTAAGTGCGGGGTCCTTTCATTTTTGCTATTTTTGAGCGCTCGTTCTACTTGTTATATGTGTGTTATGTCGTTTTGTCCAAATGTCTGTAATTTTCGAATTCTGAGCCGAAAATGGTCTTAAGCGTAGGGTTCGGCTCCCTGATCCGTGAGGCCGTCCGGTCGTTAGCACAATAACTTTCGAAGAGATTGTCCAAGAGACTTGAAATTTTCAGGGTGAGTTCGGGTCCCAAATGCCACGGCTAAGTTCTTTAACCAGTCAAATTGTACAGGGTGTTCCATGAAACATGGTCATTCAAAATTTTTGTCCCTCAATATCTCAGACAAAACGGAACCAATTGAAATGAAATGATGCAGCCGAATGTAAGATGCTGATAATAAGCCATAGTGTGAACAGAACTATAAAAATTCAATTTGAACATTGAAAAGGAGAAACTTCATATTTCCATAATAGAATATCAGATTCTGGTAAAATTTATTTTGTGAATGGAAATAGATGTATGTTCATCCAAAATTTCGTGGTCATAGTATTAAAAGAACCATAGAAAATTCAATTGGAATATTGAATAGAAGGATTTATATTTCTACTAGCTGATCCGGCAACCGTTTCTTGCCTTATAAATTATAAATAACCTAGATACCGACTGCAGCGCCACCTGTCGGGCTGATTTGTGAATCTAAACCATTCTCGAATATCCACGAACACACACAAAAAATTTCATCAAAATTGGTCCAGTCGTTTAGGAGGAGTTCAGTCACCTACACACGCACACAAAAAATATATATTAAGATTTGTGAATGAAAACTGATGTACTGAATTTTCCTGCAAAATATTATGGCCATATGGTTAACCGAATCATAGAAAATTCAATTGAAATATCAAAAGGGGCAGTTGCCCCCTTAGATCTTCACAAGTATTCCTTGAAAGTTTTTTCATCTGTCTCGACATATTTCAGAATGAGTTATTTCTAGTTGGATCAAGTTGAACTTCCTCAAGTTATCATTCTGAAAATGCCATAATTAGATATTTGGTTGGAGATTTTGCAGTAATGTTAATAAGCGTATATGTTTAAATGTAAAGGCAACTGCGCACAATTGCGTATATTTTTCAATTTTGTTCTTTTTCATATTCGTCAGAAGTTTTCTACTACTTGGAATGTACTTAATACGGCCTACTTTCAAAATGGGACTTATATCTGTAACTACGCCTGTTGAAAAATTTTCTTTTTCACCATTAGATGATTTCACATTTAAATCATTTAATTTGTTTGAAATTTTTTTTTTCTTCAATATTATTCACTATTTCTTATAAATATGCGACTTCAAATGTGACTAGCAATTAAATCATAATATTTTGTAAAATAAATCAGAAAGTTGTTCAAGGATCTCATGAGATCACTCAATAAAAGGCTCAGGAATATATATTTCTGAATAATTTTAATCAAATAACAGTATTCCAATTATTTGAATATAAAGGGTGTCTACTTTTAAAGTGCATAAACTTCGAGAGGTGATTATACATTGATTTGCAACAGAAAATGTCATATAACACATGCTCGAAATGTTGACGGTTATTCTTCAATTTAACATATCTTGATTTAATGACAATTTCAAGTTTTTTCTATGGTCTCATCAAATTTGACCAAATATTCGTAAAGGGCAATAAATTCGCTGCAAGATGAGATAGTCTGTGTGCAGAAAACACTCTTATTGCAGGAGGGGTAAGGAGAAAAATATCACGATTCTGAAGTTAACAAAATCAGTCCTATTCTCCAATGGTTTACTCGATTAAATATTAATAATTATGTACCCGCTTCTCTTCAGTAAAAATTACCTCATTTAGTGTACCTTCGAATGACATATCAACTTTTGTGCTAGCTGCTATTATAATATCATAGCTAACATGATAACAACGAAAAAGTCTAAAAATTCCGAGCCTAAATTTGCTGTATTTTGAAGCTCTTCGAGATTGAGTAAAATTATGGAAATCATCAGACTAGACTAGAGGAGAACTTTTCGGACCAGTTATACTTACCGATCACTTTGATGCTGAAGAATTCATCAGATTAATCCAGAGCAACTTGACAGACATGTTCGATGAAATACACCTATGCTATCTAACAGATAATATATCTAGTTTCAAATGGATGGCTGCCAAGCATAAAAGTAGTAATGTCAAGATCTATCTAATCAATATATTGCGATACAATGGATTGGAAGATACGGTCAGATGGCCACCTCTAGAGCCCCGATTTTACGCCTTAGGATTTTTATGTCTAGAATACCTTGTAAGAGAAAGTACAGTCGACTCTCGATAATTTGAAACTCAAGGGACCAACGAAAAAGTTCAAATTACCGAGAACTCGAAATAGAAAGAGTTAAAATAAACAAGAGGGAGTAAGGATGAAATTCAATTAAACAAGAGTTTGATCAGAAGTACATAGGTACTAATGATATTGTATATGCGATTATGTATTATATTCTATATACATAATCTTTATGTGTATATGATAACATGAGTATTTAATTTCGAAAAGAAGTACGCAATTTTCATTTGAGTTAGTGACTTCCATCTAGCCTAGCATTGTCCAGGGTGTTTTCTACGAGTTGAGAGCTGAGAAGAATTCATCGTTTGTTTTTGCCCTGAGGGCAGAAACCGAGAGCCTGAGCGAAAGATTTTTTCCTCCAGGCAAGGAAATTCAGCTTGACGAAGCCTTTTCTTCCTATACTGGAGACACTTCCAGTGATTCGTTTCTTATTCTTTAAAATCATGGACAATGTAGATGGTAGAATATCGAACTATTTCGCAACATCTTTTCCCAATGTGCCGTTTTCCACCGCTTCGATAACACGTCTTTTCTCATTGAAAGACCGTTATTCTTTCTTTCGCTCATTTTTAATTCGAAAACCGGTTTTAGTTCAACGCAATTCTAAGGAAGACTGCGCAAACTCAATTAAGACAAGTGCAAGATGAAACGTATCACAGAAGAGTGGAGACTTCAAATTATAGAGTGTTCGGGTGATTTGACAGAACACGTTGATTTATTTCAAATTATCAAGTGTTATTCAAGGGAACTGAAAAGAACTTCAAACTATCGAGAGATTCAATTTATCGAGTGTCAAATTATCGAGAGTCTACAAAGGATCTCATCAACAGAATAAAATTGTCTTGTGCAGAAATGCGTCAGAGACGCTATGAACTTTGTAGAGTTGTAGATTCGGTACGAAAACGATGTGTCAAATGTATTGAAGAAGGAGGTTCATTACTTCGTTATTATTTCGATTCAAGATGCATTGATGATTTTCGTAAAACTACATAAAAATTTGATCACGAAAAGCTTCGAAATAAAGCAAATTTAGGTTCGGAAATTTTAGACTTTTTCGTTGTTATGATATTAGGGCGCAAAATTTGCAGCTAGCACAAAAGTTGATATGTACCGGGTTTTTCACTATAATTTGACCCCCCCTTTAACTTTGTTACTGAAGGAGATACAAAAAAATGTTTCATATAAAAGTTTCACGAAATCAACTGAGGTTTTTCGATATGAGTCCAGAAACTGAAATATATACAGGGTGACCAACATATTGATGGCAACTTCATTTTTTCAAATGGAACACCCTGCATATTTTTTTATTTTTGGTTTGCTCTTTTTCCCCTGATTTCGAATATGTAACATATGTTGGTCTATCTTTCTTATTCTGAGCACCACAGAGTTTCAAATTTCAATAACCATCTGGCATAGCGTTTTGGAAGTTCGTGAATATTTAAGTGGCCAATTTGATATTTGGATTGGTAATGGCGCACCCATTTTATGGCCACCAAATAGTCCCGATTCAACACCGTTGGACACGTTTTTATAGCCGTTCCTGAAGGGAAAAATTTACTTCAGCAATAATGACAATCAATGAAAGCGGAGAATAATATTAATGATATAAAATCAATCAATATTAAACCCATAATTCGGAACTAATCCCGTCAACGCACAAAGAATAATGATAATATTGTAATGATTAAAAACAAATTTTGAAGCTTTAATTTCTGACTAGACTCAGAGCCATAATAATGCTATCAAAAATAGTCTCAACAACTATTTGAACTATGTGTATTGAATGAAGCTGGTCATTTTGAGCAATTTCTTTAGTTGCTGTTATTTTTTCCATACTACCATAGTTTATCATTTTTCATTGGTTAAGTAATAAATAAGTGTTCATTCTATAATGATACTTTTAAGTAGATTGTTTGGATATAAAGAATTTCGTAGGTATTTCACATATTTTTTTATTCGGTGTTATCATTTCAAAACTTTGAAAATCTGAAACCTGAAGAGACACATCCACATACGCATTTATATTCGAGATCAGGAGGAAATGGCCTATCAAAAAAAGGAAGAATATACAGGACAGGGTATCCCATATGAAAAAATATAGTTGCATTCAATGTTGTTCACCCTGTATATCTTTCCATTGACGTTATTATAACTCCATAAAGGAGCATTTTCAGTAAACGCACTCTGCTACTTGTAAAATGATTACAGATATTGGCAGGTGGTTCTTAAAATTTGAAACTCTGTGGTTCTCAGAATGAAAAAGATAGACCAACATACGTTACATATTCGAAATCAGGGGAAAAGAGCTAGCCAAACATGGAAAAATATACAGGGTGTTCCATTTGAAAAAATAAAGTTTCCATCAATATGTTGGTCACCCTGTATATATTTCAGTTTCTGGACTCATATCAAAAAACCTCAGTTGATTTCGTGAAACTTTTATACGAAACATTTTTTTGTATCTCCTTTAGTAACAAAGTTATAGTGAAAAACCCGGTACCTACAATAAATGAGGTATTTTTCACTGAAAAGAAAGCGTGTGTATAATTATTAATATTCTATTGAAAAAACCATTGAGAAAATAGGACTGATTTTGTTAACTTCAGAATCGTGATATTCTTCTCCTTACCACGCCTGCAATAAGAGTGTTTACTGCACAAGGACTCTCTCATCTTGTAGCAAATTTATCGCCCTTTTCGAAAATGTGGTCAAATTTGATGAGACTACGAGAAAAACTGAATATTGATCTTTTTAGAGAAAAAACTCGAAATTTTTCTTGAAATCAAGAGATAATAAATTGAAGAATAACCGTCAACATTTCGACCATGTGTTATATGACATTTTTTGTTGCAAATCACTTGTTTAATCAACTTTGTCCTCATTAAAAGTAGATACCCTGTATATGTATATGTTTCAAAAAGGCCTAAGGCTAAGGTTTCAGAATTATACGGGGTGTTCCTAAATTGAACGTACAAACGAAAAGGGGAGATTCCTTAAGTGAGTTTAAGAAAAAAAAGTCCCATAAACATGGGGTCGCAAACGTTTCGTTTTCGAGATACAGAGTGTTGAAGTTTGAATTTTTTTCAAGTTTTTTTTCATAGTATCTACCTCCACAAGATACAACTGAAATTTGGCATAGATATTACATTTGACAGTTCCTACCACGTGACATGGCAATTTCGATAGAAGATCTACAGGGTGATATTTTTTCTGGAACACTGCCACCTGTTCTTCTGCAGAACTTTTTTTTGGTGAGCAACTGTTAATTTGAAAAAATGTAAAAAGAAGCTTTGTTCTTATACTAAACTTTTCGGTCTCTTGTAGTTTTGTCGTATCCACCAACGATTTCGAGAAAAAAAATTTTGAACGATTCTCTCGAAATCCTCGTGAAAATCCAAATTATGATGGGAAGGCCACTTTGTAAGCTGTGGTGAATGAATTCAGTGTCAGTTTTTATGGAAATTTTCCTGATCTGTAGCGATGATTCATAAAGATTCAAAAAACTCGTATAATCAACACATGTTTTTGATTAAAACTTAACACCCTGTATGTCAGTTGCAGGAACGTCCATTAAAATTTAAAGGTCCATTAAACTCTTAATCCTCCATTATTACAAGGAACTAATGGAGGATTAAGGGTTTAATGGACCTTTAAATTTTAATGGACGTTCCTGCAACTGAGCATGTATCTCGAAAACGAAACGTTTGCGACCCCATGTTTATGGGACTTTTTTTCTTAAACTCACTTAAGGAATCTCCCCTTTTCGTTTGTACGTTCAATTTAGGAACACCCTGTATATCTTAAAAACTGTACAGATTTTCACTCCCAGTCTCTGAAACAGAAATAATTAAAAAAATTTAATAAAGATGTAGTGCTCCTGCGAGAATCTTTGCACTAATTTGTCAGGAGCAAATTGGCCTTGACAAAATTGTTGCCTAACACTGAACTGAAAAGGGAAATAAATGGAAAGGATAATGTAACGTTTCGATGTCTATATCAGACACCTTCTTCATACAAACTTGTAAAATCTTCAGAATTGTGTGCTTTTTCATTTGCAATCTGGTTATGTAATATTATATAATTATATGTTTATAGGTGATTTACGTGAAGATAAAACTCATTTATTTAGAATTTTCTTAAAACTCGAAATATATATCAAAAAATAATACCGTGCCTTTATCTAACACCTTTTTCGAATAATTCATCGGATTACGAGTGTTTCAAATTAGGTAGGCCTTATTTGTATCACCTTCCTTATGATTTCATTTGTTTAAGGTTGACCGAGAAAGAATCGTAGCAGAGTGTGCAAGAACAAACCAATTATCAGACGAAGACTTAGAGAAATGGATCAATTATCAAACAGGTACTGATGAAAAATTTCTTTGCTTCATGTTGTGTTGTCACCAGAAAGACGGATCTCTGAAACCGGATGGGAAATGGAACAAAGAGTTCTTGGATCAACACTTGAACGAAATGTATCTCATAAACAACACAATGAAATCTCAAATTATGGACTGTTTTTCCAATATTCCTCCCATACAGAGTTGTCAGGATATGAAGGCTGTTGAGGGATGCATTCCAGAATTCAAGGTTAGTTTTCGATATCATTAGCAGGGTTCTTAAATGAGAGGGTTATAGAATAGGCGATCTTATGGGCGAGAGAGTATCTGAAGGGAAGGGGTTTGTTGGAGGCAAAATGGGTTGGCAATTCTGTTGGTGATTGCTGGTTATTTTATTTCTCACTAAACAATTGACACTTCTAATTGACTTGGAATTTGGCGTTTGTATACTTTCTATTCGTTTCGAAATTCCAATATATTATTCAGAATCACGATATTTCATGAAATATACTGATGGACAAAATTAGCGCACCACCTAAAATTTCGTTGAATTTTAACAATTGATATCTTCCGAAACTTTAGTCAGATTTCAACGTTTTTTTCTTTCAATAGTAGCTCTGTTATTGTCGAAGTCCAAAAAATGAACTATTTATGTTGTACAGGGCGTTTAAATAATGTCATGTTTTATAGTCAAATTTTAACGTCTTCTGTGGGCAATGCCAGGTTGCTGAGGTATATGAAAACAATAAAGCGTTGTAGCCTAGTATCTCTCTATTTGGTTTTTTCAAAAACCATTTATCTTGAAGTCGTCCAGAGATATTCAACTTTTTATCAACTCTTGTATTTTATGCATTAGCCATGAATATCTTCGCACCATTTGTCCGATTTGAATGTTTTTTTTAGTTGTAGCTCTTTTAATGGCGAAAATCATACCTACTACAATGAGATGTTCAAAAAAAGAAATGCATCATGCTGTACAGGGCGTTTAAATTTTCCGGTTTTTTTCATTACAGTTTAACGCCTTTTGTGGGCAATACCAGATATCTGAGGCTTCTAAAAACTATACAGTGATGTAGCCTGATGTTTCCTGAGTATTTTGCTTTTTTAAAAAGCAATTTAACTTGTACCATTCCAGAGATCCCAAACGTTTTCGATTACGTTCAGGTCAGGACTAAAAGCCGGCCACTGTAGATGTTGAATCCCAACCTCTTTAAGGTATTCACGATATGGAATTATCGTCTATCAGCAAAAAATTGTCGCCTATGTATCTCGCAGAATTTATTGCCCCTTCCCGGATCGCTACAAGATCCATACGAGTAATCAAGGAAATGCTCTGTCTTCTCCAGATAAATACCCATCCATGGGATGATTTTAAGCTCACTCTGAAGTCTTCAGTGAAGTGAAAAAAGCCTTTTGCGTCATATTCATCGAGTCTTCTTCTTGCAGTTTTTGATGAAATTGTAACATTTCGGACAACTCGAAGGCGGTTTTTTTACTTTGATCAGGTCTTTTCACGTGAGAGCCCATATCCATAAATCTTCGAAGACAACGACCAAAGAAAAATGAATAAGAGCTAACTTTCAACACAAAAACAAACGAAAACAAATTAAGAAAAACAGAAAAATGCAAGATGTTATAAAAATGTGAATATCTCTGGAATGGTATAAGTTGAATTGCTTTTTAAAAAAAAATACTCAGGAAACATCACTGTATAGTTTTTTGAAGCCTTATATATCTGGTATTGCCCACAGAAGGCGTTAAACTGTAATGAAAAAAACCCGAAAATTTGAACGCCCTGTACAGCATGATGCATTTCTTTTTTTGAACATCTCATTGTAGTATGATTTTTGCCAATAAAAGAGCTACAACTAAAAAAAACATTCAAATCGGACAAATGGTTGCGAAGATATTCATGGCTAATGCATAAAATACAAGAGTTGATAAAAAGTTGAATATCTCTGGACGACTTCAAGATAAATTGGTTTTTGAAAAACAAAATAGAGAGATACTAGGCTACAACGCTTTATTGTTTTCATATACCTCAGCAACCTGGCATTGCCCACATAAGACGTTAAAATTTGACTATAAAACATGACATTATTTGAACGCCCTCTACAACATGAAGATTTTATTTTTTGGACTTCTGCTTAATGGAGGGAATTCGACAATGAGTAGAGCTACTATTGAAAGAAAAAAACGTTGAAATCCGACTAAAGATTTGGAAGATATCAATTGTTAAAATTTAACGAAATTTTAGGTGGTGCGCTAATTTTGTCCATCAGTATATAGTTATTTTTCTAACAAGTGCGGAAAGTGGTACTTTTCCGCACGATACTGCCGCTGACCCGAACGTCGCAGAGCGGAGTTCGGGCAAGCAGTCAAGACCAGAAAAGACACTTCAAGCATGAATTAGGAACATTATTTTTTTTCGACTGCATAAAGATTCGAAAAGCACATTGAATGTCTGTAAACAAATACGAGAGACTTTGGGAGATGATTCCTCGATGAAAATAAGCAGGGGAAGTTCATTTAAATTTGTTTCGAAATCGACCCCCCTTCCAAAATACATGGAAGGCGATGACGAGTTGACAGTTTTTAATTTTTTTACGGCTTCTTGAAAACACTGAGTCATAAAACTTTACATAATATGAAGTAATAATTAGATGTTAAGCACACACATTTTTTAGATCTCATAACTTTATTATTAGGGGTGTTGAAATGAACAACCCCCTATAATATTCGTTCAAAAATTGTTTTCGTGGAATAGATTTTCGAAAAATGAAAAACTCTCTTGGTTTTCCATTCAATACTGGAGAAAAAGAGTCTCCTGCAAAATTTTGATACAGTCGATACTTATCTCGGATGAAATGAAAACTTACAAGCAGTTATGATATTAGCATAATATATGTCGAATTTCCATTAGCCAAACCTAAGCAAAAGTGAATATCTGCCAAAAGCAAATTCGAATAAACTACCATTTTTATAACTGAGTTATTTATTTGTTACTACAAAGTATTTATTAAAAAATCGAACTCCTCTGAAACTGAAAATTGTAGAAAGAACCATAGAAAATCTTTTTTCTCCTGTCAAAACCAATTTCGAGCATAAACAATATCTTAGAATATTCATTCTATGGAACATACGATGAAATGGAATGAACAGGGATCATAACTGCTTGTAAGTTTTTCTTGTTTCCGAGAAAAGTATCGAAATTTTGCAAGAATCTCTTTTTCTCCAGAATTGAATGGGAAACCATAGAAGAATTTTATTTTTCGGAAATCTATTCCAAGAAAACAATTTTCAAAGAAAAATCATAAGGGGTTGTTATTTTCAACCTCCTATAATAAAGTCATGGGATCAAAGAAGTTGTGTGAGTATATGTGAAGATCACAAATACGTTTTGTGATTTCTTTGTTCATATGGAATAAAATTGCCTAAACCTTCTTATTTCTCTATTATTTTTAGTATAAATGTCTCATTGACCTATAGTCCGATCACGAAAGGTTGAGCACATAGTAGGCGTTTCTTTATTTATCTGAAGTTGGTAGTATTTACTGTCATAAAGTAAGATAAAGTCAACGTTGCCGAATGTACTCGGCCTCGTCCGACGAGCTTGCGAGTTATCCGAGAACTCTATGCAATATTGACAACATTGCGTATAAATCTGACAAGAAAATAAAAAACATAACCTAAAATTCTTAAATACAGGGTGATTTTTTTAAGTGTTTCATTAGACGTTTTCGAGGAAGGAATTGTAATACAGATTCAAGATTCTGGATTTTCGTTTTAGAGTACATGAACTTTAATTGTAAAATATTTTCAAGAGGAATCTACTTCCGGTTTCACCGGAAACGAATGTAACTTCGTTATTTCAAATGCAACACCCTGTATATTTACACATATTCGAATTCTTCGTTCAATTCTACACTGATTTGATGTATGATATATGCAACCACTCAAGCGGCTCTTGAATTATAGCCTGATTATCAAATTTTTTGAAAAAAAGGTTGTCACAAATTAGTGTTCATATCTTCAAAATCTCTCATTACAAAAATTCCTTTTTGCGAAAGTGGAACAAAAGAAAGTACGCTGATACTGTTTCTTGTATAACTTATGAGGAAATATTATACAGGATGTCTGTAAAAGGCCTTCAAAGTGAGCCTCAATTAAACAATAAAATCTCACTTTTTTCAAATGGCAACCCTATAATTTTGTAATTCCAATCGATGGCTCGTCAAAAACCAGCTAGGGTGTCCCGAACATTTCATGCCTCTAAAATCAGTAGTTTTGCCGTTATTGATTAAAATTCGAATTTCAGGATTGAATCAAGGTTTCTTAGTCTAACCATAGATTTATTAGGATAGAAGTTTTCAAGAAGGCTATGTCTGTTGATTTATAAGGCATTTTAGAGAACTGTTATTTATACTTGTTTGATTAATCGGGCACTTTGCAAAATATGAATTACAGTAACAGTCATGTATTGAATAAGTTCTTCATTTATGGTGAATGTAACAAAATATTAGAAAGGGCAGTCAGAACTTTTAACGAAAGAAATCCACATTTACCACCTTTAATAAAATCGAAGTTCAGGAAGTATCAAATCAAATCAAAGCATTAACCCAAAACGGAATCGTGTGAATACAGTAACAGATAATGTAGAAAATCAAATAAATATTCTAGGACATATTCTTGCAAATCCAAGAGGTTCCATCAGACACAGGAATTTTGATTTTGATTTCGTTAAAGTCAGTAAATGTGAATTTCGTTCGTTGAATTTCTGATTACCTTTTTTAGGAATTTGTTACATTTGCCGCAAATAAAGAACATACCCTTGATATATCATTCCAGTGAAATTATTATTGCATGTTTTGCTTAGTGCTCGATCTGTAAGAAAAAGTAGAAATGACAGTTTCTAACATAGCCTACTTCAAAAATGCAAGCTTACAAACTGTGCGAAACCTGTTTTTAATCGTGAAATTCGAATTTTATTGAATACCGGCCAAAATACTGATTTAAGAGGCATGAAATGTTTGGGACACCATAACTGGTTTTTGACGAGCAATCGATTGGAATTACAAAATTATAGGGTTGCCATTCGAAAAAAGTGAAATTTCATAGTTTTATTAAGGCTTACTTTGGGGGCCCTTTTTCAGACACCCTGTATAATATTTCCTCATAAGTTATAGAAGAAACAGTATCAGCGTACTTTCTTTTGTTTCACTTTCGTAAAAAGAAATTCTTGTAATGAGAGATTTTGAAGATATGGACACTAATTTGTGTGACAACCTTTTTTTCAAAAAATTTGATAATTAGGCTATAATTCAAGAGCCGCTTGAGTGGTTGCACATATCATACATCAAATCAGTGAAGAATTGAACGAAGAATTCGAATATGTATAAATATACAGGGTGTTGCATTTGAAATAACGAAGTTACATTCGTTTCCGGTGAAACCGGAAGTAGATTCCTCTTGAAAATATTTTACAATTAAAGTTCATGTACTCTAAAATGAATCTTGAATCTGTATTACAATTCCTTTCTCGAAAACGTCTAATGAAACACTTGTATACCCTGTATACAGTGGAATATGCCAAATTTCCATGGCCAACCGACGACTCAACCTTTCGTGAACGGAGTATATATAATGAAGATGTACGAATGAGAGAGAGCAAGATGATATGTTTACCAAAATTGATGCAAAAGTGAGATGAAATTATGTCAATGACTATCATACTGGATGTCAATTACTATTGAAGTATGTCAATAACTATCAAATATATAATTTCGACGAAATTGATGTCTCCTCGAATATTCAATCGTTATTTTTTGAAAGTTTGAAGGTAAAACCAGAAAGGCAAAATTCAACTATAGTAATAAGGAACCGAATTCGCCTACTGAAAGTACCCATGCCCTTAGGGCATTCATGGGAAACTTTTTTTGTAAGAGACCTAATAGAAAAATTTCTCGTAGAACACGGGCCAAAATAAAATTTCAAACAGTAATAAAATGTGTTCAAAAAATTTTGAATACACCTTACGATGGAAGAGAGGAAAAAACTTGTACTGATATAATTCAGCAAAAAATTCCGTAACTCATCAGACAGGAGTTCTTAAGTTCTTATCTAATGAGACACCTAAGATTGCGTTTTTTTCGCAAGAACATCAATATTAGGTTCTCTTCTGTAATTTTGAAAGACTAAGCCAATGAAGATTGCTAAATGTGCTGTATCGGTGATGTCAGTGCTTTCACCCAATGCTAAAGAAAAAGCATCAGATGTTTCCATCACTTTTCGAAAAGCGACTTTTATATTGAAAGCTATTGCATCTATTTGTCTCGTGACATGTCTTGATAGATTTCTTCTTCTTCTTCTCTGTGCGGTGCCTTTCCGGCCGAACTGAGGCCTAGTGGCCTATTGTTCACCCGCATCGTTCTATAGAGACTCAGCTCCTCAGACACGAAGACAGAAATGTCGCGAGCCTGCCATTAGTGGTGCCTCTCACCATAGGGATAGAAGGTGTTGGATTTCCTAGGTGTGTCGACCTTAACTCCTTAAGTTTCCCACAGTTGAACAAAATATGCTCAACCGTTTCATCAGTACTCCTGCACCACCGGCATAGGGAGCAGCTCGTCAATCCCATTCTCTTCAAATGCTTGTTAAACAGGTGACCAGTCAATGAACCAGTCACCAGACTGAGTTGTTTCCTCTCCAGCAACAGAAGCCTATTGACCTCAGATCGCGAGGACGGTCTCTCAATGAGAATCCTCGACCACCTCAGGCCCACCCCTGCGCTCCATTCCGAGGAAAATTCCCTGTTCAGCCAGTTCCTGAAGAAACTTCTGACAGATGTGCGACAGATTGGCAGCGCAGGCTCCGGACCAACAAATGCTAATCCGGCTCCCCGCCTAGCCAGTTCATCTGCCTAACGTTACCAGGTATATCCGCGTGAGCCGGACACCAGATTAGTTTCAAAAAGTTATCAGAGCCCAGCTCACGCAGAGCTTTCCTGCATTCTTCTACCAAAAGAGAATCAACTCTAACATCGGATAGAGATTTCAGAGTTCCCTGGCTGTCGCAACATATGTAAATGTGCTGGCCAGAGTATCCCCTGCGAATATTTTCTAGTGCGCATGCAAGAACAGCAAATAGCTCAGCCTGCACATGGAACAGTCCTTCCCCAGAGGGATAGCCTGATTGAAGTGAGGACCCACGATTCCGGCACCAGACCCTGTTGCTGTGACAGAGCCATCAGTGAACCAGGTGGGACCTTCAGGACTAAGAAGCCTGTTTGGTATTAGGTTCTCTTCTGTAATTTTGAAAGACTAAGCGAATGAAGATTGCTAAATGTGCTGTATCGGTGATGTCAGTGCTTTCACCCAATGCTAAAGAAAAAGCATCAGATGTTTCCACCACTTTTCGAAAAGCGACTTTAATATTGAAAGCTATTGCATCTATTTGTCTTGTGATATTTCTTGATAGATTTACTTCTGCAAACGTTTTCTTTCATCTGGATACAAAGGATCCGCGAGTTCCAACAAGCACTCTCTCATAAATTGACCTTCTGAAAAGTGCTTGGAGTATCATGCTTGCCCGAACGATATCCTCAGCTTCGTCATTTTCACAAAAATATTCTGCTGTCCAACCAAATTCTATTTGAACTTCTCTATTCTTTTTTTCTAAATTGTCCAGTCCGACTTCCGTATTTTTGCAAATATTTGGTAGTAAAATGTCTTCCTAAATTATATTCTTTCGCAAATGCTACGGTCTCATTACATATTCAAAGAGCTAATTTGGAGGTTTAGTTTAGTTAGTTTATTTAAAAAGGGGTTTACAGATTACTGCGACCTCAAGGTCCCAATATCTGTGAAGGCTTTAACGAGGCAAGTTCCTCACTCTTAAAAGTTTATCGCCCAAGGCGTCCTATAACTTAGTCTCGTAATGCCAAAGCATTCCGTGACTAGGTGAATGAGGGTTTCTTCCTCCTCTACACAGAACCTACACTCGTCAGTGTCCGATAATCCCATCCTCAACAGGTGCTTCTTGAGGACACAGTGTTCTGTGAGGAAGTCAGTGAGGAGTTGTAATTACTTCTTACCAAGATCCAGATATCTTTTGGATCCCGCTGTCTCAAAGTTCTGAAGGAACTTAGTGGAAGGATCCATTCCTGGGAGATTCCGCCAGAGTTTTTTCCCTATCGGTTTCTCCTTCTCCAGAAACTCCTTCTTATAGGTACATTCACCTATACCACAGAAGAATTTTGGGCCAATGAGTGACATTCGTGCGCCCTTTTTGGCAAGTGTATTGGCCTCTTCGTTTCCTTTGATTCCTGAGTGGCCAGGACCCAGATTAAAATGACCTTATTTTTCTTGCCTACCTCATTGAGTTTGTTCCGGCGCTCCCAGATCATCTTTGCTTGACAATTGCTTGACAATCTGAGAGTTTGGCTATATCGCACTTCTGATAGTTTCTTTCTAGATTTATATCTCGACATCTTTCAAAAGCTAAGATTTCTGCTTGGTACTTGGCCCGTATATCCCAGTGCCAGCTCCTGTAGAGGTTTTGGAACCATTTATATAACATTTTGCGGTATTTTTTTGAGATTATATTCGGTGTATTCCCGTTTCTATTCCTCTCTTTACTTAGCAATGTCCTGAAGTTTTTCTCAGTGCTTACTTTCTTGATCATTACATCACTAGGAAGGTTCGCAGATGAAACGTAGTTGTTCAGAGAGGACCAGACTCACTGGTCTCACTTCTATCCATTGATGCTCTGTTTGATACCATTTCCTTGCTATTGCTTTGGACGGAGATGAGATTAGTTCCGACTCCCTAAACATATTTCAGTATCAGAAACGTTTCAGGAATGTTTTATGGACACCTGAAACGTTTCAGAGAATAGAAATGTCCTACCTCAGAGAGGTTTCAATGAAACGTTTCAAAAGTATCGTCTAATAACGTTTCAAGAAAACCATTCTGGACACGTTTGAACATGTTTTGGACTCATTTCAACAAAACTGTCTAGGACACGTTTCAACAAAACTGTCTTGAACACGTTTCAACAAAACTGTTTTGGACACGTTTCAATTAGACTTTCAATTCAGCAAAAAGTGTTTCCACTTTTTCATAAATATGAAGATTAAACGATTTCAAGCTAAAAGTGCAAAAACTTTTTGCTAAATTGGAAGTCTATTTAAAAGATATACTTATCTATTTATTGAAGTGCACTCTGTGAATCTCTTAAAATTTCATATATTATTTCAGGAATAGGCTATGAATTTCTCTAATTCATAAATGAAATACAGTATAATTTCCAATAGAAAATAATTTATTTGTGACATGCAATTTCAAAAACAAAACAAACTCTTTGACATAACATTTTCATAATTCATATGTAGCTATAAGATATATTATATAAACATAATATTAACATTTTGATACATTATAACGAAAAATAATAATATTAAAATATATTCTCTCATTTCAGACGTCTTCTACTCATCTTCGAATTTTTTTGTTCTCTTGAGTGTCTCAGAGACGCTTGCTTCAACCATTGTGCACGGTCATGTTGTCTGATAGACTGCCGAATAATTCTTCTTAAGCGCCTCTTTGATTCCAAAGAATTATTGTTATAACTTACCTTCAAGATTGAGAACACTAAACTTTCTCAATGATAACAAACTGATAAAAACCACAACAACTACGAAATCGCCGAAATCTAACAAAGGAAACGCTTCAATAACACGATTTCAATTTGTCTAAGATTTCAATCAACAGGACAACAGCTCAGTTTAATAATGGCGGTAGCGATTAGCGATACCGATGCTCTGTTCTTCGATTCGGCGCAGGCGCAGCAAGATCGCGCATTGCGTAACACTAGACGTCCTCTGGTGGATAAATATCGCCCTAATGGAATATGAAAAAACGTCTGCGCTACGTTTCCAAAAGTCCACAATAGGGTAAATTGAAATATTTCTGGAAGGTTTCAAGTTTACTGGAACCTGAAAATACTTCTGGGTTAAGTTTTAAGCAATGTTTCTAAAAGTCCGCAATGAGGTAAAATTGAAATATTTCTTGAAAGTTTAAAGTTTACTGGAACCTGAAAAAAACTTCTGGGTTACGTTTCAATTAACGTTTCCAAAAGACCACTATAGGGTAGAATTGAAATGTTTCTGGAAGGTTTCAGGTTTACTGAAACCTGAAAAAAAACTTCTGGGTTACGTTTCAAGTAACGTTTCCAAAAGTACACAATAGGATAAAATTGAAATGTTTTCCGAAGTGTTTCATGTTTTCTGAAACCCGAAAGAAACTTTTGGGTTACGTTTCAAGTAACGTTCCCAAAAGTTCACAATAGCGTAGAATTGAAATGTTTCAGGAAGGTTTCATGTTTACTGAAACCTGAAAAAACGTCTGGGTTACGTTTCAAGTAACGTTTCCGAAAGCCCACAATAGGGTACAATTGAAATGTTTCTCGAAGTGTTTACTGTTTTCTGAAACCTGAAAAAAACTTCTGGGTTACGTTTCAAATAACGTTTCCAAAAGTCCTCAATAGCGTAGAATTGAAATGTTTCAGGAAGGTTTCATGTTTACTAAAACCTGAAAAAAACGTCTAGGCTTCGTTTCAAGTAACGTTTCCGAAAGTCTACAATAGGGTGAAATTGAAATGTTTGTCGAAGTGTTTAATGTTTGCTGAAAACTTCTGGGTTACGTTTCAAGTAACGTTTCCAAAAGTCCCCAATAGGATTTAATTGAAATGTTTCAGGAAGGTTTCATTTTTACTGAAACCTGAAAAAAACGTCTAGGCTACGTTTCCAGTAACGTTTCTAAAAGCCCACAATAGGGTAGAATTGAAATGTTTCTGGAAGGTTTCATGTTTAGTGGGAGGCGTTTATCTGAAGTTGGCAGTATTTACTGTCACAAAGTAAGATAAAGTTAACGTTGCCAAATGTACTAGGCCTCGTCCGACGAGCTTGCGAGTTATCAGAGAACTCTATGCAATATTGACAACATTGCGTATCAATCTGACAAGAAAATAAAGAACATAACCTAAAATTCTAATATACACTTCCGTATTTTCGCAAATATTTGGTAGTAAAATGTCTTCCTGAATTATATTCTTTCGCAAATGCTACGATCTCATTACATATTCAAAGAGCTAATTTTAGTTAGTTTATTTAAAAAGGGGGTTACAGATTACTGCGACCTCAAGGTCCTAATATCCTAATATCTGTGAAGGCTTTAACGAGGCAAGTTCCTCACTCTTACAAGTTTATCGCCCAAGGCGTCCTATAACTTAGTCTCGCAATGCCAAAGCATTCCGTGACTAGGTGAATGAGGGTTTCTTCCTCCTCTACACAGAACCTACACTCGTCAGTGTCCGATAATCCCATCCTCAACAGGTGCTTCTTGAGGACACAGTGTTCTGTGAGGAAGTCAGTGAGGAGTTGTAATTACTTCTTACCAAGATCCAGATATCTTTTGAATCCCGCTGTCTCAAAGTTCTGAAGGAACTTAGTGGAAGGATCCATTCCTGGGAGATTCCGCCAGAGTTTTTCCCTATCGGTTTCTCCTTCTCCAGAAACTCCTTCTTATAGGTACATTCACCTATACCACAGAAGGGTTTTGGGCCAATGAGTGACATTCGTGCGCCCTTTTTGGCAAGTGTATTGGCCTCTTCGTTGCCTTTGATTCCTGAGTGGCCGGGAACCCAGATTAAAATGACCTTATTTTTCTTGCCTACCTCATTGAGTTTGTTCCGGCGCTCCCAGATCATCTTTGCTTGACAATTGCTTGACAATCTGAGTGTTTGGCTATATCGCACTTCTGATAGTTTCTTTCTAGATTTATATCTCGACATCTTTTAATAGCTAAGATTTCTGCTTGGTACTTGGCCCGTATATCCCAGTGCCAGCTCCTGTAGAGGTTTTGGAACCATCTATATAAGATTTTGCGGTATTTTTTTGAGGTTATATTCGGTGTATTCCCGTTTCCATTCCTCTCTTTTACTTAGCAATGTCCTGAAGTTTTTCTCAGTGCTTACTTTCTTGATCATTACATCACTAGGAAGGTTCGCAGATGAAACGTAGTTGTTCGGAGAGGACCAGACTCACTGGTTCTTTATTCTCTCATTACCTGTACCTTCCTTAGATATTCTGAGGATAGCCTCATGGGCTACCCTATCAATCTTATGATGAAAAGGTGTGAGATCCGTAATGACCTCAAATGCCCTAGTTGGGCTTGTTCTCATAGCTCCAGTGATGGAGGTTTGCCGTGGGCGAAATAATTTATTAGCAGGCCAAGAAAATTCTATTCGCGGGCCGTAGGTTGCCCATGCCTGCCTTAAGGTGTCAATCACTAAAGCTTCACGTCACTGAAATATGTGAATCGACCTTAATAGGACAAAATTACTATCCATTGATGCTCTGTTTGATACCATTTCCTTGCTATTGCTTTGGACGGAGATGAGATTAGTTCCGAAGTATGAATTTGAAACTGATTGATTTTAATCGACGAATATTATTCTCTGATTACATTATATTTACGATTTCATGACGATGTTTATCCATGAATATTATATAATATTGAGGGTACTAGTCTTTCTCGGCTTACTGAAATCAAAGACTTGGGTTTGGTATTCGATCAAAGATTTGCTTTCACGTCACATATGACTCAGTTGACTTGTCGGCATGTAGAATATATATGGTTTAATTGTGTTAAATGCAAAATTGTTTGAAAGTTTGGTGACCATGGTTTACTCATTTAGCTCTTTAGTCAGAAGTGAGTTTGAGTATGGTTGTCTCATTTGGCACCCAATCTACAATTGCCAAATTCAACATCTAGAGAATGTACAGAGAAGGTTTCTGAAATGGCTTTCATTCAAGACGGACCCACTTAGGGAATGCGATCATCGTATTTTATTATCAAGCTTCAATTCAAAAAACCTTGAATGTAGAAGAGGCTTGCATGCCATCAAGTTCCTACATGGTCTTCTCGGTGGTAGGATTGACTGCGATCAGTTGCTGGGTAAACTAAATTTTCTCATACCTCGTCCGAACGCAGATCTAGATGTCTTTTTTTATGTTGATACACCTATTGTCAATTTGCTTTTGCGGTCACCACTGAGATTTTCCTGTTCCGTTGTCAATTCTACAGCGGATAGATGCGATTTGCATTCTCATTCTCTGAACTATGTCTGTGATTTATATTTAAGTGAAAACATTTGAACTATACTATGATTACCTATGATGTTATTCTGCATTTTTTCCAGTTATTTCATAGTTTTTTGAAACATAGTGTAACGGGTTTTCCTCACAATATAATTTCACTAACAATTAACACCTCGGGCGCCAGCTATTCTTTCAAGGGAAAAATAGCACAACCTACCCAGATAGCTACTCTAGTCGAAGACAAGGTTCTATGTTGTCTAGGGTAGTAGCGACAACGCAGACGTATGAAAATAGAGTGTAATAACAAAAATTTATTCAAGTTTGGCAATTAAGAATGAACACAATTCAAAGAAAATATTCACGTATGAAACAATTCAAATAAATTACCGCTTGAGTTCGAGCACATTCACGATTTCCGCACACGTAATCGCGAGTCAGTACCAGGACCGAAAAATAAAACCTAATATAAATTATTCGCAATAATAAAATAACAGACACATAAAATATTCGAAATCAGAAATGTTCACAATCAAAAGAAATGCTAATGATAACACCTATCTAGATTTCTGGTTGTTCTGTATATTCTTTCAGTTTCGTTTAACTCGGTTCGGACGGAATCGGGGATGTTCGGTCGGAGTTTATAGCGAGAAAATTAAATCGTCAGCCGCCAGAGTTGTACGCCTGTCCGGCAGACGATTCAACGAAAACTCCAGTCACCTACCCATGAGTTCGCACGCCATGAACGATAGTTACTGGACTTCTCGAATTCTCTGTACAAGGAGGGTTTATACGTACGAATGTAATACGAAAAATAATTGACAATATACGACCACTGGTCTATAGAGAGTGTTTAAATCGCCAGACGCTAGCGTATGTGCGCCTCCGTCAGACGATTCAACGAAACCTCCAGTCACCTACCCATGAGTTCACACACCATGAACGATAGTTACTGGACTCCTCGAACTCTCTGTACCAGGGTGTATATGAACGGATCAGGACGGATAATAAACGGGATATCGAATTGACCACCTCTCACGACGGACAATTCGAGATCAGAACTCGCGAAAAATGATTCCCGATATATATAAAAAGAAAAGAAAAAAAACCGATTCACGCGATTCGCACGCAACCAGAAATCAGACAAAAGTGGTGTTTGTATTTTACCTAGAACCTGATACCTTTCACTCACTGAAGTTAATTTGATATACTAACTCAAAATTAACTAAAAACTGATAACTAAAAATAACACGGACTGACCGGTGACAAACGAAAAGAAAGAAAAATTTAAATTCGTAATAATTAAACTTAAAGAAACTCGAATGGAATAAGCGACAGTTGTAATATCCGGAAATACTCTTCGACTGTAAAACCGAAAACCAGAGCACTAACTGACTAATTTACGATCGGAAAACCGGAGCACTAACTGACTAATTTACGATCGAAAACCGGAGCACTAACTGACTAATTTACGATCGGAAAACCGGAGCACTAACTGACTATTTACGATCGGAAAACCGGAGCACTAACTGACTAATACGATCGGAAAACCGGAGCACTAACTGACTAATTTACGATCGGAAAACCGGAGCACTAACTGACTAATTTACGATCGGAAAACGGAGCACTAACTGACTAATTTACGATCGGAAAACCGGAGCACTAACTGACTAATTTACGATCGGAAAACCGGAGCACTAACTGACTAATTTACGATCGAAAACCGGAGCACTACTGACTAATGACCGGGGGTACTCTTTACTTATAACATCACGGGGGGGAACGGAAAAGGAAAATTTTCTGCGCCGACCCGAACTCCAAAATTCGCGTTGCTGGCGGAGGAATTGACAAAAAAACATGTCCTTATCTGTACTGCATATGCTTTTTATGCCGGTTGCAGCGATGAAAAACGCGATTAAATCTCGGCTCGGCGTTTTTTCCGATGTTTTGATCTTTTACGGACTTCTATATTCGGTAAATTAAATGAACGGAAAAATATGAAAACTAACGGAAAAATACGTATTTTAATAACTCGGAACTACTGGTTGAATTGAGTAAACTACAGAATTCAGAAAACTTCAGCATTTAACGATTTTCGCATCAGAAATATACGAAAACCAATACAAAAATTACTAATTCCAATAATTCCGAATTATTAACTGAACAGAATATAGAAAATACCAAAAATGGAGTACGATTATTATCCCGGAAAATCGAACTTCATTACACCCCCCTCACGTGAGAAGAATTCGACTTCGGACCAAGTCGAATTCCACAAAAAAAGAGAGAAAATGAATAAATGAACGATGTCCTCTATTCGCGTCGCGGTGCTCGAAGTCAAGCTTACAAAATTAAAATACTTAGAAGTTTCCTCCTGGTCTTCTTGCACGTCACTGGTCATCTGGTTCCATAGTTCCGGGTCCTCGTAAAGTGGGTCCATGTGAAGTCGTCGCTTGCATGGACATCGCCTGCGCTCTGAGGTGGATAGACGCAGGTTGACGGGGGTTTTCAGTACGTAGAAAACTTCCAACTTGGACTTGGAAGTTCGTCGATGTAGTCGGTCCATCTTGACAAAACCTATGGAATAGGTTTCGGAAATACTGCAGGTTCCATACGCCAAAGAAATGGATGTTGTTGAACACTTTGACGGCTACTTATTGATTTCTTGTAACGGTAACGGAAGAAATAATAAATACGGAAAATATTGTATCGGTGACATTACGAGTGAAACGGTTTCAGATCTTTGACGTGTATATTACGGATTTGTTTACCTCCTTCGTCTCGGAGATCATAAACAACAGGTGAAATTACTTTCATAACGGTATACGGACCGGCAAATTTTGGGGCCAACTTGGCCGCAAAGCTGTCAATGGCAGACGATAAAGGGTTTGTACGGCGTAATACCCTGTCACCAACCCGATAGCGGACTTCTCTTCGACGAAGATTATAACTGTGGGCTTGTTGATTGAATGACCGGTGCATGTTGGTACGGACGAACTCGTAAGCTTCCTGTAGGTGACGTATTTGTTCGGCTCGGTACGCCAACTTCGCCTTTTCCTCTCCTGGGTCACTATTCGTCTCTTCTATTTCTTCACTTTGGGGGTTTGGTGCACATGCAGCCCTGGGGACGTTCAATTCCCTTCCATAGTTCAGAAATGCTGGGGTGAAACCAGTAGATTCTTGTTTGGCGGTGTTGATGGCGAACGTCAGTTCTCCTATTTTCTCGTCCCAATTTCGCTGGTCGGTTTCGCAGAATTGGGCGATCATCGTCTTCAAAGTCCGGTTCGCCCTTTCCACGGGGTTACACTGCGGGGTATACGGAGGAGTAAATCGGTGGACGATGTTCAACTCACGGAGACTTTCTCTGAACAGCCTACTATCATATTGTACACCGTTGTCAGAAATAACCAACTTCGGACATCCATACCTCAAAATTACTTGTTCATATAGGGCAGAATAAACAGTCTTAGCTGTAGCTTTCCGTAACGGACGGCATTCTACCCATTTTGTGAACCTATCTTGCATTACCACCAGATAGGAATGTCCTTTTTTGGATCGTGGTAATGGCCCTACCACGTCTGTGGACACTTCCTGGAACGGCGCATCCGCCATCCTATGTGGTTGCATTTTTCCGGGGTCTTCTGTTGCGAAACTTTGAAACGTTGGCACGAAGTGCAATTCCTTACATATTTCGCAACATCCCGGAACATTCCTGGCCAATAGTATTTTCGGGCCGTTCGAGCAATCGTCTTAGCAATTCCCATGTGGCCTGCCAGTTCCGAATCATGGTTCTCCTGTAGGATCGCTGACCTCTGTTCGGTGGGTACGCAAAGTTTCCAAGGTTGGCCAGTTTCCATTTCAGTGAAATCGGTAGAGTCCCAGAAGTGTCGATATAATTTATCGAGAAATCGGGAAACTTCTCTGGACTTTTCTGTACATCCTGTAATTTCTGGTTGTACCATCGACAGTGTGTACTTTCCTCGGTCATGTGCACACTATCTACGGCCGGCAAGGGATTCCTTGAAAGGCTGTCTGCTAATTTATTGAGGGCTCCTTTTCGGTACTGCACTTCGAAGTCAAACTGTTGGAGAAAAACGGCCCATCTGGCGATTCTTCCGGACGGCGATTTGATCGAATTCAACCATTTCAGGCTCATGTGGTCGGAAATAACAGTGAAATGGAATCCTTCCAGGTACGGTCGCAACTTTTCTATTGCGAACACTATCGCTAGGCATTCTTTTTCCGACACAGAATAATTCTTCTCAGCAGCATTCAGTGTACGGCTCACGTAGGCTATCACCCTTTCTTCGCCATCTATTTCTTGGGTCAGGGCCCCTCCTAGACCTACGTCGCTGGCGTCTGTCTGTAAAACGAAAGGTTTGGAGAAGTCTGGACAGGCCAAGATCGGTGACTCGGTTAATTTCTTCTTGAGGGCATCAAAAGCGTTCTGTTGATTTTCGGTCCATTTCCATCGTTGTTTCTTTTTCAGCAACAGGGTTAACGGCGAAACGACGTCTGAAAAATTATCGATGAAACGGCGGTACCAACTGGCAACTCCTAGGAATCGGCGAAGTTCTCGGACGGTCTTCGGTGCAGGGAAAGCTACTATCGACGACACTTTATCCGGGTCGGTGCAGATACCTTTCGACGTGACGACATGTCCTAGATATTTCAAAGATTTGCGGACGAATGCGCATTTTTCTGGATTCAAACGGAGGTTAGCCTCCCTCAATCGCCGGAAAACTTCTCTCAAATTTTCAAGGTGCTCTTCAAAAGTCTCTCCCAACACGAATGTCGTCGAGGTAGGCGAACGCCTCGGGTTCCATGTCTGGTCCGATCACGGCATCTAAGAATCGTTGGAAAGTAGCTCCGCTCGCGTGTAGACCAAATGGCATAACACAAAACTGATATAATCCTCTTCCAGGAACAGTGAATGCAGTGATCGGGCGACTTTCCTTTTCCAATGGTATCTGCCAATATCCTTGTTTCAGATCGATGGTGGAAATGTATTTGGCTTTCCGTAACTTGTCCAGAATTCCGGAAATGTAAGGTAACGGATATGCATCTTTAACGGAGACTTGGTTAACTGAACGGAAGTCTATGCAAAATCGATAAGTTCCGTCTTTCTTCTTGACCAATACCACGGGCGAACTCCATGGTGACTTGCAAGGTTCGATCACTCCTTCAGCCAACATCCGATCCACTTCTTGATTGAAAATTTCCTGCATTTTCGGATTTTGGGGCCTATATCGCTGTTTGATTGGTTCTGTTCCGGGTTTCAACTTAATCTTGTGTTCAACCAGGTCGGTGGTGCCTCGTAGACTTTCGAACTTTTTCAATTCTTCGACAAGGAAAGAGTCTAGTTCTTTCTTCTGTATGTTCGTCAATTCTTGCAAGTGTTCCTCAGCGGTATGAACTTCGATGGTTTCCTCTGTGGCAGTTGACGGCTTGGGAATTAGTCGGCCCTCGAGAAAACTCTCGGCTGTTTTGAGATTGATGGTGAAATTATAGGCTGACAGGACGTCCATTCCCAATATGATGTCCACAGGTAAATCAGGTACAAGTAGGAATTTCACATCGGGCAAAGTATAATCGCCTATCCGGATGAGGACAGTATAACGTTTCGGCGTAGCGGTAGTTTCTCCATTCGCGGTCACTGCAAAACAATTCTGGATATATTCTTCCTCGACCTTGTGTTTCCTTAAATGTTCGGCAGTTTCCTGGCTGCAAAAGGTCCTGGTGGCTCCGGTGTCCATTAGTGCTCTGAACGATTTTCCGGCTATGTAGACCTCTATTAACGGGCGGTTGTTATGGCAGGTGTTGGGCGTCGATGGAGTCAATGGTTTGGCAGATATGACTGACTCCGCTTCCATATCTCCCTCTAGTTTCCCGAACATGGACAGTCTCGGGATAGAATATTCTCCCTCTGACAACGAGAACAAAACAGCTTTGGTTTTCTTCGGCAATCTCTGCGCATATGCCCATATCCACCGCAGCGGAAGCATTGGGTTTGGAACGAAACTTTCTTTGTTTGTCGAGGTTCCATCTGATCTCTGTTGGAAATACTTTCTCTTTGCTGGATGGTGGAGAATCTGATAGTCTCCGAACGTCTGGCCTCGGTGTTGTGGTCGCTTGGGATTTATTTTCTTCCATCACTTTACGCCTATCTTCCTGTACTGGCGTTTTCCGCTTCTGGTTGGGTTCCTGTTTGACTGGCAAGGGTCGAATTGGAGTCGAAATTCTCGGATCGGAGAACTGAGTCGGTGACGTGGACGGCTGATCGATATTCAAACTGCAGGTAGACTGGTAAAAATTTTGGTCGGGTGGGTTGTATGACAGTCCAGGTTCTTCCAAGAGTCCAGGGCTACACGGTGGTCTCGTATATTGGTCCATCTGCCATCGAACCAATTCGAATACTTTTCCTTTCTGCAATAGTTCGTCGTAGGTGTTTGTCTCTTGGAAGGTTAATGCCTGTTGTAGAGGTGGTATCAATCTCTGTTTGATCAGGCGGACTTGTTCTCTCTCTGAGGGGCGGTTATGAGTCAGCTTCTGGAACAAATTCTGCATTCGGGTGACATACAGGACAAGTTTTTCATCAGGGCCTTGCATTCGCTTCTTAATTTCCTCAAATAAATTTTCCTCGTAATTAATCGGAAGGAATGCGTCCTTCAGTTGAGTCTTGAAATCCTCCCAGTTTCTAAGAATTCCTCTACGAGGAACGAACCAATCCCTGGCATCTTTTCTTAACAATTCGTAGACGGCCTCAAACACCAGTTGTAAGGGCACTCGGCGACATTCAGCCAGTCGCTCGACTTCGTCGATAAAGTCAGTTACACTTGTGGATCCGTCATAGTGTATGTTCCATTTATATATGGGTAAAAATGGATAGTTTGGTCTCTGCTGTCCTGGTGCAACATGTAACGACTGTCCAGGGTCGCTGCGTCCCAAGTTTTCGTACTGTATGCTGGTGTTAGACGAAATCGCTGTAGGGGCTGACTCTCTTCCGGTGTGATCTGGTTCTTCAGGCTGCAGAAATGGAAACGATATTCTGCGGGTGGATTCTGCTATCCTTTCCTTTCTGATCAACGGCTCGTCTCCATTTTCAGCAGTGTGTGTCCATGAACTCGTGAAATCCAACCGTCGACGGACGGCCTCACAAGCTCTGTTGTGCAATCGCTGGAGAAAACTCAAAGTCAATCCCGTACTATCTTGGTGTTGCTGTGGCTGTCCCTCTCTAGGTGGAACCGTATGTGTGTCTCCAGCGGCTTGTATTCCAGAATCTGTGACATCATCGAAAGAAATGAGCTCCACTTCCCTTTCTGACTGACGATTATGACTAGTATCGACCGGCATGTTACCTAATGGTTCCTGCAGTGTACGTCTTGATTCAGCTAACAATTTGGCATCCCTCAACATGTCGGAAGCCTGTTCCAGCACTTCTCTCAATTGATCCAACCGACTTTGTTCTTCCAGTGATGATGGTTTAAGTTGGCCCAGGCGGTTTCCCAGATGTAGCAGGCGGCTTCTTATTCGGGGTTCATCGTTAGAAGCATTATCGTCGTCGAATTCCTGGATCTGCCCCACCAGGTCCCTCATAAGTCGTTCTGCATCGTTCAATTCCTCTTCAATATTTCTCGGCATGTCACGGAACTGGATGTTTCTTGTTAATGCTTTTCTTAATTCCATTCGGTTCTCTTGCACTGTCCTGGCTATTTGACAACCACGGGCCTGAAGTTCCCAAATCAATTCTTCGGCTCTCAGTCGATTCACCTCCATTTGTGACACTGTATCTATGACTTTTACCTGGTGTGTCTGGTCAACACAAATTTGTCAAAAAAAAAAAATATGATATAATTGGACACCCGGTATAATAGTTCAACAATCACTTCGTCAAAATGTCAGTATACCAATAACAACAAAAAAAAATTGTAAATATTCAGCAATAAGTTCCAAACAACACTCAGTTCAGAAAGACACCAGTTCAAAGCGAAAACGACACAAAAAAAAAGAAATTCACCGGAAATTCAGAGTCTTTTATTCAGTTCGCAAACACACAGTTAAATCAGTTCATAAATGTCGGATATATAAACACTCCCTAACTACCAAACTTTGAATTCTAGAACCGGATATTACCTAGTGATAACCCAAGATGAAATTTAAAAAAATGAACAATATATCTCAGCAGTAAATTTCAAAAAGCAGGAAACAAAAACAAAAAAAATTTCAGGTTGCTTCGTCAATTTACAAAAAAAAAAATAGAATATCAGTGTATCAAAAATAATTCAAAAATACCAGAAATATCAGAAATTCAGAAGAAAATAGAACAACAATTTTATTCTACAACGGCGATTCAAAGAAATCAGTAAATACCAACAATTCAGCAAATGCACAAAAAAACAAAAAAAAAAAATATGTATCACTCAGTATATCAAATCAGGATTTCAGAAAATGTCAAAAAAAAATAATAAACAGATCAGTAGGAATAAAATAGCAGAAAAAAAAACAATATCAGTTTTATCTGTCAGTGTGCCAAAAAAAAAAAAAAAAATTCACCCCTCAGGAAATAAAACACAGTTTAATTTATTTCAAATACAGTAAATTCGGATTTCCCAAGTGGTAAAAATAAAACAGGCGGCAACACGACCAGATAAATAAAAAAAATCAAATCAAATATATTCAATTCAATATAATCGGAACCAGTAAAAAAAAATGAAAAATACACTTGGCTGAAAAAAAAAGTTAACACTTTTCAATAAACAGGAAAAATATCAGTAAAAATCAATAAAGAGGAAAATCAGATAAATTCACTCAAATTCTCAAAGTCAATATAACCGGAACCAGAAAAGAAAAATACACTAGGCTGAAAAAAAGTTAACACTCTTCAATAAACATGAAAAATGTCAGGAAAAATCAATAAAAAGGAAAATCAAATAAATTCACTCAAATTTTCAGGTCAATATAATCGGAACCAGAAAGAAAAATACACTAGGCGGAAAAAAAATTAACACTTTTCAATAAAGCATGAAAAATGTCAGGAAAAATCAATAAAGAGGAAAACAAATAAATTCACTCAAATTTTCAGGTCCCTGCTCGGGCGCCAATTTTGTAACGGGTTTTCCTCACAATATAATTTCACTAACAATTAACACCTCGGGCGCCAGCTATTCTTTCAAGGGAAAAATAGCACAACCTACCCAGATAGCTACTCTAGTCGAAGACAAGGTTCTATGTTGTCTAGGGTAGTAGCGACAACGCAGACGTATGAAAATAGAGTGTAATAACAAAAATTTATTCAAGTTTGGCAATTAAGAATGAACACAATTCAAAGAAAATATTCACGTATGAAACAATTCAAATAAATTACCGCTTGAGTTCGAGCACATTCACGATTTCCGCACACGTAATCGCGAGTCAGTACCAGGACCGAAAAATAAAACCTAATATAAATTATTCGCAATAATAAAATAACAGACACATAAAATATTCGAAATCAGAAATGTTCACAATCAAAAGAAATGCTAATGATAACACCTATCTAGATTTCTGGTTGTTCTGTATATTCTTTCAGTTTCGTTTAACTCGGTTCGGACGGAATCGGGGATGTTCGGTCGGAGTTTATAGCGAGAAAATTAAATCGTCAGCCGCCAGAGTTGTACGCCTGTCCGGCAGACGATTCAACGAAAACTCCAGTCACCTACCCATGAGTTCGCACGCCATGAACGATAGTTACTGGACTTCTCGAATTCTCTGTACAAGGAGGGTTTATACGTACGAATGTAATACGAAAAATAATTGACAATATACGACCACTGGTCTATAGAGAGTGTTTAAATCGCCAGACGCTAGCGTATGTGCGCCTCCGTCAGACGATTCAACGAAACCTCCAGTCACCTACCCATGAGTTCACACACCATGAACGATAGTTACTGGACTCCTCGAACTCTCTGTCCCAGGGTGTATATGAACGGGATCAGGACGGATAATAAACGGGATATCGAATTGACCACCTCTCACGACGGACAATTCGAGATCAGAACTCGCGAAAAATGATTCCCGATATATATAAAAAGAAAAGAAAAAAAACCGATTCACGCGATTCGCACGCAACCAGAAATCAGACAAAAGTGGTGTTTGTATTTTACCTAGAACCTGATACCTTTCACTCACTGAAGTTAATTTGATATACTAACTCAAAATTAACTAAAACTGATAACTAAAAATAACACGGACTGACCGGTGACAAACGAAAAGAAAGAAAATTTAAATTCGTAATAATTAAACTTAAAGAAAACTCGAATGGAAATAAGCGACAGTTGTAATCTCCGGAAAATACTCTTCGACTGTAATAACCGAAAACCAGAGCACTAACTGACTAATTTACGATCGGAAAACCGGAGCACTAACTATTTACGATCGGAAAACCGGAGCACTAACTATTTACGATCGGAAAACCGGAGCACTAACTGACTAATTTACGATCGGAAAACCGGAGCACTAACTGACTAATTTACGATCGGAAAACCGGAGCACTAACTGACTAATGACCGGGGGTACTCTTTTACTTATAACATCACGGGGGGAACGGAAAAGGAAAATTTTCTGCGCCGACCCGAACTCCAAAATTCGCGTTGCTGGCGGAGGAATTGAACAAAAACATGTCCTTATCTGTACTGCATATGCTTTTTATGCCGGTTGCAGCGATGAAAAACGCGATTACATCTCGGCTCGGCGTTTTTTCGATGTTTTGATCTTTTACGGATTTCTATATTCGGTAAATTAAATGAACGGAAAAATATGAAAACTAACGGAAAAATACGTATTTTAATAACTCGGAACTACTGGTTGAATCGAGTAAACTACAGAATTCAGAAAACTTCAGCATTTAACGATTTTCGCATCAGAAATATACGAAAACCAATACAAAAATTACCAATTCCAATAATTCCGAATTATTAACTGAACAGAATATAGGAAAATACCAAAAATGGAGTACGATTATTATCCCGGAAAATCGAACTTCATTACAATAGATAAATTGAAAATAGTAATCATCGAATGGATACAATCTTCAATTTATAGGCTCACAGAACCTTCTTCATGCGGACTGGGATGATTTGTTCAAGATGTTGTCAATGTGGGAAGAGACAGACCGGTTTCGGCCTCATTAGGCCTCGTCAGTGTCCCATATCCCTCAGAGACAACATCCTATTGAAAAACTTCTGCATTTAAGACTACTTGTAAGACTCTATCGAGTAGTATCTTACAGATGGTGACATCTAGTAGTGAGTAGTGTCAAATGAGAAGTTCAATCATCACAGATCGCATGCTGAAAGCACTGATTACTTCCTTTTCACTCTTTGAGATGTTAGCAGTGGTCCTACATCAGGGCCTTCATGCAAGTTTCTCCGAGTGATGGAAACACCCAATTTTTGGCGGCTGTGAAGCCAAGTGATTTTAAGATAAAGAAAAAATGACAAACAAAAAAATTCTTTGCCTTTAAGGAGGCTAACCTAACAAATTTTTGAAACATAGATAAATTGAAAATAGTAATCATCGAAATGAATGCAATCTTCAATTTATAGGCTCACATCTTGAATAAATCATCCCAGTCCGCATGAAGAAGGTTCTATGAGCCTATAAATTGAAGATTGTATTCATTTCGATGATTACTATTTTCAATTTATCTATGTTTCAAAAATTTGTTAGGTTAGCCTCCTTAAAGGCAAGGAATTTTTTTGTTTGTCATTTTTTCTTTATCTTAATATCTCATAGTTCTCTTAATTTTTTTCATTTCATAGCCAAAACACTGTTTGTTGAGGTTGTATGGTCCATTTATCTTTCAGCTTTTTATTGTACTGTTAGATTGCGTTCATGATATGTTATTACTTTTCAAAGTTAATTATTTATTATTATCGAATTCCTGTGCCCATGTTGGCACCCTTAAAGAATTGTTTACATATTTCATTAAAGGAATATTTTTCTATGTCATCGAGTGTACAGATTTACTGCTACTCGTATGTAGTATGCATTCTTATATATAGTTTCAATATAAATTGTTAAAAATTTGGATTATAGCACTTTTTAAAATTTGGCTACGGGTGCCATCATAAGATCACGTATGTCCTTTGATGGCATATAACTTAAAATGAAATGATATTATTCATTGAAATGTTTTATTGAAGAAAATAGCAGTCCTATTTCATGCAAATGAAAATATAAGTGTAAAGAAACTAAATTTACATTCTTTGGCATCGTCAAAATATAAAAATATAATTTTTATATGCACAATTCACATACGAATATGATTTGCACTAGCACACTCGGCATGGCACCAGCTGGCGCATTTCTGGCAAGGCAACCAATTCCCCTTGGTCGAGACATGGACAACAGCTTATAACAATAAAGGCAAGCGGCATCTGAATCACCGTCATAATGTCTTTCTTCATTTTCCTCATTTTCTTCTACGAACTTAATCTGTCTTTTGACCCTTCTAGCTAGCTTCTCTCTCTATTTCTTTGTCTTCTCTTCTTCTTCCAACTTCTTTTTTCTATGTCAGGGGTTGTATTGAGTAATCCAACTTTTCCTCGTTTTCTTCTTCTGTTCACTGTTGATTCTGCAACGGCAGGTGGGAGTGGTGGGATTTCTTGTATAATTTTCAATGATCTCGATACTTCACTTGAAATCATTTTCATTATTTTCGGATACCTCTAATATTTCTTGCGAAGTACCAGGCTTTGGAGGAATCGTCTCTTCATATTGATTCTTTTTCTTATGATGGCACTCTATGCTATCATATGAACACTCTGGCTATGGGATCATAAGCATAAGTAACATATATTTTTCAACTAAGCGAAAAAGGTACTAAAAAGACGAAAAAACCTAAAACTTTCACACTGAAAGCATTGTTATAGAGTGATTAAAGGAAAGTATAATCATTTTTTACACAGATTTTTTGAATATCCAAATAAAATGAAAAAGAATGAAAGAACTATCCTACATCAACACTTAGCCAATTGATTGAACTCTTATAACAGTCACAAATTGCCACGTATTCAAGGTGTAACTACGTATATCAAGCGTAAATGCCATTTGGCGTACAAACTCAGTAAATATAAGTTTGTTCTGTTGATGTTGACAGACTTCTTGAAGTGTGCCATCATAAGCAGGATGCCATCATAGGCATACTTCCCCTAATTGGGTATCACACCTGTTGGAAATTAAGGCTTATTATTATTAATATTGTTCGTTTAACTTTTCTTCTGTTTCAGCCCAGAAACTGTTCGGCTGAGTTCGATATACAGGACGTTGACTTCGAGTTTTTTTCAAGAAATCCTGGAGATCCCTCTGACAAGATGCTCTGTTATCTGAAGTGCAGTTCGGAGAACGACGATTTAATATACGAAGATGGAAGGTTGAACATGAACTTCCTTAAGGAGTTGATAGACAGGTCCAGGGATATGGGAGAAAGAGAGAAAAAATACGTAGAGGAATGTTTGTCCAAAGTTCCACCTGTGAAAAGTTGTGCCGATTTTCGACCTTTTGCAAGATGCGTTGCGAATTTGAGGTTATTCTGAGAATTATTGTCACCTTTTGATGTGTTCTGGATTTACAGGGTGTCTACTTCTAAAGTGTCCAAACTTCAAGGGGAGATCATACGTGTTATTTGAAACAAGAAAGTTTTATAACACATGGACGAAATGTTGACGGTTATTCTTCAATTTAACATTTCTTGATTGTACGAAATATTCCAAGTTTCTCCTCTGAATTGACCATTATTCAGTTTTCCTTGAAGTCTCATCAAATTTGACCATATGGTCGGAAAGGGCATTAAATTTTCTACAAGATAAGAGAGTCTGTGTGCAGAAAAAACTCTGATTGCGATCGTAGTAAGTAGACGAATATCACGATTCTGAAGTTAACAAAAGGGTATAGCCGGTTTCAATGGTAATCTGCCCCCGCGGCCTTTTCGATTTATATTGAGAGGATCGATTAGGCATTGAATGAAACTAATTCAGACAACTTTTCAGCTTTTTATTTCCAGCCATTTCGGAGATTTCTGGGAAAAACACTTTTTTAGTTTTTATTTTTTTTCTCTTGTGAAATTCAAAATTTCCGAATGATGATTTTTTCTGTTGATTCTTTGCTATCAAAGGAATAGACGTATAATTTTTTTATGAATTTCTGCTCAAAAATCTGTTTTTAGAAAAAAAATTAATTATAGTCATTTGTTTTTCGGTGTTATTCAAAAGTGTCCACCGCCATTTTTTGACATAAAGTGTCTTCTTTGGTCCTTCATACGCTAGAATTCTTTCACATTTTTAAAATTGGTGGAACATTTTGAAAAGAAGTTAAAACTCTTTTAATTTCAGGATTCAAGAGATATCCATCAAATTATGATGCCGTTGTATTCATATTGGCTCCCTGAACAATATTAATGAAAAAACAATTGGCTATCTGTCATAGTTTGGAAGATATGGGCCTCCAAAGTCCGAAAAATATTCCACCCGAAAGTCACTTTTCTCACTACAAGAACACCGAATTCCTGCTTTTTTAAGTTTAAAGCCTCTCTGAACATTTTAAAAGGAAGATTTGATTCATTTTATTTCATATATATTCAATAACTATTGCAAAACCATCGAAAAATTTCGAGGAAAAGTCCGCCGTTTCTTATGGTAAGTTTGGCACTACCGCGAATTATTTCGCGTGAATATGACACGATGCATACCGGCAAATCCCGCTATCATTTCCTAATGCCACTCGCCGAAAGACGTAATGCCAAATTTACCATAAGAAACGGCAAGCTTTCCTTCGAAATGTTTGCAATGTTTTTGCAATAATTTTTGAATATATCTGAAATGAAATGAATCAAATCTTCATGTTGAAATGTTCAGAGGGGCATTGGCTTCGAACTTAATAAAGCGGTAATTCAGTGTTTTTGTGGTGAGAAAAGTGACTTTCGGGTGAAATATTTTTCGGAATTTGAAGGCCCATATCTTCCAAACTAAGACAGATAGCCAATTGTTTTTTTCACTAATATTGTTCAGGGAACCGATATGAATACAACGGCACCAAAATTTGATGGATATATCTTGAATTCTAAAATTGAAACAGTTCTAATTTTTTTTTCAAAATGTTCCACCAATTTCGAAAATGTGAAAAAATTCCAGGGTATAAAAGAGCAAAGAAGACATTTCATTTTAAGAAATGGCGGTGGACACTTTTGAAAAATACCGAAAAACAAATGACTATAATTTTATTTTTTCTCTAAAAATCGATTTTTCAGCTGAAATTCATAAAAAAATTATAGGTCTATTCCTTAAATAGCAAAGAATCAAGAGAAAATATCACCATTCGAAAATTTTGAATTTCACAAGAGAAAAAAAATAAAAACAAAAAAAGTGTTTTTACAGAAATCTCAGAAATGGCTACAGATAAAAAGCTGAAAAGTTGGCTGAATTATTTTCAATCAATGCCTAATCGAACCCCTCAATATGAATCGAAAAGGCCGCGGGGGCAGATTTAGCATTGAAACCCGGCTATACCCTTTGTCCTATTTTCGGACGCTTTCAGCGATGTAAAATTAATAACATGTTTCTTTCAGTGAAAAATGCCTCATTCAGTGTACTTACGAATGCAATTTTGGTGCATTTTTTACTGAAAAAAAAATAAGTATCTTAAAAATTATTGATTCAGCATCGATAAAACCATTAGAAAAATAAAACTAATTTCGTTAACTTCAGTATCGTGATATTCATCTCCTTACCACGCCCGCAATAAGAGTTTTCTTTGCACACAGAATTTATCATCTTGTAGCGAATTTATTGCCCTTTCCGAATATGTGGTCAAATTTGATGAGACTACCAGGAAATCTGAATAATGATCATTTTAGAGCAAAAACTCGAAATATTTCGTGGAATCAAGAAATGCGAAATTGAGGAAAACCGAATATTTCGACCATGTGTTATATGACATTTTTGTTGCAAATTTTTGTTTTCAATTTTAGCCACTTAAAATGTAGACACCCCATATTGGAGTTACAGTACTTCAACGCTGTTTTCTTTGATGAAGGATCTGTATTAATTTCCCTTTTTGGACATTTATATTGCCATCACAAAAATAAAATTCATCAAAATATCTCAATAAACTGTCATATTATTTTGTTGCATTCTTATTATTTGAACAGGGTTGTTTATGACTAGGTGTCCAGGAAAAGTTTCCCCAAAAGAGTTATTTTTCTTCAGGCATCTCTAGACACTTGCATAACACGTATTCAGCTGTTTCTGCTCCTGATCCACAAAGACTGCAAATTTCATCTGCTGAGTTTTCCATATGGTATAAACGATATTTGTACTTACAGTGTCCCGTCAGCAATCCCACTATCACAAGAAGCTCTGATTGTGACAGCTTCAGGAGCTTTCTGGTATAGGTAGGTGAAGCCAGAGCTGTGCCGAAGTCTCGTCTCGTGAAAGCACTCGAAGCACGTTCGTGCTCGTAAGCACTCTGCTCGGGAGCACTAGATTGCACCAGTGCTTAGTGATAGGTGCTTTGCGAATTTTTTGAAAGGGCTTCTTCTTCTTCTTCTATGTGCGGTGCCTTTCCGGCCTAGTGGCCCATTGTTCACCCGCATCGTTCTATAGAGCCCCCCATACACGAAGATAGAAATGTCGCGAGCTTGCCAGGAGTGGTCCCTGTCACCATAGGAATAGAAGGTGTTGGATTTCCTAGGTGTGTTGAACTTAACTCAGTAAGATTCCCACAGTTGAACAAAATATGCTCAACCGTTTCATCAGTACTCCTGCAGCACCGGCATAGGGAGCAGCTCGTCAATCCCATTCTCTTCAAATTCTTGTTGAACAGGTGACCAGTCAATGCACCAGTCACCAGACCGAGTTGTTTCCTCTCCAGCAACAGTAGTCTATTGACCTCAGATCGCGAGAACGGTCTCCCAATGAGTATCCTCGACCACCTCAGGCCCACCCCTGCGCTCCATTCCGAAGAAAATTCCCTGTTCAGCCAGTTCCTGAAGAAACTTCTGATGTGCGACAGATTGGCAGCGCAGGCTCCGGACCAACAAATGCTAATCCGGCTCCCCGCCTAGCCAGTTCATCTGCCTTGACGTTACCAGGTATATCCGCATGAGCCGGACACCAGATTACTTTCAAAAAGTTATCAGAGCCCAGCCTACGCAGAGCTTTCCTGCATTCTTCTACCAAAAGAGAGTCAACTCTAACATCGGATAGAGATTTCAGAGTTCCCTGGCTGTCGCAACATATGTAAATGTGCTGGCCAGAGTATCCCCTGCGAATATTTTCTAGTGCGCATGCAAAAACCGCAAATGGCTCAGCCTGCACAATGGAACAGTCCTTCCCCAGAGGAATAGCCTGATTGAAGTGAGGACCCACGATTCCGGCACCAGACCCTGTTGCTGTGACAGAGCCATCAGTGAACCAGGTGGGACCTTCAGGGCTAAGAAGCCTGTTTGATGAAGACCAAAGTTCTCTGTCAGGAACAATTACCCTGTAGGGTTCGTCGAAGTAGAACTTAGTGCCCGCGCGGTCACCTCTTTGGAGAAGGGGAGTGTGAGCATCCAGATTCCTAGAGCTGTCTTCATAGCCACCTCCTTCACAACTAAGTGCAAAGGAGGGAGACCCAGCAGACATTTTATCGCTACTGTAGGGGTAGACCTCAGAGCGCCTGTAATACTTAAACAAGCTTTCCTCTGGCATTTAGTCATAATATTCTGGTTGACGGCATTCTACATAGAAAGCCACTACACCATAGAGGCATAGGTTAGGATAGGCCTCACCACGGCAATATACAACCAGTGCATAACGTGCGGTTTGAAGCCCCATCCATTACCCAGCACCCTCCGAGTAGACCAGAATATAACATTGGCCTTATTCGTTTGAGTCTCAACGTGTTTGTTCCACAAAAGTTTGCGGTCCAATATCACCCCGAGATAACGAACTTGTTCGGATAGAGTGAGCCCAACTACACACAGACTGGGAAGTCGTAAGTTGCTAGGCACCCTCTTTCTAGTAGAGAGAACCATCTCTGTCTTACTAGGATTTACCGAGAGCTCGTTTTTCAAGCACCATCGTTCAACCCGTCGCAGAGCATTCTGCATCAGATCCCCAATGACACTGATCATCTTACCTCTGATTAATATAACAAGGTCGTCCGCATAGGCCACCACAACGAACCCAGCCTTCACACTAACTCCACCAGGAGCTTATTCAGGACGAGATTCCACAGTAGCGGAGACAGAACACCGCCCTGCGGACATCCCCTTCCTGGTGAGCCCCCTATGGTCGGGCCGCCTAGCTGAGCCACGATGCTACGTGAACCAAGCAGAGACCCCGTCCACCGACAAAGAGTAGGCGGAACACCATGTCTGGCCAACGCAGATTGCATCACACCAAACGCAGTGTTATTGAATGCACCTTCAATATCAAGAAATACAGCTAAGGTGTACTCCTTGTTATGTATTCCGTCCTCAATACAGTTGACAACTGAGTGAAGAGCAGAGTCTACTGATTTGCCAAGCTGATACGCATGCTGGGAGGGGTGCAGTGGTATAGCCACTAAAGCATCGTTCCTGATGTGTCTTTCCACCAACCTCTCCAGTGTCTTGATTAAGAACGAAGAGAGGCTAATTGACCAAAATTCATTCGCCTTTGTATGCGATGGTTTTCCAGGCTTGGATATGAAAATTACCTTCACCTTTCTCCAGGACAATGGAATGTGTCCTAGAGCCAGACTCGCACGGAGAACGTGAAGCAGTGGGGAGGTCAGCACTTCCAGCATCTTGGACAGCAGAACCGGAACAATGCCATCCTCACCAGCTGCTTTATAAGACTCGAAACCGTTGATCGCCCAACGAAGTCGGGAATGTGTAACTACACGTGCAGCCAGCTTCCAGTCCTCGTATGAGGCCCGACGATGGCATACCCCCTGTGTGTCTTCATTCTCAGCGAAGCTAGGAAAATGAGTCTCTAAGAGATGTCTCAAGCTTTCTTCCTCTGAGCCCGTCTTTTGCCCACTAGGAAGATTTAAGTAGTCAATCCTCGGAGGGCCCCCAGCAGAGAGGACCCGCCTGAGCCTGCTAGCTTCAGGCGCACCCTCAATATCACTACAGAAGCGCCTCCAAGATTCTCGCTTTCTTATAAGTCTTTTGTACACTCTCAGTGCCGACTTATAGTGGTCCCAGTCACTTGCAAGGCCGGATCTCATTGCCTTGTTAAAGAGATGCCTGCTGGAGCGTCTGGCATCATTAATTTCAGGAGTCCACCATTTCGTTTGACCCTTCGGTCGGATGGAGCTGCTGCACATAGTGACGTCAAGAACCTCCCTTCTACTTGATGTGATAAAGGTAGGTTCGTCACCCCTATTGAGAAGGTGTAAACTGGTTGAAAACAGGAAATCAGCTAGAGCCTCACGCCTGGGGTTCACATCAGTGCTGCCCCACAGAATGTGATGCGCATTCGCATCACATCCAATGAGCAGGGGCCAGCCTTTCCGCTCACAGAATGTCACCAGCTCCTCCATTTCCTTCGATGATAAAAGGGCTTAGTGCATAGTAGTGCTCCAAAGCACTTTCAGAAATTACCAAGCACTAAGCCTTTTACGGAATTTCGCCTGATTGGAATAGACAAAGAACTAAAATAAGATTCATTTTTTTTTGGTCAACCTCTATGGATATCTAAGTTGTTGAATGTTTCCTTCATTATAACTCTGGTGTTAAAAAACTATCTCGCTCTATGTTATGGACTGGAACAAGTCTTTATGTTCCCATTATTTTGACACGGAGAAATTGTTATGTTGTATGGAGAAATTTTTTGAGGAATTCTATAGAGCAATGCTACCTTTTTCTGATCTACGATTCAATTTCTATAATCATGCTTTCAAGTTATTTATTGGCGAATATTCAAGTTACAGTCTGTTAATGAATGACATATAGAAAACGTTTTTTTCATTACAGACAGCATTTCTTCTAGCTTCGCCACAAGAAAAATGTCCATCTAATTTTTTGCCAAGACACCATTGTGTTTCTATAACTTTTAGAATTTTGTTTTCTATTTCAAGCACACATGCTATTCTTCCAATTTTTTTTATACGACGTCATGGTAACTTTATGTTTGTCTGTGAATGACAATGTTGGACTTGCTGAGAAAAAACTATTGTCAATTTCAATAATGCCCAGCTCAAAACACGATAACACTCGAAAGAAAAAATTAAGACATCAAAATCAAAATTTCAAACTAAGAGACATTTGGATAGAAAATAAAAAGGTTCGTTTTGAAAAGTGCTTAGTGCTCGGTGCTCGTGTAAAATAATTACTTTTGAAAAGTGCTTAGTAATCGCGAGCATTCCTCGAAAAATGAGGGCTTAGTACTCGAGATTCCGTAGCACTTTTCAATGGGGCTTAGTGCTTTATGCTCGAAGCACTTTTCTTCAGTGCTCGGCACAGCTCTGGGTGAAGCCATCACGAATTTTAACGTACTGAGTCTCCAGGGCTGTTTACCAAAGGGTTATTCTCACCGAATATTTTATGAATTTTGGTACGAACATTATTCTACTTCTACACAAGTGACCTGACTATCTGTCACTTTAGAAATCCAGGTCCGATTTAACAAAAATTTCATATGACTTCGCATCCTGAAAACAACACCCTTGTTTTCGAATTTTCGAAATACGGTTTGATGTTTTGAAACAGCACAAAAAACTGAAGTAAACTGTGTACTTTTCTTTTTCACGCATGTTCTTTATCTACTATCTTTTTAACTTCATATTTCAGGTTTATGCATTCTGACAATAAAGAATAGTTGATTTTCTACTTTTTTCTAATTTGATACACATATTCTAGTATTTCTACACCAGCGACCTAAGCTTCAATAACTGAAAAAAACAGGTCCGGATCAACAGAAATAGGTAATGTATAAGAATAATAAGAAAACACCCTGTATATTTTGATTTTTAAGATAAACAACTTCCATATTTGGAAATACCACAAAAATCTTAAACTTCCACATATTTTTCATCAACTAGATTGGTTAATTTGAATTCGAAATTTCAGACATTTGCATATTAACAAAGTTCTAACATGCAATCAAAGAATATATGGCATATCGTTTGAATATTCATGGTCGTACTTTCATGAGCCTAATGTAGTGTGTAAAATTCAGGGCCGGATTCGCAAAATCTCAATATATTTTTGGGTATATATATTTTATACCTAATATACGAATTAACTTGAGAACTTATGCAAACCATATATATTTTTTTAATATTTCTAAATCCAGGTCCAGACTTTTGAACCGACTCAAAGATTAATCGATGCAGATAATGGACATTTTTATTTCATGTTTCTAGTTGAAAAACTTCAATAGGTACATAGTTCATTAACGAAATAAAATAAACATGAAATTCAAAATTGGAAAGACAGTTCACACAGAAAATTCAAAATAATGGTAAGAATTAAATTCACTTTTATTTTTTGGGTTGTGTCCAATCATAATATTTTGAAATTTCTGAAATGCAGGGTGTTTTTCGAACATTTAAATTTAAAACATTTAAATTTATTCCACACCCATGATTTCTACATGAAAAGTCAATAAATTACTGTTAAGATATTTAAATTCATCGAAGTTCAAATTAATAAAATATTTTACCTTCTTTTATTTAATCCGAAAACTTTTTTAATTCCACCAAACTGACAATAATAATGAGTTTAACCTTTCATATTTTCTTCTATGATTGACAGTTATTATTAATTTATTCATATTTATTTTTATCATCATAATTAATTTATTAATATTTCTTCTCATTAGTCTCAACAATTACCCACTCATTCTCAAAAAAAAATCAATAGATCCAACATAAATCATTTATTGTAAAATGTATAACATCAAACACAATACCTTATTCAATCTTTATTCCTAAACCCATAAGTTCACTCTCTATCGTCGTCAATTCTTCCTCTGTAAAGCAGTTGCTCATAATGTTAATTTTCTGGATTTTGGGGAACATTTCCTTCATTTTGGCAACATCGAATTTAGTCATCTGGTTATCACATAGATCAAGGTACTCTAAACATGGCAGTGGACTGAACTGTGACCAATCAATGTTACCCAGCTTATTGTTTTGCAAAGAAAGCTCTTTGAGTTTCTCCAGGCCATCAAACGTTCCAGATTTAAACCCTGTTAAATTGTTTGATGAAAGGTTGATCTCTTCCAGGTTCTGATTGTGCTTGAAAGTATTTTGCGATAAACTGGAGATATCACATTTGACCATCGATAATCTTTTCAGATTTTCAAGACCCTTGAACACGTTTTCGTTTAATTCCTTATATTTCAAACCTTGTATGGACAGTATCTTGAGTTTTTCCAAGTCTGTTAAAGCATCTTCATGGATTTCTAGATCTTCGTTATTGTGAACGTATATAAGGGTTATTTTTGGAAAATTCTGGAAAAAACACTTGGTTAACTTTGGAAATTTTTGGTTACCGTTGAGGATCAGGTTTTCTACGTCTGGTAGTGACTGAAGGAAGTCTTCCTCTATGGTTTCGATGGAACTGAAGGCAAATAGAAGGTGTTTGATCTTTTCTTTCGTTGTAATGAGATCTTTCTTGACGTCTCCTTCGTAAACAAAGATTCTAAGATGATCCGGAGGAAACTTTTTGTTAGCAATGTCACATGATTGTTGATCCATTTGATGCTATTTGGGCTGTTTCCTAAAATAATGAAATATTTACACATTTACTCATTTTAATCACCAAATAAATTTTCAGCTGAAGAGAAAATATGTGAAGATGTCTCACCACTAATTCTGCACTATCAAACTATTTATTGCTTCAAGATATAACCATCAGAATCATTCATCAAAAAAATATTCGGATAAGTCTTCACAGCTAGTGTTTATACATAGAAATGATGGGGTATTGATTTTATGCTGCCAAGGGTAGCGTTGTTCTTGGCCTTCCATAAATTGTAACACCAAAATTTTGAATTGTAACATTTCGTAACATCAACTCAACACGACTGACACATGATAGGGTGGGTAAACCAAAGATGTTTATTTATGTATATGTAAAATATCTTTGGGGTAAACCAGGTATCCTTTAAGATTTATAATGTTCTTCCATCTCGATAGACGATAGATGAGTATTTATTGCTGAAGCAATCCGATTTCATGTAATTGATTTGTTTTTAAGTGTATTTGATATTATGTATTATGTATTTTGAACTTATTTTTACAGTGTGTAAACATCATCATGAATGTAAAACACGAAGTATCTATCTATCTATCCTTGGGTGATGAGACTTTGCCGCATATATTATGATAATACACTACTGGAAAAAATTAAAGGATCAAAAAAAAATTTCCAAATTTTTCGGCAATTTTCGACATGCCGTAACTTTGAGAGGAATGGTCGTACAAGGATTTTGAAAACAGGAAATTGTAGCTCCAAGTGTCTAGTTTTTGGATTATAACTTCAAAAATTTTAAATTTCAGTAGTTTTCGAGTAATGATAGAAAAATCAGCAACAGAAAAATTCTCAAAATTTTACCACTTTTTTTTTCTTGTCTACGAGCGAAATTTCATTTTTGCTTAATCGTTATAATGATAGGATACTTTGTTAATTCAGCTTCAATTTATTTTTTATTGACCTCAATACGTCCACTTCTCGCCGAGATATCGGTCTTCAAATGGAAAAGGATCCATGTTTTATCCGTTATTAAATTAATAAAAATTTTATTTGTAAGTTTATTTTATTTTTCTTTTTCTGAAATTTATATACTATCGGCACTTAAAATGTGGAAAAAGCTGCAGACAATTTTTTTTTGCCTTTTTGAAGATTATGAGCTCCTCAGAGCAAAAAACGTGATCCTTATTTTTTTCAAAAATTCAATCGAGTCAAACAAAAAAACGGCTGGCAGGATTGAGTTGACTCTTCGTAAGGATTTTATCAACATATTGAACTGTGAAAGTCATGCTTAACATTATTGGTTTCCCCAACATTTTCGATCCAGCGGTAGATTTTCCAAGAAACCACCAAAAGCCCTTTTTTTGTTAAATTTTTGATGCGACATGAAGAAAAAAAAATTTCTATGAATGCAATGGTTGTTCATTAATCGAAGTTCATTTAAGGTCTTGAAACTCTCCTTCAATTTTCTGTGCGATCATTGGTTGCTGAGAAATCAATAATCAAAGACAAATGGATCCTATTCCATTTGAAGACCGATAGCTCGGCGAGAAGTGGACGTATTGAGGTCAATACAAAAATAAATTGAAGCTGAATTAACAAAGTATCCCATCATTATAACGATTATGCAAAAATAAAATTACCACGCTCGTAGACAAGAAAAAAAAGATGTAACATTTCGAGAATTTTTTTGTTGCTGATTTTTCTATCATTACTCGAAAACCACTGAAACTCAAAATTTTTGAAGTTATAATCCAAAAACCAGACACTTGGAGCTACAATTTCCGTTTTTTAAATTCCTTGTACGACCATTCCTCTCAAAGTTACGGCATGTTGAAAATGGCCGAAAAAATTGGAATTTTTTTTGATCCTTTAATTTTTTCCAGTAGTGTATATGTGAATTTATCATTTCAAAAAGTACGACAATATAACAATAATGAAAGTAAAACAATTTACGGGCGATCTGAGGTCGAGAAGTGAAAGGGGGTGAGTTTTTAAGGGTAAAAAACGGTGTATCTCGATTTCCGGCAAAACTAGAAGTCCTATGAAAAAAAGTTAAATGAAAAAATTGTAGGTACTAAAGAGAACTACAATTTTTATCATTACACTTTTTTCACATAACCCAAAAATTGATGTAAACAATTCAAATAATCAAGTTTTTGGTTTTTTATTTTTTCTTATGCTAAAAAATTTTTTCTTCACGAAATTTGGTGAAAACTTACCTTTTCATGTCGTACAGACACTGTGATTTTTTTTAATTGAAATATTTATTTTTTCACATTACTTTTAATTGATATCGAAAAAACCCCTAATTTTCATTCGAAAATTTTCGCGTCAAAATATCAGCTTTTAAAAAACTCAGGGTTTTCTTGATCGTTATATATAGCCTCAGAAAATGCAAAGAAAATTATCTTCCATATTAGCAAATCTCCCACCCACAGATTGAAAATTATGCTGTATTTTCGATATCGAGTCATAAAAAGGTTAAAAATAGTAATTTTTGTATTAAGTGCGTGAAATGAGTGTTTTTTCATGGCATATATGAGAGTGTTAAAAAAAATTCACTCGAATGTGCCATGAAGACACGAATTTTATACGCACGAATAACAAACAACGTTTTTTGTACAACTGTGAATGTGAATTTACATCGTCTGATATATAAAATGATTGAGACAATGCTTCCAATGTAATATTTCTATGCATACAGTCTTTACTTTTTTTCACCGTTAAAAAAAGATTTTTTTTAACGGTTTTAAACGGAATTTTCTTTTTTTCACCGTTAAAAAAGACTTTTTTAACAGGTTTACGCATGCATAGTGATGAAGAGAAGTCAAGTTGTTTTGACAGTTGAACAAAAAATTAATATTTCATCGTTCCATTCGTTCCACCAATATATTCTGCTTTTCCCTGATTTATTGATACCTAATGCTACATCTTCATAAAACTCAAGCAAGGATAGATTATGCGGTTCTTCAATATAAGTATTCAATCTTCGTTTATATGTATAAGTTGGGTACTCTCATTTTGGAAGCTTTCTATATTATATTTTTCTTCCATTATATTTGCTGTGATTTGATCCCTTTTCTGAGTACTCGTCAGATCAGTATGTTGTATCGGAAAGAATATCCTAACTTTGAGAAAATGGAAAAAATTCTAATATTTTCATAAATAAACTCGATTGAAATGAAATCTAGTTTCAGAATGTATATTGGCGAAGTGATTGATCATGCAAATTTTCAAAAGGATTGTGAAATTAGAACCGAAAAATTCGATATTTTACATACCTCATTTTTTGAATAATTTGCAGAATATGATTCCGATTGTACTGAGATTTTGCATTCATCTACTCAGCATCAATCTCGAATCCTGTACGGAATTTTGAGTTGATCGTCCAATGAACGAGCGCTCAAAAACACCTGTTCAGGGATATTCTGATTTTCTTTAAGTCGTCCAAATGCCATCCAGTCCTTTTGCAAAAAATGTGATAAAACGCATTTACACATTTATTTTATTCTCTGTTGAATAGAGCCGAAACTTGAACACTTTTGCCTAATTTAAGAATTTAACGTAACACCGTGTCTGAAATGAACACAAACGTTACGAATGTAACACCTGGAACATCACAGGCCAAGGGTTGGAAGTGGAAGGATGAAATTTTAGGATGTAGTGCCATCTGTTGTTCTCATGAGAAATTTCAACTAGAAACAGAGTTAGTTTTCTCTAACAGTTTTAAAAATTTTCCATTTGAAATTGGATTTTCATAAGACGAGCCCTGTTTATTGTACATTCCATAATGATTGGAAAATTTCAGGAAACACGTCGAACATGCCCTCAAAATTGAATAGGTAAGAGGGACTGAGTGATACTTCAATTTAAAGGTCTTAGAACCATTTTAACAACTTTGTATGGAAATAGTACATTATATACCGCGGGACTGAGGTAGTACATTTAATCCTGAAGGTAAAGTTTATGGCCCGACCGCAGGGAGGGCCATAATTTACCTGAAGGATTAAATGTACCTCAGTCACAAGGTATATACGATACTTTTCGTACTTCCGGTATGATTTTATTAATTATTTCAATAATTTCAATCAGTTTTTTCTCTCTTCAACTCATTTAATAAACTGTCTTTAAAATAAGTTACCATAGTAACATTGCGTTGTGACAATTATAATTTAGAAACATTGGCATTACTAGTGTCATTGTAAAGAAATATTGTTATTGATAATTATTGGTTTCATGAGTGAAGAAGGTGTATCTGATATTGATAAAAGAGCAGCCGAAGTAGGTGAAGAATTGTTACCACCGAAATCTAGAAAACTATACGAGCAGCAGTACGAAGCTTTTAAAAAGTGGTGCCGCTTAAAAAATGTGAGACAACCTACTGAAAATGCGCTGTTAGTCTACTTCAATGATAAATCAAAAGCGGTTTGTGCCTCAACTCTCTGGGCACATTACTCAATGCTGAAATCGGTTATTAACATTAGAGAAGATATTGATATAAGTAAATTTCCAAAATTATTAGCTTTTTTGAAGAGAAGAAATGAGGGATTTAAACCAAAGAAGTCAAGAATTCTCACGTCTGAGCAGGTAGATCAGTTCTTACGGGAGGCTCCGGATGATAAATATTTAATGCTAAAGGTAAATTTGGAAATTTGTTTATACTCAGAAATTTTAAGAAATCAATTTTTTTGTAGGTTGCACTTATTTTGGGCGTTGCGGGAGCTTGTCGTGGAAAAGAGTTGGTTGATTTAGAAATCAACGATGTGAGAGATTTGGGCGATTCCTTCCTAATTGCGATTAGAAACACCAAAAATAAAATTGACCGAAATTTTGTGATCAAAAATTCAGAAAACAGTGCCATCAGTTTAATTTTAATGAATCGTTTTGTCAAAAACTATGTTTTTAGCTCAGACATAGAAAAACCGATGGTGGAAGGGGGTGATTTTTTGGTTTAGGATTCAATATTATTTTCTGAGAGCAAAAATATTAAAATTCGAAATTCTGTGGTGATACTATTTTTATTTTGTATTAACAGATCAACACAGGATTTTGAAAAAATAGTATGGTTCTTTCAATACGAAAAAAAAGTTGAAAAACTCTTGAGTCGTATATGACGATTACAACAGAAATCTATTTGAAAATATTAACTAATAATATCATCACCATAGAAAATTATCATAATAAGATTTTGAATTATTAGAAGTTTATATTTGCGTTCTGCAACCAATTTTTTTTCAAAAATCGTAAAATTATTTCAGTTTTATGAAATCTACCAGACATGAGCAGTATGAGCACATCATGAATTCGCATTTTAATTCTGAATTTCATATTGACAGGAGAAGCAGTTATTGAGACAAGAAAAATCAACGGTTAAAATTACAGACATTTGGGTAAAAAGCACCGCTGTTCCCCTAGAAACAATCGGGCAAAATATAATGCCTGATATTTTTTTGCAGAAATCAAATTCATTAATAATTTATGACATTTTTTTGGAATGTTTTCCAATTTAATTGAATATTCTACAACTGTTATGAAATTTGCAACTGTTTCCAGAATTTTTCAGACTGCATCGAAATTTTGTCAACTGCTTCGAAAATTCACCAACTGCTTCGAGAATTTACCAACTCTGATCAATATTTGGCAAGCCCCTAGACCAACTACATTGACATTTGTTCAATCGCTTCGAAGATTTATCAATTGTTTTGAAATTGCTTCGAAGTGTTGTCAATTGCTTCGCAAAATTGCCAACTTTGATTAACATCAGGCCGGTCCCTGTATCAACTCCATTGAAAATTCTCAAACTGTTTTTAAATTTTATCAACTAAAGGGTGTCCCAAAATTAACGCAAGATTTGAATTTGCCGCCATTTGTGCAGTGAAGTGTTGGCAACACTGAAAAAAAACAATTTGACAGCTAACAGTATAGGGTTATTAAAAATGGAGCGTTACACGATAGAACAACGTGTCTTCATTATTAAAGAATATTTCAAAAATAGTGAAAGCTTGGCGGCTGCAGTTCGAAAATTTCATACAAAATATGGTCGGAATAGTGTTTTAACTTCGTCAACTGTGAAGAGATTAATTGAAAAATTCATGGAGACTGGATCCGTTGGAGACGCCAAACACACTGGTCGTCCAAAAACAAGCCGTTCAAATGTGAATGTCGAAGCAGTGCGTGAGAGTGTTGCTGACAATCCAGGAACCTCAATTCGACGTCGTGGAGACGTCGGAGAACCCACATGTGATTGTCGAAAAACAAATGCATCCACAACGCGTGACTGTATGGTGTGTATTTTGGGCTGGAGGCATAATTGGGCCATATTTTTTTGAAAATGATGCTGGTCAAGCAGTGACTGTTACTGGTGCTCGATATCGCGACATGATTACACAGTTCTTTCTGCCAAAATTGGATGATATTGATGTGTTCAATATGTGGTCTCAACAAGACGGTGCCACATGTCATACAGCCCGTGAAACAATTCAATTACTGCATGAGACATTTCCAGGTCGTGTACTCTCTCGTTTCAGTGATCAAAATTGGCCTCCTAGATCGTGTGATTTAACACCATTAGACTTCTTTTTATGGGGTTATTTGAAATCATAAGTCTATGTCAACAAGCCCACAACCACCCGTGCACTAAAGGAGGAGATTCAACGCTGCATCAACGAAATTCAGCCACATTTATGCAGAATGGTCATGGAAAATTTCAACAAAAGAGTGCTCATGTGCATGCAAAGCCGTGGAGGCCATTTGTCCGATGTGTTATTCCATACATAACCCTATCGGATCCTATGTACTTTACGAGTCAATAAAAATATAACTATCAAAAGACTAAAAACGGCGTTTTCTATTCAATTCAAATCTTGCGTTAATTTTGGGACACCCTTTATTTTGAAAATTTTCCAACTGTTTCGAGAATTTGCCAACTCTGATCAATATTGGGCATACCCAAAGACCAACAACATTGACATTTGCCCAACTGTTTCCATAATTTTTCCAACTGCTTCGAAAAGCTACCAACTGCTCTGAAAATTTTCCAACTCTGATCAACCTGTTCGAACTCCATTGAAAACTCTTTTAAATTGCTTCAGACTGTTTCGAAAATTTACCAATTGCTCTGAAAATTTGCCAGCTCTTTTCAACATTTCTAGCCGTCGGTTGGCCTTGACCATTTGGCATATTCCAGTGTGTATATTGAAATTTTAGGTTATGTTGTTTATTTTCTTGTCAGATTGATACGCAATGTTATCACTATCGAGCAAAATACAACTCTATGCGACCCTAGCGGCGTTGCGTAGAACTATCACGAAACGAGTATTCCAAAACGCGGGACGGGATATGACACTCGATTGTTTGTGCCTAAGAAATGAGATTTGTATTGTGTGTTCATTATAATATTTGTCTAGTTAGTTGGTTTTTAATCTGATTTAAAGATGACTAAAGAAAATACAGTGAAGAACACTAATTGTTCTGTCTTTCACAGGTCACTATTTTATAGGATTGTGGTTATGAAAAAATAATATTTTATCAGTTGATCACCAGTTTGCACTAGAGGAAGCATTTCAGAGGTTTAGTGCAGTCAAAATCAAGAAAACAAAGAGATTAGCCAGTTTCAGGATTCATATTTGGACTCAAAGGAGGAAATATAGTACATTATTGGATTCTTTCCAATTCACTCGTTAAAGAAATCAGATGAAGATTACTCGTTAATTGACAAAATTGTTGTGATAACTTAAGTTTTTATGAATATATGCCCTGAAATCATATCACTTGGCTAAAACTTATCTGGATGTTCTTTCAAGTTGCAGTATATCTTTTGTTTTTTATATGAGACAAGTAGAAGGTAACTGCTATATTCACTATTTTATAAAAAATAGCATACACACTTTAACTCTGTATTGTAAAATTAATTATCATTTCTTATTAGATAATTAAGTAATAATATAATATAATAATATAATAAGTAATTATCATTTCTTATTAGATAATTAAGTTTTTGTTTATACCAGGGAATAAATTTTGTTGGTTTGTATTGAATGATCTTCACTTACGACAAAATATTAATGAATTTTTCTGATTTGTATTCAATAAAAATAGTTTTTGATGTTGTGAATAATTGAAATTAAGTTGTTTATTTTCATAAAGTCTTTCATTTCTGTAATAAAATCATCATGGAATTCAACGGCTTTCATTTCAATAACAAATATTGTCATTTTTTCTTTCTACATATTGAAGAATAAATATTATAAATATAATTTGATTCACTGCAGCAGGATTCTTTATTTCTACTAAATAACTAATCATATCAGGATACATTTTATCTTTGAAATGAGCCAAGTTAGATGGTTAAATATCTTCCTTCTGCAGTTGACAAGGCTGAATGCCCAAAACTGATATTTTTCCACATATCGTCCTCGATGTATATGATATGAACTTAATAAATCATTTCATAGGTCCATTTTCACGATTGTTCAGTCAAAAGACTAAATAAATCAACTGAAACACTTGAGAAACACCAGAATCTCTCTTGTTTTGCTTTGACATGCACGAAACAATACTCGTTTCGTGAACAGCTGATTCGGCGATCGCAGCGTCGCCATCGGTACCTAATTATTTATCCCAATTGCATAGAATTCTCTGATAACTCGGAAACTCGTCGGACGAGGCCGGGTATATTCGGCAACGTTGACTTTATTTTACGTCATACAGCAAATACTGCCAACTTCAGATGAATAAACAAACGCCTACTATGCACTCAAACTTTCGTGAACGGACTATATGTTAACTGTTCGGTTTTCCGGGCAGAGCTTTTGATTGTATCAAGGAATTATCGACGTACCTACTCACTTTTTGAAAAAAAATATTTCCCAATTCTTTCATCAAGATTTCATGAGGAAAACATTTGAATTTGAAGTGTATACTTTTTCGTAAGAAATGTGGACCATCTCCTCAGCTATAAAATATTATCCATTGAATATCCAGAGTTGAATAGTTTCCACAAAGTCAATTATTGTCGATAACGAAGAAAAAAATCTCGAAAAAATTGAGTCCCCATATATTTGCAATCATATATTTTCGAACCATGCTTCACTAGACGCATTTTGCTGCAAATGACGTCTAGTATATCCTTTTCGAAGGATAACGTCGTATTACCAAACACCCTGTATAATGAATAAAAATGTATGGCGTCCAATCTACATTTTTCCTGATCCTAATACCGAAAAGTATGACCATAACACATAATTAATTACAGTGGAACTTCTCTATGACGAACGTCTGTATAACGAATTTCATGAAAGACATTGCACCTTGAATCTAAATTCCATGTTAGCAACACTCTCTAAAACGAAGTAATTTCTCTCTGTAAGGAAATATTCAAAGAACATCACTTTTTGAATGGGTATTGGTAAGAAGGTATAAGGGTGGTTTTTTCACGAAATTTTTCCGGACATACGTAAAAATTTTAAGATGAAGAAAAAATGACAAACAAAAAATTCTTTGCCTTTAAGGAGGCTAACCTAACAAATTTTTGAAGCATAGATAAATTGAAATTAGTAATCATCGAAATGAATACAATCTTCAATTTATAGGCTCACAGAACCTTCTTCATGCGGACTGGGATGATTTATTCAAGATGTTGTCAATGAGGGAAGAGACAGACCGGTTTCGGCCTTATTAGACCTCGTCAGTGTCCCATATCCCTCAGAGACAACATCCTATTGAAAAACTTCTACATTTAACACTGACGAGGCCTAATAAGGCCGAAACCGGTCTGTCTCTTCCTCATTGACAACATCTTGAATAAATCATCCCAGTCCGCATGAAGAAGGTTCTGTGAGCCTATAAATTGAAGATTGTATTCATTTCGATGATTACTAATTTCAATTTATCTGTGTTTCAAAAACTTGTTAGGTTAGCCTCCTTAAAGGCAAAGAATTTTTTGTTTGTCATTTTTTCTTCATCTTAAAATCACTTGGCTTCACAGCTGCCAAAAATTGGGTGTTTCCATCACTCGGAGAAACTTGCATGAAGGCCCTGATGTAGGACCACTGCTAACATCTCAAAGAGTGAAGAGGAAGTAATCAGTGCTTTCAGCATGCGATCTGTGATGATTGAACTTCTCATTTTGACACTACTCACAACTAGATGTCACCATCTGTAGGATAATACTTGATAGAGTCTTACAAGTGGTGTTAAATGTAGAAGTTTTTCAATAGGATGTTGTCTCTGAGGGATATGGGACACTGACGAGGCCTATTAAGGCCGAAACCGGTCTGTCTCTTCCCTCATTGACAACATCTTGAATAAATCATCCCAGTCCGCATGAAGAAGGTTCTGTGAGCCTATAAATTGAAGATTGTATTCATTTCGATGATTACTAATTTCAATTTATCTATGTTTCAAAAATACGTAAAAATCCCAACCAAATCTTAACGGCGGGCAGAGAGATCCTTCTGAAACAGTTGGCTGTTTGGTTTCAATCTAACCAATACGCTGTTCCACTGTATTTGATGTAAGAACTAGTTCCGCTCAGATTTCTTGAATTTATCTCCAGCAAAGAAATGAAATGATTGGTGCAATTTAATAAAAAAAAAACAACAAACAATTCATTAGGTATGTAAAACTCGCAATCTTTATTTTCCATCAATGCATCAAGCTTGTTTAGATTAACGTGAATATATTATGTTCCCATATTTTTTCTATCGCTCAGTGTGTTACAACAATAGAACGACATTTTAAGTGCCTAGTTTCCCTCCGAATTGCGTATGTTTACTTAACAGTCATGGAAACTCATTATCATACAATTCAGTGATTTCCTCTTTACGTGAAATGATATCCTGTAATGATTTATAATCATTCTAATCATCTCAATTATTTGCACCTCTTTATCCCTCCTTTTTGAGGTATAAAATGTAACATGCATCAATTAACAAATATATTGTTACATGAAATGTGAACACCATGATTTCTGCAAAAATGATTTTTTCACATCTGTTCCTAGTTGTTCTTGTTGTGGTAATACATGTAAGCTCTGTTTTATTTTATTTTTTTATTATATTAGATTGTTTAGCTCGTCTAGTTGTTTCTGGTTCGAAAGATAGAAGTAAATGGAAAAGTTCTGATCAAAACGGAATTGTTTTTCCTATAAACATAGGAACATTGAGATTCACCTGCGATAATACTTATTATTTCTGTTTCATCTGATAACTTGATGTGTAATAGAACAACAAAAAGTGGATCTTCTTGAAAGAAAGAAAGGGAGAGAAAATGAAGAAATTTTAAACATCTGGTTCTTTGGGTAAATTTTTGTTTTTGTTTCTCACGCAGAAAAAAATTAAATCTCAAACTGAAGAAAAATATCTTCCATCAAAGTAATCCCTATCTCCTATAGGTATTCATAAAGAAATATTTTCATAAGCCTAGATATGTATTTTCTCAATATGAAATTCGACTCTTTTCTTAATAGAAAAGAATAAAACCTTCGAATGATGCTGCTCAAAATCTCCTAACAATAACTCATCAATGTATTGATATGTCTTCAGTTGACATGCACAAAACACTATTTGTAAACCCACAAAATTAACGCATGCGACTAGAAGAAGCAAAACGATTCACAATATTTGTAGAATAAACTGTCAACTTTTGTGTTACTTTCGGCGTTCTGCGCATATATGCGCCAGTACCTACACGAATATGGACACTCACTCTGCGAAAAACTCAACGTATTACTCGAAATGATATGATTAATAATTCAATTTCAAGAGAAAATAGGTAGTTCACAACAACAACAATACTTCTTTTGGCTTGTTTCGAACATAGACAAACTAAAAAATTAGATGAGCCACTCGTATATTCCGCGCCATCTGCCGGAGGCGGAGACTAATACACGAAAAAATTATTTTCAATTTGATAGTTAGATGTCGTTGCATTCATGGAAATCCTATCGAGAAAATAGTAAGTATGTAAAATAATTATTATCAAAAAACCTTTGAATTGTCAACTGACACAAGGAGTGGTTTGACACGTTCTTTTTGAAATATAATAAATTTCGATATGCCTGCAAGAGTGAAGACATGCTGTGTTATTGGATGTGAAAATCGAGATGCAAGAAGGTAGGTAATTATAAAATATATATGTATATTCTGTTACCTATAAGAATTAAGATACTCGTAGTTTTCAAAAAAGTTTTTCATGTATTGAATAAGTTAAGTAGGTAAATACTCATATTTTGTATTATTGAATTCATTATTGTTAGTTTTTGAAAATGTTTTCAATGGAATTATTAGTTTATTGATTGGATATTCATGAAATAAATCTGTATTTTCAATTGGTGATACCTATTTCAGTTAATAAATTTTTATTCTATCCAGAATTTGATTATTGATCCTCATTTCTCGATTCCGAAAGATAATCAGATGAAAGTTCGTTGCAGGTATTATTTTCATGAGAATAAATTTCCTCACTCATCGATAACTTGCACGAATCCATTTATGATATCCTTTTGGAAATTGAATTTCAAAAAACTTTTTGCCTATATGGGAGTACCTACCTATTCAAAAGGTGCACTACAGAATTCTTTTTGAGGCAACTTTACGATACAGATTCCTTTTTCAACTAAGGTTTTTTCACGAATTAGTATATTTCTACAAAAACAGATGGCGTTGAAGCTTGTTCTACTAGTGTCTCATCTATTCTCCGTTTAGTTAGTCTATGGTTTCGAACGTCTTGAACTATGTATTTAAAGCAATTTAAACCATTAAGTTGGAACAAGAAAGGTATTTTAAGATCAATGTTTTTACTTTGAAGACGTATCTAGTTTCGAAACGAGAACCAATCTTCTTGTTCCAAAGTCTTTTGATTTCGAGCAAGCTATTCGAGTGTTCTGTTTCGGTAAACGATCAAGAAATAACTTTTCTCAAGGTGATAGATTGGGTATTTTCAGTTGAATTTGCAATGATTGATCTAAAATAGTAAACTCGTCGGAAAAATTAATAATTTCAAAAAAATGCATGGTCTTCTTTCAAATATTTACTTTTTACTGTGCAGCCCCTTCCCATATCTGAATCGAATGATCCCCCAACATCATTTTTACGCATATTAAGCTATTGGAGTTCTTTAGAAGATCTATACCTTTGCTTTTTTAAAAAATATAAGATTAAACAAATCAGAATAGCTAGGTATAATTATACCTTTACATCAACACATTAGCTAAAAAACAGTCTTCTGAAATTTGCGGATTATTTGATGAAGAACTAAGCAAGTTTTTAAGATGATGGCTACCAGGACCCTCCTACATTTTTTTACACTGTAGCTGATCAACTTGAAGGAAATCTAATTCTGTTTTCAATTCCCCTTTATATTTCACTAGTTTCTAACTGTTTACAGTATAGTTTGGATAAATTTAAGACTTCGTTTTTGAGAGCTGACCCATCTGATGTGAAGTTCAGAAAAACATATCGAAATAAATCTCCAATTGTGGAAAAACCACTAGAAAAACTAATCGCACTTGGAAATTTTCTAAAAATATAATAACGATGAATGTCTCGGAATCCCTGAAATTTTTTACTAAGGTCGAACCACGACAGTGTCTATCTATAGTTTCAGATTTATACATTGTTTTTGGGGACACTGTGTATTGGGGCGAATAAATCTTAACCTGACGCAAAAGGCATATACCCTAGGAACGGCCCTGCTTTTTTGTTGGAGATTTCAATGACATTTTGACATCTCACATGACAGGAATAATTTCATCCTTCAGTTCCGGTATCGATTGTGGATTATTCTTTGACTCCTGGTTTTTACATAACCCCAAAGAAAATCACATGCATGATCTTGGTGGCCAATTACGTCTGGAAATCATTTTTCAAGGAATTTTATGTCTCAATAAAACAATTGTGTCCAAATTGCGTTATTTCACTTAACAGTCATGGAAACTCATTATCATACATTTTCAGCAATTTTTCTTCACATGAAATGATATCCTGTAATGATTTATAATCATTCTAATCATATCAATTATTTGCACCTATTCATCCCTTCTTTTTGAGGTATAAAATGTAACATGCATCAATTAACAAATATATTGTTACATGAAATGTGAACACCATGATTTCTGCAAAAATGATTTTTTCACATCTGTTCCTAGTTGTTCTTGTTGTGATAATACATGTAAGCTCTGTTTTTATTGTTTTCAGAAGTTTCTCTAAATTAAAGTGGTCTTATCTATAATGTAGAGTGTTTCAAAGTGCGTGTTTTTTTAAATGAATAAAATTCATAATTTGAATTAATTTTCCAAAACTTTTTATTGGTAATTGTATTATCAGTTTCAGTTATTAGATTTATGAAAGAAAAATAACTGCCAAATGGTCTTCTTCTGCAGTTTTGCAGACGTACACTCTTTTGTTTTCCAATCACATTGCGACATAATTAGGGCTTTAACTCACTGACAGTCCGGTCTATTTAGAACAAAAAATGAGAGTGAAGTTACATAAAGTCCCAACAAGCTGAATTTCTGTGAAGTTGTTCAAAACATAATTATAAACAATGTCTAAAAGTTCCCCATCATTCCCCTGTAAGGAAAAAATTTAATTCAAGGTCAAAGGTCAAAAAAATGAGTTTTTCGCGATTTTCAGCAAAACGGTAAGTTTTATCATAAAAGTACCTCAGACAAAAATTGTAGATCATAAAATTATCTATAAAGAATGTATCAATACTTTTTTTCTTACGAGCCACCGTTTCTGAGATATAACGATTCAAAAAGTTATAACTACGCGCTAAGTACACTACCTCATAGGTGGCGTGGAAACGTGTGCATTATGACGATAACGACTTTTATAACTTTTTGAATCGTTATATCTCAGAAACGGTGGCTCGTAAGAAAAAAAGTATTGATACATTTTTTATAGATAATTTTATGATCTACAATTTTTGTCTGAATTACTTTTATGATAAAACTTATCGTGTTGCTGAAAATCGCGAAAAACTCATTTTTTTGACCTTTGACCTTGAATTAAATTTTTTCCTTACAGGAGAATGATGAGGAACTTTTAGATATTGTTTATAATTATGTTTTGAACAACTTCACAGAAATTCAGCTTGTTGGGACTTTATGTAACTTCGAATGTCTAAATAGACCGGACTATGAAGACACGAATAATTTCACCCTTTAGTTCAGGAATCAATTGTATACTATTCTTATTCACCTGGCTTTTCACATAATCTATAACTCCCCATAGGAAATGGTCCAACGGTGTCGAATTATAAGATCTTTGTTGTGAACGTCGTCTAATAGACATTTCAGGGTCCTCTGCAACATGAACATTTCGAAAATTATCTCTCGTCTTCGATTCGGGATCATTTTCAAAAATATTCCTCAGCGAGAAAAAATTTCCGGATTTTATTGGACCTTGTGTGGTATTAGTTAAGAAAATTCCACACGAAATTGTGTTATTATACTTCATAAGATATAGACATTTAATTCATTTCCTTGAAAGTCATTTCGAAAATCAATAAAATTCTCATTGTATAATACCACTAGAGATGAAATTTTGCTGGCAAACTTTCTCGATTGTGATATGAAAGTTTGTTGCTTAGGCAATTTCGCGAATGACATTTGTATGAAAATGATTTTGGAAAAAATGTCAAAAAATTGTGGATAAGCAACAAACTTGAACGTCCCAGAAGAGAAATTTACCTGCTTAAATTGTGTCCGTGAAGTTGACACACAGTTTTTTGAAGATGAACAAGTTTTTATTTGCATTCGTTAGTAAGTCGTTAGTAAGTATTTGTAAGTCCAAAATTTTCGTTTGTAAGTCAAGGATGTTGGTAGAAAAATACCGCATTCCGCTGGGTGCTTACTTCACGGGCATCCACTTTTCGAAATTTTTCAAAAAAAATATAGTTGGAAAGTCCATCATTTGTAAGTGTTTGTAGGACAGAAATCATCGTTTGTAAGCCACCCTACTATGAGAAAATGACTTCCCCAAAATGCGAAGTTAGCACCCACATGTTTGAAAATTTGACTTCTTTTTTTTACTTTCGATAGTACGTCGTTAGTAAGTATTTGTAACTTAAAAAATTCGTTTGTAATCCACCCCATAATAGGGTAAACACTTCTTCAAACATCATATTTTTTTGTTTTAGAAGGCATTTCGTTTCTAAGTATTCGTAACAAAAAAAAATTAGTTTTATCCATCCCGAAAATTTCACTCTTTTATTATCAGAGCGAGCAAGAAAATCAGATATCTTCGCTTCCGCTCAAAAGCGAGAGGTCTTCCAAATGAAATTTTATTACTTACCAAAGAGTAGGTTACACCGAAAAAACAATTTGGTTAGATTAACTAAGCATTCTTAACTATTACCCAATTAGTGATTGAAATATGGCTTATTAAACATTTGCTATGGAGAAACAAATTATTTGTTTACAACTTGGTGAATAAAGACTCATACAGGGTTATCTTATATTTATTCCATCATAATAGTCATTTGTTGATAATAAATAAACATTTTGATTTATATAATAAATGCATCATAAGTATGAATAAATACTTATTTATTATTCGTATATGCTTGTTTATAAGTACAACATGAAAACAATTTAATAATTATTAAACAAATATTTTGTCTGCTGGAATTACTCGTTTTATTTCTGTGAGAAATATTTTGTGAGGATTATTTGAGAATTGATCGTCTACTAATAAATGTTTTATTCATGAGAGCTGTTATATATTTTCACCTCCAGATATGAAAATGACGGATAACTTCAACTGATATTAGTTAGTTATCCGTCAGTTTGAAATCTGGATGTGAAAATACTAGCTCTCATAAATGAAGCATTTATTAGTAGACAAATTATTCCCAAATAATCCTAACCAAATATTTTCTCACAGAAAAAACAAAACTCAATGAATATATTATAGTTATACCAGCAGACAAAATATTTCAATAATAATGACGAAACCTGTAATAAAATTAAACTGTCCATTTTAATTTTCAATGGCCTGAGGAAAAATCAAAAAAACAATGTATCTTTCATTCAATAAATATATTTCCCATAAAAAACAAAAATACATACATATAATAAATCATATAACAAAAACAATTCCACTATTTTGTGGTTTAGTATATAATTGTAAGTGTAATAACATTAACAAAGTAATGAAATATAAACTCTCTCATTCTTTATAATATTCTTCTGGACTTAAAGATTAATTAGTAATTTATGAAAAATTTTTACTTAAAAAATATCACTGTTTAACGTATGTGCATTTGAAGATGAGAATTACGAGACGAGGAAAGGCATGATTTTGGAATATAAATATATATCTGAATTTTTGTATTATTACTCACCTGCTCAAATTACTGTAGGTTTTTGAAGCTTTGAAACTTGTACTGTTATTGCCCAGAGGAGTTTCAACTGTCCCAACACTGCCAGAAGGAGATATTCTGAAAAGGATACATATACAATATTACTTAAAATCAGTAATTTCTTATATTTATTGATATTGCTTACAGTGTATCCAATAAATATTTACTCTTCAATTTTAGCCTGATTTGAACTCTAGTTCCCATACAGGGCACTAACTGTTTGAAATCAGCGTCATTTTCCGAAACCTCCTTCAGGAGTTTCAAATTTGTTATTCCATTTTCTGAAAAATTGTTTATTAATCACACCACAAATATCAATTATAAAATAAGAGAAACATTTTTATAGTAGAATTTTTCACTATAAATTCATTAGCCAAGGTGAGGTACCTACTTACGTTCAAAATCTCTCAGCATCTCCTGGGTAACGCCACATTCCGCAAGGAAGAACGGAAAAACTTCCATTTTTTGTTACACTCACAACAATTACAAACAGCCGCACAGCAAGACGCTAACCGTCAGGAACAAAATTATTCTGGAAACTGAAACCGTTGGCACTTGGCAGACCGTTGGCGGCACAAAATATTGTGGTTTGATTGGAGTTCCGATCCTGATGTAAAGGCTATTCGCTGGGACTTGTCTATACAGGAATTTACGCTCAGACAAATAAAGTTTATTATAAGGGCCGTTTAGGTTATTTACACTCGTTTGTAAGCATTTGTAACACAAAAAAATTTGCGTTTCACCACCCTGATAAAGAAAAAATGACATTCCCAAAATGCAAAATTAGCACCCACATGTTTGAAAATTTGACTCCTGTTTTTTCCTTTCGATAGTACGTCGTTAGTAAGTTTTTGTAACTTAAAATTCGTTTGTAATCCACCCCATCATAGGGTGAACACTTTTCTAAACCTTATATATTTTTTGTTTTAGAAATCTTTTCGTTTCTGAGTATTTGTAACAAAAAAAAATTGGTTTTATCCATCCCGAAAATGAAAAAGTCACACCTCCAACAGTTTTTCATTCTCTTCCACTGTCACGGTGTACTACAGAAGCAGAGGAGCAAAATATAATTATGCGATCGGCAAGGGGTTGGTGCTTTTTCTCATTATCGGTCAAATTAGAAACGAATTTATTTGTAATACAAATAGTTACTAACGAAGTACTATCGAAAGCAAAAACCAAAAATCAAATTTTCAAACATGTGGGTGCCAACTCCGCATTTTGGGGGTGTTCTGTTTTACAAATATGTTCTTACAAATGATTGACTTTCCACCTGTATTACTGTGTTCGAGAAATTTTGAATTGTGTTTTGTTTTGTGTGTTGTTTTGTGTATTGTTTTGTTATAGTTAATTATTTGGGGATTGTTCCTTTCGATTACCTACTGCAGACGGAATTCCATCTGATGCAATATTTGTTACTTCTGATTCTGTTCTGTGATGATTTTGATTGGTTACAGATTCATGATTGCCCTCCCTAAGAATTTGATTCAGTCTTAAATGATGTTCTGCTTCTAGTTGTAGATATGGTTTTAAGGAGTGTGCACTCGAAAGTCCCGTTATTTTGATTAACTCTTGTTCATTAATTCCTTTTTTGGCCAATGATGAAATCGCCAACTCTCTTTGTGAACGGTTTGTTATTTTAAATTTTTTTGTGCTTCTTCCAATATAATCTGCTGATGTTGTTGTCCATTTCGATATTGAATTTCTTCCAACGGGCATATTTTTGTACCAAACTCCTCTTTCCAATAGTGAAATGAGCGAAGAGAGCTCAATAAAAGACCAGCTCAGCGTAAGAAGTGCACGCCGAGCAGAATATTCCGAAGTTGCAGTTGTCAATATAAGATAGAGTTCTCTGATAACTCTATCTTATATTGACTTATTTGTAAAACAGAAATCATCCTTTGCAAGCCTCCCTACAATGAAAAAATGACACCCCCAAAATGCGAAGTTAGCACCCACATGTTTGAAAATTTGATTTTTGGTTTTTGCTTTCGATAGTACTTCGTTAGTTACTATTTGTATTACAAATAAATTCGTTTCTGATTTGACCGATAATGAGAAAAAGCACCAACCCCTTACCGATCGCATAATTATATTTTGCTCCTCTGCTTCTGTAGTACACCTTGACAGTAGAAGAGAATGAAAAACTGTTGGAGGTGTCATCTTTTCATTTTCGGGATGGATAAAACCCATTTTTTTTTGTTACAAATCCCCAGAAACGAAATGATTTCTAAAACAAAAAAATATATAAGGTTCAGAAAAGTGTTTACCCTATGATGGGGTGGATTACAAACAAATTTTAAGTTACAAACACTTACTAACGACGTACTATCGAAAGGAAAAAACAGAAGTCAAATTTTTAAACATGTGGGTGCTAACTTTGCATTTTGGAAATGTCATTTTTAGTTTATCAGGGTGGTGAAACGCAAATTTTTTGTGTTACAAATGCTTACAAACGAGTGTAAATAACCTAAACGGCCCTTAACCTACTCTTTGGTAAGTAATAAAATATCATTTGGAAGACCTCTCGCTTTTGAGCGGAAGCGAAGATATCTGATCTTCTTGCTCGCTCTGATAATGAAAGAGTGAAATGAGCGAAGAGAGCACAATAAAGGGGCCTACAGACGATCAACCTAGTTGAAGAGTAAGTTGTAAACACGGCATGTTGACGACCAAGTTGAACGTCTGTAGGCTGGTTGGTGGTTGATATTCCAGGTTGAAGACTAAGTTGATGCGAGATCAAATCGGTTTGATATTTGGTGGGCGGAGCCCGATGTTGACGACAAAGTTGGAGCGTCTGTATGGTAGTCATCAACTAGGTTGACAACACCAGTTGGAATTCTACCTTGTAGAGTGAACATCTCATAGCGTATTCAAAATTCGTCGTAAATATTCGAGGAAAGGTAGTAATTTAACTAGAAAATATGAGCAATATTCCAAACATTCAAGTTTGGGTAGATTTCTTTGATTGGGTGAAAGATATTCCTGAATTATGGAGAGTAAAATACGAGATATATAAAAAACCTTGAGCAGATGCTTTGAGCGAACATTCATTGGTGGATCAATAATGCTATTACCTCAAAATTTTGTATGGTACTTGAGATTCATGCTTAGTAAATGAATGCAAAATCTCAGGATGATCAGACTTATATTATGGAAATTATTAAAAAATGAAATATGTAAAAATCAATAATTGAAAGAATGTTGAACTATATGCTTCAGATGATGCGATTCTTGGATATCTTGTTATGACATATAATGATTCTTTCTTTCAATATTTCGCATGAGGCTTACTGTGAGCATTTTGCATGTGGTCGAGAAATTCTATTCCAATTGGTTTAGTTTTGTCTGAAATATTAAGGAACGAAAATTCGGAATGGTCATATTTTATGGGACACCTTGTATGTTTGGGCTGATTAACGAACTTAATTTTGGCATTTGGAAACCAAACTCGCCCTGAAATCTCAAGTCTCAAGGACAATTTCTTAGAAAGTTATCGTGTTTATGGCCGGACGGTCCCAGGGACCGGATTGAATTTGACCACGGATTCGTCATCAGGGAGCAGAACCCTATCGTTGGAGACCAATTTCGGCTCAAAATTCGAAAAGTTCTTTCATTAAACCGAAATGGGAAAAATGAGACCGATTGTGGTACCAATCCTTGGTCCAAATTCTTTCATTCAAGAACTGTGCTGCACCACATTGTCGCATAAATCGTTTATAATAACATATAACGAAAGATCTCTCTCCATGTTTCGATAATTTCTCCTAATCAGCCGACTAGTTCACTCGACGGAAACCACCGCTGAAATGATGTTTTCAACTTGGTTGACAACCGCTATTTTCACTTTCATTTGGTTTACAACCTAGTTGACAACATAGTCTTCAACTAAGTTGATCGTCTGTAGGCCGCTTAAGAAGTGCACGCCGAGCAGAATATTCAGAAGTAGCAGATGTCAATATAAGATAGAGTTCTCTGATGACTCGGAAGCTCCTCGGATGAGGCTAGGTACTTTCGGCAACGTTGACTTTGTTCATCGTTATGACAGCAAATACTGCCAATCTCAGATAAATAAATGGCTACTCTGCGCTCAATAATATGTGAACGGGGTATAAGGGGCTAGGAGCTTTGAGGATGTGTGTATTAATTAAAACTCTATATATATATTTTCGGTTTAAAACGTTCTTCGACGTTGTCCGATATCTAGACGCCATTGTCTTCGGTCTTCCCACTGTCCTTCGCGTAAGCTCCTGGCACTCATTGCTTTTTGTATTCCTTGGTTCCATGAAATTTTAGGTCTTCCTCTCTTCCGTTTGTGATGTGGAAACCAATTCATTGCCTGCTTCGGTAGTCTGTGATCCAGCATACGCTGCACATGGCCATACCAAGAAAGCTGCCTCTGTTCTACCTCCTTAATGACCGTGTCTGTTTGGTTCATAATCCGTCTTATCTCTTCATTTCTCACTCTGTCCAAACGGGATATTCTTGTAGATCGTCTCAAGGCGTCCATCTCTGTAATTAAAACTCCCGAATTTAAAAAGTCTTATTTTTTCAGGTAAATGCAGATTCGAGCGAAGAAGATGAAAAAGTGATGGTCAAATGTATGGAAGAAGCAGGGGTCAAAATAGAAGAAGTTCAGGCTTTCAGAACTGACGCAGTGTCTGACCAGATGATGTGCTTCATGAAGTGCAAGTACGAAAACGAAGGTTTTTTCAACGAAAACGGTGTGATAATCAAGGAGGTCATGCAGGATAGTTACGACGATTTTGGTTGGAACGACGATCAGAGAAGTCAGGCTGACAAGTGCTTGGATCAAATGACAGCTGTCAAAGAATGCGGAGATCTGTCATCTTTCTTCAGTTGTATTCCCGTCATTAATTTTGCAGACTTGATTTGAAGAATATATTAGGATGTTTTCTGTTTGTGTTTGTTATTCACGATTATGACATAACAAAGAAAATAAATGAACAATAAAAATAAATTCAGCAAGGAATAATGGTTTATAAAAAAAGACCGAACTCGAATACAAATGATAATAAATTCCACCCAGATACCAACCTTTCAAAATGAAAATTGATAAAGATTAAAAACAAAACAGACATAGTTTCAGAGAAACTTTTTGGAACAATCCATTTCCAAGAGATTCCTTCAGAGTGATAATCTTTCATTTTCTTCCTCAGCAATCATAAGCGTTGCATAATAGGTATACTATCATTACAACGCTATTCGCTTCAAGTTGTTAACGATAGGTTCGACTCCCAGATGACGAATTCGTGATCAAAGGGTATAGCCGGGTTTCAATGGTAAATCTGCCCTCGCGAACTTTTCGATTCATATTAAGGGGATCGATTAGGCATTGAATGATAATAATTCAGCCAACTTTTGAGCTTTTTATCTCTAGCCATTTTTGAGATTTCTGTGAAAAACACTTTTTTCGTTTTTATTTTTTTTCTCTTGTGATATCCAAAATTTTCGAATGGTGATTTTTTCTGTTGATTCTTTGCTACTAAAGGAATAGACGTATAATTTTTTTAAGAATTTCAGCTGAAAAATCTATTTTGAGAAAAAAAATTAAAGTTATTGTCATTTGTTTTTCGGTGTTCTTAAAAAGTGTCCACCGCCATTTTTTGACATAAAATGTTTTCTTTGGCCCTTTATACCCTGGAATTTTTTCACATTTTTAAAATTGGTGGAACGTTTTGAAAAAAAATTAAAACTGTTTGAATTTAAGGATTCAACAGATATCCATCAAATTTTGGTGTCGTTGTATTCATATTGGCTCCCTGAACAATATTAGTGAAAAAAACAATTGGCGATCTGTTTTAGTTTGGGAGATATGGGCCCCCAAAGTCCGAAAAATATTTCACCTGAAAGTCACTTTTCTCACTATAAAAACACTGAATTACCGCTTAATTAAGTTTAAGGCCTCTCTGAACATTTTAACATGAAGATTTGATTCATTTTATTTCAGATATATTCAATAATTATTGCAAAAACATCGAAAACATTCGAAGGAAAGCCCGCCGTTTCTTTTGGTAAGTTTGGAACTACCGCGAATTATTTCGCGTGAATATGACACAATGCATACCGGTAAATTCCATCATTTCCTAATGGCACTCGCTGAACGACGCGGTAGTGCCAAGCTTACCATAAGAAACGGCGGGCTTTCCCTCGAATGTATGCGATGTTTTTGCAATAATTATTGAATATATCTGAAATAAAATGAATCAATTCACTAATATTGTTCAGGGAGCCAATATGAATACAACGGCACAAAAATTTGATGGATATCTGTTGAATCTTAAAATTCAAACAGTTTTAATTTTTTTTTTCACAATGTTCCACCAATTTTAAGAATGTGAAAAAATTCCAGGGTTTAAAGGGCCTAAGAAAACATTTTATGTCAAAAAATGGCGGTGGACACTTTTTAAGAACACCGAAAAACAAATGACAATAACTTTAATTTTTTTTCTCAAAATAGATTTTTCAGCTGAAATTCTCAAAAAAATTATAGGTCTATTCCTTCAGTAGCAAAAAATCAACAGAATAAATTACCATTCGAAAATTTGGATATCACAAGAGAATAAAAATAAAAACGAAAAAAGTGTTTTTCACAGAAATCTCAAAAATGGCTAGAGATAAAAGCTCAAAAGTGGGTTGAATTATTATCATTCAATGCCTAATCGATCCCCTCAATATGAATCGAAAAGTTCGCGGGGGCAGATTTACCATTGAAACCCGGCTATACCCTTTAATGCTGTCCTCGGAGACGGCCGGATGGACGGCCGTAAACACGATAACTTTCGATAGGATTGTCCTAGAGTTTTGATATTCTCAGGGTGAGTTCGATTTCCAAATGCCTGGGTTGAGTTCGTTAACCAGCCAAATCGTACAGGGTGTTCCATAAAAAACCAATCGAAATGAAATTTTGCGGCCATATGCAAAAAGGTTATAATAAGCCTCATGCAAAATTTTGTGGCCATAGTGCACACAGAACAAAAAAAAATTTCTAATTGGAACATTGGAAAAAAGAAGCCTCATATTTCCATAAAGAGATATCCGATTCGAGTGAAATTTATTTTGTGAATGAAGATTGTTATACAGAATTTTCATGCAAAATTTTGTGGCCAAGGTGTTAACAGAACTATAAAAGATTCAATTGGAATATTGAAAAGAAGTAACTCTATATTTCCATAATAGGTTATCCGATAAGGGTGAAATTTAATTTGTGATTTACAGAATATTCATGTTAGATTTCAAGAGAACCGTATCATTAGAACCATATAATTTAATTTTCCTCTATTATGTATTTATTGTTTACATATTTCATTTTTTGAATAATTTCCAGAATAATTATTTCGATTGCGCTGAGATTCTGCATTTATACAGGGTTTTCCTTTTAAGTTGGCCTATTAGACGTTTTAGGAGAACTAGTGAATATTTCCTTCTGAAATTTTAGGTGGAGCCTTGAGGGTGAAGGAATAGGTTTGGGATAGACGTGTTGCCACGTCTATCTCAAACGCACATCTACTTTCTTATTTCAAATGGAACTACCTATATTTTCATTTATGTATCGATTCAATACCAAATTCGCAGTATAACCCACTAAAAAAAATTTCTCTGCTATGCACTGTTGCCAAGTTATTCACAAATTCCTGAAACTTTTGGCATTTGCATTGCCAGTTTGGAAATGCAATATCTCGATTATTTTTTATGCGAACGGAACCAAACTCAGCAGTCTCATAGTAAAGACTCCATGCATTCATGTGGTATATTTAGTATTTTGATACATCGTAAGGTTTTTCGAAGATATTGCTGCGAAAATGTGAAACTCAAAATTGAAATATTTCGAGATATTCGAACGGCAACCCCATATTTATTTCGCAGAATTCGATTCGAAATAAAAAATGAATGGCGGACTCCTTTTACACTAATTATTTATTTTGGATAGTTTTCGAATGAGATGAAAAATACTGAATTTTTCAGTATTTATAGTTCATGATCTATGGTTCTGTTTACGATGAAATGGTTCTATGATTATGGCGTGAATTGTTGAAGTGGATTCTATGATTGAAATCATAAAAAGTATTCGATGACCATGGATGTCATAGAAAAAAGTTTACCCATATTATTCAAACACGATTCGGGTTGTTTCACAAATCATGGGGAATGCCAAAAAATTATTGAAAGGACCTGTAGGACCTTTAACAGTCGTTATTCACATAAAGCACGAATTCCAAAAATTGTTTAGGCTTAGGGGTCGTTTATACTGGCCCGTAACTTATGCCCTCAAAATATGAATGAAAAATTTCTAGGTAAGGGAATAAGTTAAAGTTCGAGTATAAACCATAGCATGAAATTTCTATGTTTCAATTCTTAGGGTAAGGGAAAAGTTAAAGTTACGGGCCAGTATAAACGGCCCCTAACTGTAATCCTGGCCCTATGTTCATGACCTCAACAATAGGATTCATTCCGATAATTCACTTTATAATCACACATTATTATATCCATTGAACATGACTATAAAAACTGAAAAATTTCAGTATTTTTCATCTCATTCGAAAACTATCCAAAATAAATAGTTAGTGTAAAAGAAGACTGCCATTCATTTTCATTTCGAATAGAATGCTGTAAAATAAATATGGGGTTGACATTTGAAAATCTCGAAATATTCCAATTTTGAGTTTCACATTTTCGGAGCAATATCTTCGAAAAACCTTACGATGTATCAAAATACTGAATATACCACATGAATGCATGGAGTCTTTACTATGAGACTGCTGAGTTTGGTTCCGTTCGCATAAAAAATAATCGAGATATTGCATTTCCAAACTGGCAATGCAAATGCCAAAAGTTTCAGGAATTTGTGAATAACTTGGCAACAGTGCATAGCAGAGAAATTTTCTTTAGTGTGTTATACTGGCAATTCGATATTGAATCGATACATAAATGAAAATATAGGTTGTTCCTTTTGAAATAAGAAAGTAGATGTGCGTTTGAGATAGACGTGGCAACACTGTCGACTTGAAAATATTTTAGGCGAAGAGTTCCTTCACACTCAAGGCTCCACCTAAAATTTCAGAAGGAAATATTCACTAGTTCTCCTAAAACGTCTAATAGGCCAACTTAAAAGGAAAACCCTGTATATTTGGTATCAATTTGAAGTCCGATATAAAATTTTGAGGTACCTATTAGTCCTATTGCTGCACCAATGAACGAGCACTCAAAAGCTCCTCCTCAGGGCTTTTTTTTAATTTTCTACTTGAATTCACCATAATAAATTATACAGCTGCCCATTTTGACTGACAATCAAGATACATACTTTGTAAGTAAGGAGAGCTTGTCGCCATCAAATGTAAAATATCAAAACCTCAAATGTCAAGGATTTTGGTTTTGAAAGTAAGGTGACGATATAAGTTAATTTCCTGTATTTTTTTGAATATTCTAAGATCTCTTTTTTTCGACAAGAAGTTAGTAGTAGTTTAATGATCTTCATTTCACTGATCCAAGCCTTTCTTCGATTTATTACTTCTGTTCCAGATTCTCAATCCTAAATTTCCAACTTGTTTAGTCCATGAATGATTACATTGAGGCACATAACAGTAGTCATTTCTGGTCGAAGTCATATACGAGAGAATAATAATTTCTTTTTGAGCTCTCGTTCTTCTTGAACGTGTATTATATTCTTTCGCCCAAATGTCTGTAATTTTCGGACAAAGTGAGGGTAAGTACGCTAACGCAGAGTTGGGCGTTCGTTCGACGTTCGCGTCGTTCTACTTAACAGGTTCAGCGCCATGGCGGACACCGGTGTCCGCTACGTTTCTAGCCACTACGGCCATGGCGGACACCGGTGTCCGCTCCAAAACCCTGAATATGTTTGTCCCGCCTGGCCAAGCGGACGAGATATTACATTATTTAACATAGCAGTGTGTCCGCTATGGCCTTCCTCTACCAGAAAGTGTAACCAGGTTGTTTGGAACGTGACTTGTTTGGGAAATATGGATGGTATTTTGTTTCTGATAATTTCGCATGTTAGACAATATATGAAGAAAAAATGAAACATATGTTATTTGAAAAAACAATTTATTCATCATTTATTGTAATAAAGTAATAGTCTATAGCGTAACTTCCTAACAGTGTGGCTTCCATTTCTTCTTTCAGTCCTCCCACAAAATTTTTATCGAATTGCAAATGATTGCCTTCGCGGGGCCCCCAAACGGATAAATTTAGATCATGTAATGTTTCATTGATCAGATCGTTTGCAGGTTCTGTCATATTTACAACTGATAGATAGTTTTCTTGTTGATACTTGCTGAATCCGATGAACAGTCATGACGCTCAGCGGACACCGGTGTCCGCTGGTACTTTTTGTGGGCCACAGCGGACACCGGTGTCCGCTTTCAATTTTTTGTATTTCTAGAGCTTATTTTCATTTTCGGATCGAAACAAATGTTATTAAATGAACTTATATATAAGAAATCGTGAAAAAAATATGATGGCCCAGGAAGTAATTTATTTTGAAATACCTCGGCGCTGAACCTGTTAAACGAGTACTATTTTGTTTAGCCCAAATCTCTGTAATTTTCTATTTTTGAGCCGAAAATGGTATCAAACCATAGGGTTCACTTCCTGATGACGAGTCCGTGGTCAAATTCAATTCTTTCTTGGGGACGTCTGGCCGGCCGTAAACACGATACCTTTCGAAGGAATTGTCCTAGGAACTTGAGATTTTAAGGGTGAGTTCGGTTATTAAATGCCTTGGTTGAGTTCGTTAACCCGCCAAATGGTACGTGGTGTTTCATAAAATATAGTACAATAAATTTGGGGTTTTTCTAGAAGAATTTTTTTCTCAACGGTCTTATATGTTTTTTGGGTCGCTGAATCCGAAATTGAAGTTTGCCTTCTCGCCAGAGGTGAGCTAACACTCACTCTTTGCGAAAATTTTGGACTTTTTCAGTTTTTCGCTTATAACTCTTGAACGAAGCATTTCTTGCGAAAAGAAAGTACAAAATTAAAGTAAACAAAAATTCATGCGAGAATGTGCTATTATTCTTGTTAATATCCGAAATGGGATAAAAAAAACAAACAAAAAATGCTTTGCCTTTAAGGAAGCTAACCAAACAATTTTTGAAACATAGATAAATTGAAAATAGTAATCATCGAAATGAATAATCATCCCAGTCCGCCATGATTACTATTTTCAATTTATCTATGTTTCAAAAATTCTTTAGTTTAGTTTCCCGATAACTATTAATAGTCCAGTCAATTTGTGCTCAAAAGAACCCCTAGCAGGAAAGCTCTGGGGTAGTTTTGATTTTTTCGATTTTTTATGTTTTTTGGGGTGCTGAATCCGATTCTGAGGTTTGCTAACAAAATTTCGTGAGGAAACATTGAAAAAAATACAAAAAAAGAGAAAAAGTCTCATTCTTTGGCAGTTTTCTGCTTATAACTCGGAAACCTTTCTATAAAAAATGAAAGTACGTGATATTTCCTACAAATTGTATCACCACAGCTTGTTCTGCGACAACCCGTTCTGGCTCAAATTATAGTTGAAAATGAGGTATTTTCTATGACTCAATAAATGGAAATAAATTAAATTCCGTGGTTCCGATAATGCGAACGTCTTGAAATTTTGCATGAACATTCAGTATATCAGTCTCGATTCACAAAAAAAATTTAACTCGAATTGGATATCTTGTTATCAAAATATAAAGATTCTTCTTTTCAATATTACAATTCAATTTTCTAAGGTTCTCTTCACACTATCGTCCCACAATTTTGCATAAGGCTTATTATGAGCATGTTGCATTTGGCCGCACCATTTCATTTCGATTGGTTCAGTTTTATCTGGGATATTGAGGAACAGAAATTTTGAATGGCAATGTTTTATGAAACATAGAATATGGCCATTCAAAGTTTTTGTTTCCCAATATCTCAGACAAAAAAAAATGTTTGCTGCCATATGCAAGATGCTCATAAGAAGCTTCATGCAAAATTTGGTGGCCATAGTGTGAACAGAACCATAGAAAATTGAATTGGAATATGGAGAGAAGAATATTTATATTTCTATAACAAGATATCCGATTCGAGTTAAATTTTTTTGTGAATCGAGACTGATATACTGAATGTTCATGCGGTATTTCAAGAAGTTCGCATTATCGGAACCACGAAATTTAATTTATTTTCATTTATTGAGTCATAGAAAATACCTCATTTTCAACTATAATTTGAGCCAAAACGTTTTGTCGCAGAACAAGCTGTGGTAATACAATTTGTAGGAAATTTCATGTACTTTCATTTCGTATGGAAAGGTTTTTCACGAAAAGTTGATAGTTTCCGAGTTATAAGCAGAAAACTGCCAAAGAATTAGATTTTTTCTCTTCTTTTGTATTTTTTTCAATGTTCCCTCACGAAATTTTGTTAGCAAACCTCAGATTCGAATTCATTACCCCAAAAAACATAAAAACCGAAAAAATCAAAACTACCCCATAACTTTCCTGCTAAAAACCCTATTTGACTGTACTATAACGGTGAATGTTTTTTTGAGTGGTTACGTAGGAAAAATGTCTCGTGTTTATACTTTGTGAAGAACCTTAGTTAGATGGATCACAGGTAGCTGTAGTTAAACGGAAAGGGTTGCTGTCTTTCATAGAGGCAAGTGAAAAACGTAACTATGAAAAAGTAGTTTTATTGAAACGATGCACACAATTAGAGGTAAAGGAAAAATGCAGAGAGCAGTATACCAAAGAAAAATCGATTGCTGCTTATTTAAAAAGGGTTGAAGAGAGTTGGACTAAGCCATTGCTACGTTCACATATCTTGAAATTTTATAAAGAACGCACTGTTTTTTGTGAACATTTTCTCTCATAGTTTGTTAGAAAAATTATTTTATTTTTGTTCATTTGTGCAAAAACCTCTCTCTGCATAACAAAGTGGTAAGACATGAAGCTTGTTCTTAACGCACCTTTCTGACGTAGGAAGAGCATTGAAATTGCCACGCGTAGTTATTCATAAAAAAACATTTTATAGGAATATTGAACTCAATAGCAAAGTAGAACAAAAAGTAGATTGGGGTTTCTGCGCATTCTTAACAATGAGCAAAAATGTGACCTATATTTAGAGCATCTAGCTACCGTCCCATTTTCAGATATTAACAAAAGTAGTAGGTAGCATCTTCTTGCAGGTAATTTCGTCTACTCTAATTTTGTATTGAACGGCCTCTTTCGCTTAAATACTTTGTTTATGAGTTACTAGCAAACCAGGCGAACTCCGTTTCGCCACCACTTGGCTTCGTTTTATGTAAAATTTCGTTTGGTGATCAAAAGATGAAGAAAAAATTTTTTTTTTCATATTTGAAAAGAAAAACTTTTATCTCATTTCACAACAGTAATGAATTCATTTCGATTACAAAAATGAAGTGTTATTTAGTTCTCTAAGTAAATGAAAATGAATCTAAGTAAATACTTAATTGAAGCGTTATACGTGTCCGCAAACTATCCGTTTTTCTGAAGTGCTCTTTGGTGAACCATATTTTTGTGTTTTGGTCTGACGTTAACACAAACAAACCGAATGGTTTCCCAACCCGTGAACACGCAACGTATAACTGCCCATGTAAAAAACAATGACTTTCTAGTCAGGCCAGTAGATCTACCTTTTTAAGTAGATTTGTGAAACCGGTAGATCTACCTTTCTAAGTAGAATAATATAACCGGTAGATCAATTGAATGATAGATCAGATGAACAGTAGGTCATTCGAACCGTTTTGTATACGTCGATAGATCATCAGTGGTTATTGATGTTCATAGATATTTGATCTATTCCTGAGTATCTGTCTGACTACACTACACACCCTGTATATACTGAAATCGTCTATTGAACATTTATAAGAAAAGTGATACAAATGTTCGTGTTATGAAGTAGAAAATTACAATATTTGACATTTTTATGGAAAGACCCTGTATAAATCCAAAGCATAATATATTTTAAATCCCACCATCGTATATCTATCATTTGAATTTCAAAAACTTCTTCGTTTCTGTTGAAATGTCCCTGCAATAATGCAGAGATTCGAAATGTTCGACATGTTTATAGGAGCACTCCGTATGAATTCGAAGCATACTTTCTATTTCTAAAATCCCACCTTCTATAACAAATCACTCGAAATTCAAAAGCCCCTTCAATTTCATTGAAAGCTTTTTGTTATAACGTAGAAATGTGAAATAATTGAAAGATTTATAGATACACCCTGTATATATCTAAAACGTACCTATATAAAACATGCAAATGAAAATTTCGAATTATTTTCATCAGCTTTCTTTGAACCTGGAAACAATTTTCTTATCCAGAATAGACAAAACATGCCACGATGGGGATTCGAACCCGGTACACTACCGGGTCCACACACCTAGACGTTAGTCGTTACACCACTTGCCTTGTTACACGTGACGACTGTTTACCTCAGACTTCAAAGGGTTTTATTAGGAATCAAAAGACATGTAAACATATCAGGAAATCGAAAAAATATATTGAAATATCGATAATTATCATAATACATGCAGTTTAATATCATTTCCTGGCGTATTTTTTCCTAAAATACGAATAATCCCCGAATTTTGTTCTCATTACGTTATTTGTCAGTGAAAAGGAAAATTCGGTTTAGTAGAAGCCTCAAATATCACTGCGACCTGAAATGATGCTTTTGATTGCTGAAATGTTAGGAATTCGTTGAATGAACGTTGAAGTTGATAATTTCATATGGACTTACCTATTCAAATAACGTTTTCCACTCGAAACGAACAAATGTTTACATCAGACGTACCTATGTCAATAATATTTTGTTCTTCCTGGTTACTTCAGAATTCGTGGAACAAATATCTTCATTAATAAACGTTATATAACTACTCAAAAACGATATTCGTACCTTGTTTGATTCGGATCTGTTCGTTTCCCTTCTCAAAATTGCAAATTTCCTAGAGCTTTTTCGACCTCTTAACTGGTTTGCTAGACTTGACAATTGTCATTGAATTCGATGTCATAAATAATGAAACTTTCAGAAATGTCAGTAATTTACCAATTTCTCACGTTCCTCTCGATATCTTGGAATTTTTCCTGAATTTTTGCTACAAACCTCGCGGAGCTCGAGACCTTTCCAATGAATGCAAAACCGTTGAAATCGGTTCGTTAGCTCTGGAGTTATAGCGTCAGGGAGGAAATCCCGACTTATTTTTATATAGTAGATAAGCAACAAACTGGAAAAAGTCCGAAAATTTCGAAAGTTTTTGCATTTCCTGAAGTCAGTTCACCTCTGGCGAAGGGGCAAACCACCAATTCGGATTCAGTGACCCAAAAACAAACCTACGGAATTTTTTCCTGAAAACAGGCTGATCAAACCTTGATTTATTGGTCTAATACCTATAGCTTACGATACCAATCAGGGTGAAATTTTGTGGCCGTATATATGCAAGATGCTCATAATAAGCCTCATACAGAATTTTGTCGCCATAGAATTAACAGAACCATGGAAAATTCAATTGGAATTTTGAAAAGAAAAATCCTTGTATTTCCATAACAAAATATCTGATTAGAGTGAAATTCATTTTGTCAATGAATATTGATATACTGAATGTTCGTACAGAATTTCACGAGTATCGCATCATCTGAACCATAAATTTTTTTTAATCATTGATTTTTTACATATTTAATTTTTAGAATAATTTCCAGAATGTGATTCTGATCATACTGAGATTTCACATTCATAGTCCTATACAAAATTTTCAGGTAATAGCATTATTACTCCACCAATGAACGAGCGATCAAAAGATTCTGCTCAGGATGAATAATCACGAAATTATTACACAGAGATCCGTTCATAGACTACAGGCCTGTGTTGAAAAAATTATGGGTCATTTGAACCACCAGGTGACCTATCTAGAATTATATAAGAGCATAAAATAATAAGATTCAGCACTATGCCTTCACTTGTAAGCTGTCCAACAGAGTGCAGGGGAGAATTCGAAAGTACAGGTAGAGTGGGTACATTTTGGTCACATATTTTCGTACGGCATTCTTACCATCGATAGATCCGTGAAAAATAATAAGAAAACGCGTAGCGCCGTGAAAAAATGTGGAGCCACAAAGTCGAATTTTTTTTTAATTGTCCGACAATTACCAGGGTAAATTTGGTCATTTGATTTCGTACGGCATCTGTGTCATACTATTTCAATACTGCTTCTAATCCATTATTCCGCAACGCCGTACAGAAATCATGGGAAAAGGGGAAAAAATCTAGGGTTGCAATCCCCTCTCTTTCCGTAGTCCAGGGGGTAATTTGACACAACATGAAATAAATTAATTTTGAAATTATTTTATGCAAGGATAATATTTTTTCATATGCCGTACATTTTCGTTGGTCCAAAGGGGGAAAAAATCCATTTATTTGTCCTAATTTTCATAGTCTTTTCGTGATTCTAGGTTCCTAGTTAGAAACTATGTTGAATATGGGTTTGTATACTATCCATTCATACCAAAATATAGACATGTTGTCACTGATAATTCCAAAATACAACATATTTTGGAGAAGTACTTATGACACTGAAGTTAGCAGACCCCCTTGTTGCATGATTTTGTACTGCAAACTTCAGTATCGTAAGTACTTTTCAAAAATGTGTTGTATTTTAGAATTATCAGTGACAACATGTCTATATTTCGGTATAAATGGATAGTATACAAACCCATATTCAACATAGTTTCTAACTAGGAACCTAGAATCACGAAAAGACTATGAAAATTAGGACAAATAAATGGATTTTTTCCCCCTTTGAACCAACGAAAATGTACGGCATATGAAAAAATATTATCCTTGCATAAAATAATTTCAAAATTAATTTATTTCATGTTGTGTCAAATTACCTCCTGGACTACGGAAAGAGAGGGGATTGCAACCCTAGATTTTTCCCCTTTTCGCATGATTTCTGTACGGCGTTGCGGAATAATGGATTAGAAGCAGTATTGAAATAGTATGACACAGATGCCGTACGAAATCAAAAGACCAAATTTACCCTGGTAATTGTCGGACAATTAAAAAAAAAATTCGACTTTGTGGCTCCACATTTTTTCACGGCGCTACGCGTTTTCTTATTATTTTTCACGGATCTATCGATGGTAAGAATGCCGTACGAAAATATGTGACCAAAATGTACCCACTCTACCTGTACTTTAGAATCCTCACCTGCACTCAGTTGGACAGCTTACAAGTGACGGCATAGTGCTGAATCTTATTATTTTATGATCTTATATCATTCTAGATAGGTCACCTGGTGGTTCAAATGACCCATATTTTTTTCAACACGGGCCAGTAGTCTATCAATGCTCTGTCCACTACTACCTTAGCTCAGTTTCAATTTTATTCTATTCTATGTCCTGAAAACTCATTTATTGGACCGATTTTTCCGTATCGATTTTCAGTGACTCTCTTTTAACCACCCGAACCGAATTTCCACAATCCTCTTACCGAGTGAAATAGGAGTCGGAATGAGACTCTAATTTTATTTGGAACGCAGACCTAGATATATCGAAAGCGGAAAGAAATCCTGAAGAAAGGGGACAGAAGAGCGGTCATCTCATTTTCCGTTAATTATTGAAAATGATCAATTCCTATTTCGTCTCCGGATTGATTTATAGCTGATATCGTCGTGGAGAGTCCGATGTCTCTATTTATACATCGTACGATTTCTCTCGGTTTCATTTCCTGCTGCCAAAGAGGAAATCTGATAGATAGGTGAAAATTGGTGTTAATATTTTTTGTTTAAATGGAGTAGGATTATTATAATTTTTCTCTATACAAAACTACTTCTTCAGTAAAATTCGAATTAATCTGCATTAAAAAAATTTTGAACAGTTGTCAAAAGCGTTGACAACATTTCGTCCAACCGTCAAACCTCTGTAATCTGTGGTCGGCAATCAAATCAGAGTCTCTAACTAATCAAATCAAATACTTTCGAGATAGAGGGTGTTTTATAAATTTGCCCGTTTCTTCCTGAGGCCGTTCCAAACGAAGCACCCGGTATATTTTCTTCATATTTGGCAAATATGTTCCTAATTGAGAGCCCAAACATATCATGCAATAACCGCCTTTTAACAAAAAATTATGAATCGTTCGAATCCTCGAAACAACACCCTGTACATCGGAATTTTGAAAATCTGTTTTAATATTCGAAAACACCACTAAAAACTAAACTGAGACGTATACTTCAAATTTTCGCGCAGAAAGTTTTACTGCACAAATTTTCAATGTAAAAGTGAAGTTTTTAGGAACTTGGATACCCGAAAGTGTTTTGAAGTGACTTTAACAATGAATTATCAACAATATTGAATCCATAATTATTTCAACATTACTTTGTAATCATTTCCACATTGGTTTTCCTTTTATAGCCGTATACTCGAAAATCCAGGTCCGGGTTAACGAAAATTATGAATGGTTTGAATCCTCGAAACAACACCCTGTACATCGGAATTTTGAAAATCTGTTTTAATATTCGAAAATACCACTAAAAACTGAACTGAGACGTACACTTCAAATTTTCTCGCAGATAGTTTCAATGCACAAATTTTCAACGTAAAAATGAAGTTTTTAAGAACTAAGATACCTGAAAGTGGTTTGAAGTGACTCTTAACAATGAATTATCAATAATATTGAATCCATAATTATTTCAACATTACTTTGTAATTCATTTCCACATTAGTTTTCATTTATTGAGGAGTGAGTTGCATCATAACGTATAATAATTATGGATTTCAATATTTTGATAATTCATTGTTGAAAGTCACTTCAAACCACTTTCAGGTACCTATCCAAGTTCTAAAAAACTTCAATTTCTCGTTGAAAATTTGTGCATTGAAACTATCTGCGCGAAAATTTGAAGTGTACGTCTCAGTTCAGTTTTTAGTGGTATTTTCGAATTTTAAAACAGATTTTCAAAATTCCGATGTACAGGGTGTTGTTTTGAGGATTCAAACGATTCATAATTTTCGTTAACCCGGACCTGGATTTTAAAGTATACAGCTATAAAAAAGAAAACCAATGTGAAAATGAATTGTAGAGTAATGTTGAAATAATTATGGATTCAATATTGTTGATAATTTATTGTTAAAGTCACTTCAAACCACTTTCGGTTATCCAAGTTCCTAAAAACTTCACTTTTACCTTGAAAATTTGTCCAGTAAAACTTTCTGCGCGAAAATTTGAAGGATACGTCTCAGTTTAGTTTTTAGTGGTGTTTTCGAATATTAAAATAGATTTTCAGAATTCCGATGTACAGGGTGTTGTTTCAAGTATTCAAACGATTCATAATTTTTCGTTAACCCGGACCTGGAATCCAAATAACAACAGTTATCAAATAATTTCGTGATTCTCTAAGATGAAATAGTATTTTATTTTTTAAACTCGATACACCATTGTCATTCGATGAATTTGTGCAGATAGAAGGTATGTATGAATGCTACTGGTAAAAAATTAAAGAAAAATTGAATTGAAAAAAATGTGTTTGTATGCGTACAGGAATATACCTTTTGTATTGTGTCAATCGAAAGATGATTTAATTCTGAATGTTTCTTCTGAATCTGAATTTTTTTTTATTTCTCACGTATTTCATGTTGATTATATTCCATTTATTTTTTCTGTACTGTAACAGTGTGCTTGATTCAGAGACAAGGATATGATTGTGTTTCTTAAAATCAAAGATACTTTGTAGCAAACTATTTCTCATTCATAATATTAATCAAACATTATATTTTGTAACAATACACATTTTTTTTCAATAATAGATGCATGTCAAATCATATGTTCTATATAACGGCCGTTATGATTCATACATAAAATATCTCTTTTCCTTAGATAATTTTATAAGTTACTTGTTCAAGTGAACTCTAATTTTTTGACCAAATTGAATTAGTTATAATGAATGATCACAATGGCCGGTATATAGAATATATGATTTGACTTGTTTCGTTGGTTATTAGAAAATGTTCATTGTTACAAAATATAGGGGAAGGTGAGGTATAATGATCCCCTTAAGGGAAAATTTTAATTGTGGCTAAAGTTGTAGGCAAAATCGCAAGATTTCAATTGTTGAAAGTAGTGAATTTACTTAACTTTGTATCTGCCTACTTATTTTTCATTTCATCTATGTAGTTTTTTTGTATTAGATATTTTTGTTAAAGTTTAGTAGAGGATCCTTTTATACACCCCTGTGGATAAAATGATCCCTGGGGTAGGGGCAAAATGATCCCAGGGATCATTTTGTACTTTAAGTTAATAAATATCAAATAAAAATTAAATAAAAAACTCTGCTGTTTATTTGAATGATAATATGTATTGTTCATAACAATTTAAGTATGTAAGCAAGTTACACAAAACCAAAAATTCGATGGGTTGAAAAATATTATTTTTCTTTGGCGTTTCTCAAAGTCGGGAGAAATTCATCCACCACATTCTTATTAAAACCTCGCGTACGCATTGTAATGTCTGGATGTCTACGTCAAATCCACGAAGCCATTCAAGTCCAGCTTTTTTTAGCTTCGGAAAATTGATGCGATGAATGATTTCTTTCTGCCATTTTTGGTGAGCTGAGGTTAAGAAATCCTGAGCGGTCAGCCCGTATATTATTCTGTAAACAAATACTATTAATGGGGTAAAATAATTCCAGGGATCATTTTAGACACACAGAAGGGATCATTTCACCCCAAATACCAAATTACAAAATATCGATCAAAACAAAACCTTCACATACCGCGTGCGATGATCGAACATTGCTTAAATATTAGTTAACTGCTACTAATACCCGCAAATAAAACAACATTTCAGTAAACACTTACATGTAAAAAAACGAAAGTCCAAAAACATGCTTACCTTAAATCAGAGCCACACTTTTTGATTATTTTTTAATAAAATCACGCCAAGCACTCGCACCGCATTGACATTTTACAGGTAACTCGCAGGGGCGCAGGGGAACATGTTTCATCTGTATTTGGATAGATGGTACAAGCTGTTTCTGATTTACGGCGGGGGATCATTTGACCCTTAGGGATCGTATTACCTCACTTTTCCCTAATATTTGAAAAATATAATGATTGAAAAATAGTCTGCCACAAGGCCACAATCATATCTATGTCTTTAAATTAAAGCATACTGTCACAATACAGAAAAAAAATCAATGGAATAGAATGCAGGTCACTGACGGTAAGAAATAGAAAAATTTTTATTCTCAAGAAACATTCAGAATTGAATCATCTTCCGAATGATACAAGAAAAAAAGTATTTTCCTGAATAAACAATTTTTGATAGCGTCGCGACGCCTGGCGTCTTGATTCTTTCCTTTGACTTCATCTACGCACATCTCAAGTCAACATTCACTTGTACCAAATACCGTCAACAAAATGAAATAATATTCATTCTTTCTCTAGAAAAATTAGTTTACCAAGAAAAATGAATCACCTTGTACTCATAACCTACCAAAATCCCAAGTTTTGCCGAAATATCCATAACTATGATAGCTTTTACCCGCGACTTCGTCCGCCTACCGACCCTCTAAGATAGAAAAGTGATCAAATACTAACTTGAAGTCTTAGTAACACTCAATTAAAAAAAAAACATCAAAATCATTTCAGTAGCTAAGGCGTCATGCGCTTCTTGACACGATCACGCTATATTTCCGCGAGGTATTTTCCCGCCGTAAAAAAGTAGCCTGTGTCCGTGCCTAGGATCCTATCTTTATATTAACCAAGTTCCTTGATGCTTCTGGAGTATACGTTATTACTGTACTTATTATATTACTATACTTATTATATTACAAAACTTATTATATATGATGCTTCTGACACGAATAAATAAATAAAATAAATTAAACAAGTCTTATCAAAATCCGTTCAGACGTTAAGGCGTGAATGAGGTAAGCTTTTGAAACAAACGATTAAAAATCACTAACTTAATTAATTTTCTGCCTACTGCCTACGCCTAAAGTACGATAGCATGAATATTAATAGCCCATATCCTTTTCTAGGTTACTATCTATCACCTAACTAAATTTCATCAAAATCCGTTCAGCCGTTTAGGCATGATAGAGCAAAACTCCCAGCTAAAACCATAAAAAAATCACTAATTCAATTCAGTTTTCTGCCTACTTCCTACCCCCTAAGTACGATGACGTGATCATCTTGATCTTATATCCGTTTTTAGGTAACCATCTATTACCTTACTAAATTTCATCAAAATCTGTTCAGCCGTTTAGACGTGAAAGAGCAAAAGTCCAACAAAAACGACTAAAAATCACTAACTCAATTTAGTTATCTGCCTACTGCCAACCCCCTAAGAACGATGGCGTGATTATTTATAGCCTATGACCATTTCTAGGTTATCATCTATCACCAAACCAAATTTCATCAAAATCCGTTCAGCTGTTTAGGCATGAAAGAGCAAAACTCCCAGCAAAAACCATAAAAGAAATCACTAACTCAATTCAGTTTTCTGCCTACTTCCTACCCCCTAAGTACGATGACGTGATCATTTTGATCTTATATCCGTTTTTAGGTAACCATCTATTACCTCACTAAATTTCATCTGAATCTGTTCAGCCGTTTAGACGTGAATGAGCAAAAGTCCCAACAAAAACGACTAAAAATCAGTAACTCAATTTAGTTATCTGCCTACTGCCTACCCTCTAAGAACGATGGCGTGATTATTTATAGCCTATGACCATTTCTAGGTTATCATCTATCACCATACCAAATTTCATCAAAATTCGTTCAGCCGTTTAGGCGTGAAAGAGTAACAGACAGACAGACAGACATACAGACAGAGTTACTTTCGCATTTATAATATTAGTATGGATTTGCGAATTTTGAGCCGAAAATAGTCCCAAACGATAGGGTTCGAGTCCCTGATAAAATTCAGTTCTGTCAGTGGAGCCAATATATTATAATCATTGAACACTTTACTTACATCAATTAAATATTCCTAAGAACCTTCCAAATAATAGGAAACTTCTAACGAATATGAAAAAAAAAATCGGATAATATACGCAATTGTATGCAGTCGCGTAAACTCTATCATATTCACCTATTGACACTACTGCGAAATCTCGCACCAATTATCTAACGATGCAGTTTTCAGGATGATAACCTGAGGAAATTGAACTTGACCCAAATGTAAATAAACCATTCTGAAATAGGTGGAGACCGATGAAAAAACCTCAGATAGCATCAATAGTTTATTACATCGGTATAAATGTGCAGTGTCAATCACTATCAGGGAGTAAACAACTGAATCTCTCACCCTATGTATATTTCATTGTAATTACTTCATTTATTTGTAATATTTCATTGAGAAATTAATTGGCAATGCTTTTTCTGTTATTTCTGTTCTAATATCAATAACCTATTCATCGGAAAGGCCACCTTACTAATCGAAATAAACCGTTATAGCATGGAACATCATGACCTAAATAATTTTCCACAGAAGAGAATCCCTATTTTACCAATCTCCGCAAGAAAAATCGTGCCCCATATAGAGGCCCTCATCTCTCAGCCTCCCCAATTTATCACTGTTCATCTTCTGGAAACCACCCTTACTGTACGCGCGTGCGCCGACCGACTTGGCGGAAATCCCGCTAGAGGACGCGCAAGAAGTTTTTTGCGCTCCTCACATCAGTCTCGGAGCTTTCAGTGGTCCGCGAGTGTTTTCCAATAAGAAAAACGCGATCAAAAATGTTTCTAGTGAAATTTTGATGAATGTTCAGTTTTGTGTTCAGTGTTTTCCAGGGCTTGCTAGATGGATAATTTAAATTTTTTACCAGGTAAATATCGCAGTAGGCAGAGTTTTCCACCGGTGAATTTTTAATGGGAAAAGTTTGCTCCTTGGCGATGCTGGGATGGAAAATTTGAATAATTTTTTTTTCGAATTGAAAGTTTGTGTACCTTGTGGTGAAACGTTGTTTGATGGTTGATTTCTATTTAGTCTTGTTTTTTTCATATGATTCGCATAGTTCGGTGAAAATTTTAATTTTTTGCGAATTGGAAATATATTATTTCCTCAAAATGGGAAAAATCAGGATTAAACGAACCATGTTTTTCTATTCCAATCAATTAAGCTGGAAGGTGAATTATTTTCTTTGAAGCGATGGATCTAGGTCCTAAAGAATCCTGGAAAATTCCGATTCCTGATTTCATCTTAGTTACACAGAATGTTGAAATAGTAAATTCATGGAGATTCATCTTACAATAACAACCTGAATTATGAATTCAGTTTATTCATATGAGATATTGATAGTTATTTAATCAACTAGTTTATTGATGACAGCGACTAATAAAAGAGGTGATTTTTCATCGACCGCGTTATCAATTGAGTATAAATTCATGATTGGAATACATTTTCATTTGGCATCGGAGATACATTTGACATAAGATTTCCATATTTTGAGCGCTCGTTCTTCTTCAACGAGTGCTAAGGTAAATGTACCAATTATCGACAGTGCCCCAATTATCGACACTTTTCATTTCTTTTCCATATATTAAGGTTTCGGGACCAGCCATAGAATTATTTTCTTCGCGAATATGTAACTTATAGTTTTCTCAGCATATCTGAATATTATCCCGATTTCTTCTGAATATCCTCAGTGCAAAATGTGCCCTCATTCAGTTGAGTTTCAGCCTCAACCGAGTTTACAGCCTATTTGTTACCAATTCAGTAAGAAAAGCCTCATCATATCCAAGCAAACTCGCAAGATTCAAGTGATATAAGTTTTTTTGTACATTAACACACTTTCATATGGTTTGATGATTTCAGTTTTATCAATGAAATAAATTTTTCTGTGATATTTTCATTAAAAAAAGGGTGTCGATAATAGGTACATCTAAAACATGACCATCCCCATTCATCGACACAAGTGTCGGTAATTGGGTAAAGTGTGGTGTTATTTGAAATACTTCCTGGAGCTTATATACTTCTTTTTCGGAACAAAAGTAACTTTATTGTATGCGATTCAATCATTATTTATTATGTACTAATTATCGACATAATGATTTTCTTCAAATTTTCCAATTAGAAAATGAAATATTTCAATGTCGATAATAGGTTCAATTCTATGTCGAATAATGGTTAAATTTTTGCCGATCATGGGGCACCTCGACATGACTTTTCAATGTATTTTTTTGTGGAAGTGGTGAGCCCTATCAGCAATTTATTTTCAACATTTTGACCGAAAATGATCAAAGTTTCAGTCCAAACAAACCGACACCAAATGATGATAAACTCTTATGATATTATTTCATACTTTTTCGCAGATGTCGATGACGAGTGCATTACATTATCGATTATTGGTTTCGTTAATTTTTCAGTCTATTCATAATAATAAAATGTCACGGATGTGAAAAACGTAATGCCTGCTCTAAGAACTTCCAAACAATTCGATGTTACCAGAACCACATTATGAAAGGCAGATAGGTTCTGAGACTGTCTTAACCGAAGAGGAGGATGAACTATTGCTGGTGAAATGGATGTTTCACGTCGCGAAATGTGGATCTTTCATGACTAAAGCTACTTCGTCAAGAAAATAGGTGAAAATCCACTAAGACTGCCAAATTCTCTGACTTGACTCTGACTTGAAATTTTTAATCTCTTCTCAATTTTCACAGAGCACTTTGAATGAGTTTAGCGTACACCAAATTTTAAAACGATAGCAATAGTCAATTTCAATATATAAAGAAAAAATTTTTTTTCTTGAATTTTGATATCCGGTCTCTCGGTAACGAAGCCGTTTCGGACCCATGTTGGTATAAACTTTTCTTCTTAAAAGAAGTTGAGAAGTCCCCTTTGGCATTTGGTAACGTTATTCTGGAACACCCTTTATATGTTATTCTATCAGATTTCACGATTTCATTAATTGAATTTATCGATCCGATTGAATATTTATTTTTCTCCTATCCATACAATTATTTATTCTTCTTGATTTCACAGTGTCGATAATTGGTCCTCATGTGTGTCGATAATTGGTAATTTCAATTCCAGAGCTGTCGATAATTGGGACATCTGACTTTCAACTTGATTTGAATTTTTTTTTAAATATCAAAACTTTCTGTTAACGATTTCGTGTTTGTTTTTTGAAGTTAAAGGTACAATGAGTGTAAAACTGGCTTTTATGTGTGAAAAAACATTTGTTGACTATCCGAAAAACTTTGTACATTCCCAAGTTTCCACTATAGTGTCGATAATTGGTACATTTACCTTATATCCTTTTGTCCAAATGTCTGTAATTTCCGAATTTGGAGCCAAAAATGGTCTCAAACGATAGGGTTCGACTCCCTGATGACGAATTCGTGGTCCAATTCAATTCTGTCCGTGGGGCCGTCTGTCAGGCCGATAGCACAATTACTTTCGAAGGGATTGTCCTATGGACATTCAAAATTTTTGTTCCACAATATCTCAAACAGAACGACACCCATCGAAATGAAATGTTGCGGCCATATGCAAGATGCTCATAATAAGCTTCATGCAAAATTTGGAGCCCATATTGTGAACAGGACCATAGAAAATTGAATTGAAATATTGAAAAGAAGAAACTTCATATTTCCATTGAAAATACCCGATTCGCATGAAATTTATTTTATAAATAAAGGTTGGTACACTAAATGTTCATGCAGAATTTTGTGACCATAATGATAACAGAAAGATAAAAAATTCAATTGGAATATTGAAAAGAAGAATCTTTATATTTCCATGACAGGATGTCCGATTCAAGTGAAACTTTTCTTGTGAATGAAAACTGTTATAATAATTTTTCATGCAAAATTTTGTTTTCATACACAAAATAAATTTCCTTTGAATCGGATATAGTGTTATGGATTTATAAAGATCCTTTTTTCCAATATTTTTTCCATTATTCCAATTCTCTATGGTTCTGTTAACACTATGACCACAAAATTTTGCATGGAAATTCAGTATATCAGTTTTCATTCACAAAAAAAATTCACTCGAATTGGATATCCTGTTATGGACGTTAACTTAATCTTTCCACCAAACTTGGTGAAAAAAGTAGTATTCATAAAGCAACGAATACGTTATTATTTTCTTCTTGCCGACAAAAGTTGAATTTTTTCTCTTGATTTCATTCCATTTTCAATTATGAAAAATCCAGCTAGCTACCACTGATCTTTGAATTCAATCTTTATTACCAATGTAATTATTCTTATTACATCTTCTGCGAAAGTTTTCACATTAAATTGATTAATGTGTGAGATCCAATCAGCACTGATACAAATAAATCCATACTAATATTATAAATGCGAAAGTAACTCTGTCTGTCTGTCTGTTACTCTTTCACGCCTAAACGGCTGAACGGATTTTGATGAAATTTGGTATGGTGATAGATGATAACCTAGAAATGGTCATAGGCTATAAATAATCACGCCATCGTTCTTAGGGGGTAGGCAGTAGGCAGATAAGTAAATTGAGTTAGTGATTTTTAGTCATTTTTGTTGGGACTTTTGCTCTTTCACGTCTAAACGGCTGAGAAGATTTTGATGAAATTTAGTAAAGTAATAGATGGTTACCTAAAAACGGATATAAGATCAAAATGATCACGTCATCGTACTAAGGGGGTAGGAACTAGGAAGTAGGTAAAAAACTGAATTGAGTTAGTGATTTTTTTATGGTTTTTGCTTGGAGTTTTTCTTTATCATGCCTAAACGGCTGAACGAATTTTGATGAAATTTAGTTAAGAGATAAATAGTGACCTAGAAAAGGATGGGCTATTAATATTCATGCTATCGTACTTAAGGCGTAGGCAGTAGGCAGAAAACTAATTAAGTTAGTGATTTTTAATCGTTTGTTTTAAAAGTTTACCTCATTCACGCCTTAACGTCTGAACGGATTTTTATAAGACTTGGTTAATATAAAGATAGGATCCTAGGCACGGACACAGGCTACTTTTTACGGCAAGAAAATACCTCATTCCCGCGGAAATCTAGCGTGATCGTGTCAAGAAGAGCATGACGCCACAGCTACTGAAATGATTTTGTTTTTAATGTTTTTTTTAACTGGGTGTTACTAAGACTTCAAGTTAGTATTTGATCACAGGATCGCATGAACAGAGACCGATTTAATTTCATTAATAGATGAAAAAAGTCATTTTTCATCTCTTTCCAAGTTTATTCGATTTATTTTCAAAACGATAGGTTATGAAAAAGAGTGGTCAATACGGTGTTTGTAGAGAATTAATTTACCTATAAAATGAGGTATCAAACATTCTGATCGGATGATCAGAGAACGATTCCTTTTCATTAAAAGGTGAGAAAATGTCATTTTCCATCTCCTCCCAAGTTTATTCGATATATTTTCGAAACGGTAGGCTATAGAAAAAAGTGGTCAATAGAGCGTTTGTAGAGAATTAATCATCACTACATAGTATTAAACAAAGTCGCTTTCTCTGTCCCTATGTCCCTTTGTATGCTTAAATCTTCGAAACTACGCAACGGATTTTGATGCGTTTTTTTTAATAGATAGAGTGATTCAAGTGGAAGGTTTATATGTATAATAACATCCATTAAATAGTATAGAAGTACTGTTATTTTTGAGGTTTCTAATGTGATGTCCGTGCGAAGCCGGGGCGGGTCGCTAGTACTACTAATAAAAGCTTAAAGGTGAACCTGATGAATAATTACTGAATAATATGGCTCATCGGGTTTCTGAAATCCCCTCACTAGACAACGGATTCAGGACACCCGGTACAACGATTGATGAAATACATGAGAAACGAAAATAAGCATGTTATCAGTCATTTCAGCAATATTTGCATGGTTCTAGTTGAATAATATTTGCAAATCATATTATTCATTTCAAGTGAAGGAACAAGTGATCTTTCAATTGAGGTATAGCTCACCTCCTATTCCCTATAAAGAATTTAGGGGTAATAGCCCCTACACCAAGGATTGCTGAGATTTCGACTTGAAATTCTGCATAAAATGTCCCCCTACGAATAGAAATTGAACCGTTCTGGCATTTTTGAGCGCTCGTTCTACTTAAACGAGTTCTACAGGGTGATTTTTTTAAGTGTTTCATTTTAGACGTTTTCCAGGAAGGAATTGTAATACAGATAAAAGATTTTGGATTTTTGTTTTAGAGTATATGAACTTTAATTGTAAAATATTTTCAAGAGGAATCTACTTCCGGTTTCACCGGAAACGAATGTAACTTCCTTATTTCAAATGCAGCACTCTGTATATTTATACATATACGAATTCTTCGTTCAATTCTACACTGATTTGTTGTATGATATGTGCAACCACTCAAGCGGTTCTTGAATTATAGCCTGATTATCAAATTTTTTGAAAAAAAGGTTGTCACAAATTAGTGTCCGTATCTTCAAAATCTCTCATTACAAGAATTTCTTTTTGCGAAAGTGGAACAAAAAAAAGTACGCTGATACTGTTTCTTGTATAACTTATGAAATATTATACAGGGTGTCTGAAAAAGGGCCCCAAAGTGAGCCTCAATAAAACTATGAAATCTCACTTTTTTCAAATGGCAACCCTATTATCTTGTAATTCCAATCGATTGCTCGTCAAAAACCAGTTATGGTGTCCCGAACATTTCATGCCTCTAAAATCAGTATTTTTGCCGTTATTCAATAAAATTCAACTTTCACGATTAAAGACAGGTTTCGCACAGTTTGTAAGCTTGCATTTTTGAAGAAGGCTATGTTAGGAACTGTCATTCTTACTTTTTCTTACAGATCAAGCACTAAGCAAAACATGCAATAATAATTTCACTGGAATGATATATCAAGGGTATGTTCTTTATTTGCGGCAAATGTAACAAATTCCTAGAAAAAGTAATTAGAAATTCAACGAAGGAAATTCACATTACTCACTTTAACGAAATCAAAGTTCAGGAGGTATCAAAACAATTCCGTTTTGAGTTCTTCTTCTTCTTCTTTTGAGCTTCCACTACGGAGATAATTGTTTTGATACTTCCTGAATTTCGATTTTGTTAAAGGTGGTAAATGTGGATTTCTTTCGTTAAAAGTTCTGACTGCCCTTTCTAATATTTTGTTACATTCACCATAAATGAAGAACATATTCAATACATCACTGTTACTGTAGTTCATATTCTGCATAGTGCCCGATTAATCGAGAAAGTATAAATGACAGTTATCTAAAATGCATTATAAATCAACAGACATAGCCTTCTTGAAAACTTTTATGCTAATAAATCTATGGTTAGGTTAGGTTAGGTTAGGTTTTATCCTAATAAATTTATGGTTAGACTAAGAAACCTTGATACAATCCTGAAATTCGAATTTTATTCAATAACGGCAAAACTACTGATTTTTGAGGCATGAAATGTTCGGGACAACCTAACTGGTTTTTGACGAGCCATCGATTGGAATTACAAAATTATAGGGTTGCCATTTGAAAAAAGTGAGATTTCATAGTTTTATTGAGGCTCACTTTGGGGCCCTTTTTCAGACACCCTGTATAATATTTCCTCATAAGTTATACAAGAAACAGTATCAGCTTACTTTCTTTTGTTCCACTTTTGCAAAAAGAAATTCTTGTAATGAGGAATTTTGAAGATATGGACACTAATTTGTGACAACCTTTTTTTCAAAAAATTTGATAATCAGGCTATAATTCAAGAACCGCTTGAGTGGTTGCACATATCATACATCAAATCAGTGTAGAATTGAACGAAGAATTCGGATATGTGTAAATATACAGAGTGTTGCATTTGAAATAACGAAGTTACATTCGTTTCCGGTGAAACCGGAAGTAGATTCCTCCTGAAAATATTTTACAATTAAGGTTCATATACTCTAAAACGAAAATCCAAAATCTTGAATCTGTATTACAATTCCTTCCTCGAAAACGTTTAATGAAACACTTAAAAAAATCACCCTGTATATCGTTTTGCCCAAGTGTCCGAAATTTTCGAATTCTGAGCCGAAAATGGTCTCAAACGATGACGAATTCGTGGTCCAATTCAATTCGGTCCGTGGGGCCGTCCAAGTTAGCACAATAACTTTCGAGGGTGTTTTCCTAGAGACTTGAAATTTTCACGATGAGTTTGTATTCCAAATGGCTTGGTCAAGTTCGTTAACCATCCAAATCGTACAGGGTGTTCCATGAAATATGGCCATTCAATATTGTGTTCCTCAATATCTCAGAAAATACGAAACCAATCGGAATGAAATGTTACGGCCAAATGCAAGATGCTCATAATAAGCCTCATACAAATTTTGTGGCCATAGTGTGAACAGAACCATAAAAAATTCAATTGGAATATTGAAAAAAAGAAACTTCATATTTCTATAAAAAGATATCCGATTCCAGTGAATTTTTTTTTGTGCATGGAGATCAATATTCTGAATGTCCGTCCAAAATTTCGCGGCCATAGTTTTAAAAGAACCATAGAAAATTATATTGAAATATTGAAAAGAAAATCTTTATATTTCCATTACAGGATATCCGATTCGAGTAATATCATTTCTGTGAATACTAAATCTTCATGCACAATTTTGTAGCCATAGTGTTAACAGAACCATGGAAAATTCAATTGGAATATTGAAGAAAAAATCTTTATATTTCCATAACAGAATATCCGATTCGAGTGAAATTCAATTTGAGAATGGAAACTACTAAACTGAATGTTAATGCAAAATTTCAGGAGACTCGCATGATCAGAAGCATAGAATTAAATTTTTTATTTATTTATTTTTTATATATTTCGTTTTTCTGAATAATTTTCTGAATATAATTCTGATTGTGCCGAGATGCTGCATTTATACAGGGTTTTCCTTTTAAGTTGGTCTATTAGACGTTTTAGGAGAATTAGTGAATATTTCGTTCTGAAATTTTAGATGCAGCCTTGAGGCTGAAGGAATTCTTCGCCTAAAATACTTTCAAGTCGACAGTGTTGCCACGTCTATCTCAAACGCATATCTACTTTCTTATTTCAAATGGAACTACCTATATTTTCATTTATGTATCGATTGAATACCAAATTTGCAGTATAACCCACCTAAAAAAAATTTTCTGCTATGCACTGTTGCCAAGTTATTCACAAATTCCTGGAAATTTTGACATTTGCATTGCCAGTTTGGAAATGCAGTATCTCGATTATTTTTTATGCGAACGGAACCAAACTTAGCAGTCTCATAGTAAAGACTCCATGCATTCATGTGGCGTATTTTGATACATCGTAAGGTTTTTCGAAGATATTGTTCCGAAAATGTGAAACTCAAAATTGAAATATTTCGAGATTTTCAATTGGCAACCCCATATTTATTTAACAGCATTCAATTCGAAATGAAAAATGAATGGCAGACTTCTTTTTCACTAATTATTTATTTTGGATAGTTTTCGAATGAAATGAAAAATACTGAGATTTTTCAGTATTTTTAGTTCATGATCTATGGTTCTGTTTACGATGAAATGGTTCTATGATTATGGCGTGAATCTTTGAAGTAGATTCTACGGTCTGAAAAATTTCAGTATTTTTCATCTCATTCGAAAACTATCCGAGATAAAAAATTGTGTAAAAGGAGACTGCCATTCATTTTTCATTCCAAATCGAATGCTGTAAAATAAATATGGGGTTGCCATTTGAAAATCTCGAAATATTTCAATTTTGAGTTTCACATTTTTGCAGCAATATCTCCGAAAAACCTTACGATGTATCAAAATACTGAATATACCCCATGAATGCATGGAGTCTTTTCAATAAGACTGCTGAGTTTGGTTCCGTTCGCATAAAAAATAATCGAGATATTGCATTTCCAAACTGGCAATGCAAATGTCAAAATTTCCAGGAATTTGTGAATAACTTGGCAACAGTGCATAGCAGAAAAAATTTTTTAAGTGGGTTATACTGCAAATTTGGTATTGAATCGATACATAAATGAAAATATAGGTAGTTCCATTTGAAATAATAAAGTAGATATGCGTTTGAGATAGACGTGGCAACACTGTCGACTTGAAAGTATTTTAGGCGAAGAGTTCCTTCATCCTCAAGGCTGCACCTAAAATTTCAGAACGAAATATTCTTTAATTCTCCTAAAACGTCTAATAGGCCAACTTAAAAGGGAAACCCTGTATATTTGTTATGAATCTCAAATCTCATATAAAATTGTGTGGTTATAGTCTTATGGCTCCATCAAAGGACGAGCGCTCAAAAGCACCTGCTCAGGGCTTTTCTTATTTTTTTCTGAAATCATCCTCGTCGTGACATAACTGGACCGACAAGTTTTCAAATTTTCACCTTGTATATCCAGAACTTAGTCCGGACGATTTTGAGCGATTATCCTGTACAACAACCCGGAAAAAGTACATAATTTCGGGCGCCTCTCCTTCAGGATCAAGCATCGGAAGGGTCGCGTCCTTCCAAAAAGCATTTATCCTGGAATCGCGCCAAGGATCCCGACAAAAGAGGAATAAATTCTGGAAGAGACATCTGAGATATTTCAGTAGCAGTCCGAGGGAGAGCAGGTCGAGCGTTCACGATTTCGGACCCGAGGGAAAATTTGCAAGTTTCGCTGAATATTCATGTCATCGAAATGGTTTATCCAGTTTGGAAGTTGGATAGGGTATATTTAGAATTGTGGCGATGGGATGGTGGTTGTACGGGCGGTATATATTAGGAATTTTCGTTATACAACGCATGACAAAGGATAATAATATATCTAGCTATCAAATGATGTGACGTTAACGAAAAACGATTTTATCATGAAAAATTTAAGAGAAGCACTGTGCAGGAGCTTTTGGGCGCTGGTTCTTTAGTGGAGAAATGAGACTATTACCTCAAAATTTTAATTAGAAATTTTCTTTTGATTGGAAGGTTCCAAGAAATATTTAACTGTTTTAAGTAAACCCTTCAATGATTTATACAGGGTGTTTCATCATAAACTGGACAAACATATATTTTCGTGTAGAGGACATCGGGAGAATCATTTTTGCCTCATACAATATATCCCGTTTTCGAAGCATAAGCGAGATACAGGGTGTCAAACGTCATTTTTGAGCAAGATTCTTATGAGTGTGGTCAGTTATGTATAACACTTAAAGTAACGGTTTTTGGTCAAATCTCAGTATTTTTAGGTCCTCTATTCAGAAAAGTTGACGAAATCCGAAAAATAATTTACAAAATGGCGGAAAACCTGCAATGTTCCAAATTTATTTTGTGGTTGTCAAATTGACTTTTGTTTTCGGAATGAACATAATTTTCTAAGACTTTCCGTGAAAAATTTTTTTCAAAAATCGAACACAAGTTTTTTTTACATGTCTACAGCGATGAAAAAATTTCACTCGAAACGGATGAAATTTTGTACAATTGTACTTCTTGAATTATCAATCACGAATATGAAAACAGAATCGTAAAATATCGAACGGTTTCGTTACTACAGTCATTCAAATGCTTCGTTCGGACCTCTGAAATATTGAAAATAAAATTGTTTTGGGTTCTAGAATCAAAATAATTAAATTATTGGCATGTCTTAACATTTTAGATGAATTTAAACGAAAAAAATCAGTGAAACTTAGGTAGTTGGGACTCGAAACGACGTAGGTATTAAATAGGCAAATGGCACTGTTCTAAGGATATTAATATTCGTTGCCAGGCAACGGTAGTTCGTAGTTCATAGAGTTTGACTACTGGCTAAGTTATATTCACTGAAATTAAAATACCAGTCCAGCTCTATGAACTACGAACTAACGTTGCCTGGCAAGTGGCAACGAATATTAATATCCTTAGAACAGTGCCATTTCCCTATTTAATACCTACGTCGTTTCGAGTCCCAACTAAGTTTCCCTGATTTTTTTTCTTATAAATTCATCTAGAATGTTTAAACATGCCAATAATTTAATTATTTTGATTCTAGAACCCAAAATAATTTTATTTTCAATATTTCAGAGGTCTGAACGAAACATTTGAATGACTGTAGTAACGAAACCGTTCGATATTTCACAATTCTGTTTTCATATTCGTGATTGATAATTTTATTCAAGAAGTACAATTGTACAAAATTTCCTCCATTTCGAGTGAAATTTTTTCATCGCTGTAGACATGTAAAAAAAAATTTGTGTTCGATTTTTGAAAAAATTTTTTCACAAAAATTCTCAGAAAATTTTGTTCATTCAGAAAATAAAAGTCAATTTGACAACCGCAAAAAAAATTTGGAACATTGCAGGTCTTCCGCCATTTTGTAAATTTTTTTTCGGAGTTCGTCAACTTTTCTGAATAGAGGATCCAAAAATACTGAGATTTGACCAAAAACCGTTACTTTAAGTGTTATACATAACTGACCACACTCATAAGAATCTTGCTCAAAAATGACGTTTGACACCCTGTATCTCGCTTATGCTTCGAAAACGGGATATATTGTATAAGGCAAAAATGATTCTCCCGATGTCCTCTACACGAAAATATATGTTTGTCCAGTTTATGATGAAACACCCTGTATATCTAGCGATCGAATAATGTGAGATTAACGAAAAACGGTTTTATTATAAATATTTACGAAGAGCGCTGAGCAGGAGTTTTGAGCGCTTGTTCTTTGGCGGAGAAATGAGACTATTACCTCAAAATTTTAATTAGAAATTTTCTTCTGGTTGGAAGGTTCCAAGAAAGATTTAACTGTTTTAAGTAAACCCTTCAATGATTTATATATTCATGTTAAACCCCATGTCAATTACTGTTCGATGTAATATTATTGACAATTATATCTTGAGGAAATTGAACTTGACCCAAATGAAAATAAATCATTCTGAAATATGTGGAGACAGATGAAAAACTCTAGATAGCACCAATAGTTTATTACATCGGTATACAGGGTGTCCCAGGAAGAATGCGACAAACGGATACCATGAATCAAGAACATCAAGGAGGACTCGCAACAAGAGGTTTTAATCGTTTGAGGGCCTTCGTTTGGAATATACAGGGTGATATTAATCTTATGGCTGCAATTTCAAAATTCAATAACTCCTGAACTATTCGACCGAATGATTTCAAATTTGGAAGTTTTGTCACCCTTTACGATTGCCATCTCTCAATATTTCAGAAATTGAATAAATCTGATCCGGATTAGAAAAATTTCGGGCTTTTTATATTTTCAGGAATACTGAAACACCCTGTAGGTGAACAAAATTGTTCATTTTCGTAACCACAAAGATTCAATTAATGTGAAAAATTTTAAATCTCTGCTTGGCACGGTCGTACAGTGATCAAGATGTAATCAAGAAACATTACCTCATGAGTGAAATTTAAAAATTCAATAACTCTTAAACTGTTTTGATAGAATGATTTCAAATTTGAAAGTTTTGTCACTTTTTACGATTGCGAGCTTTCACTATTTCTGAAATTGAATAAATCAGATCCGGACTATAAAATTTCAGACGTTCTCTATTTTCTTAATGTTTTTCTCCGTTATCGTGACCACAAAGAATCAATTCAAAACGAAAGTTTCAAATCTTTCTTGACAGCTTTATACGGTGCGATCAATAAACATTCCTTTCAAAGAATCTGTACTATACAGGAAATATTATTTCAAATTCTATAGTTTTATCACCCTTTCTGGCTGAGACATCTTCCGCTGATATCAAATCAGCCTGTGTATAACATCACGATTTTTATGACTGAAAAAGAATACTAATATTTAAGTACGGAGTTCAGATTAAAAAACCAAATCATTAAGAAGAGTATTCACAAATGAAACTGATCGATTCGAAGAAAACTTTCAACAAACCGAATAATGGATTAACAAAAAACAAAAAATAAATTGGTCTTATTCTATCTTAAAAACAAATTGAATAGAAAAAGTTTCAGTTCAGGATTTGCCCAAAATGATATCCTTCCATTTCAATGATGATTGATGAAGTTGTCCGTCAATTTGAGGAAAATTTCAAGGAAAGCAGTATTGAAGAGTGACAAAACTGAAAAATTCAAAATAATTTCAACGATAAGGTCAAGATTTAACGAACTATGAAATTCCACTCATGAGGTAATGTTTCTTGATCACTTCTTGATCACTCTGTATAACAGTACCAAGCAGAGATTTCAATTTTTTTCATTCATTGATTCTTTGTGATTACGAAAATTAAAGAAAATCATAATATTCAACTACGGGGGTGATCCAATATCAACGAAAATAGAAAACGCCTGAAATTTTTCTAGTCCGGATCTGATTCATTCAATTTCTGAAATATTGATGCCAATCGTAAAATGGGGCCCACTCACTAGGAAGGAAGAATGCGCAGTTAAGTCTCTGCACGTTTGCTGTAACGCAAACGTGTGCATTCATATTTCCCACACACAAACACTTTTGCGTGTTGGTTTGGATGTGCGACAAGCGTGAGATGACGTCGAAAAAAGATCTGATGTTAATGGCAGTGGCGTGTGTTGTTATTAAGGAAAAAATGTCCAAGGTATAAATATCGAACCCGACACTGTGTTGCTAAACATATGAAACATGCAGAGACTTGTTGCCCATACACGGTCGTTTTTGGTCATTCTTCCACGTACGGTGAAGAATGCACACGCCACACGACGGAGATGAATGCGCATTCCAAATTTACGCCATACACACACTGTTTTAACTGTACCCCGTACAACGCGCATTCAAGTCTTCGCGCTTCCCTCTTAGTGAGTGGGCCCCATTAGAAATCATTTGGTCGAATAGTTCCAGAATTATTGAACTTTTAAATTTCATACATGAGGTAATGTTTATTAATCACTTCTTGATCACCCTGCATGACAGTGCCAAGCACAGATTTAAAATTTTTCGCCTCATCTGATTCTTTGTCGTTACGAAAATGAAGAAAAAACATTATGCTTAACTACAGGGTAGGGTGTTTCAATATTCATGATAATATAGAAAAAGTCCGAAAATCAATTTCTGAAAAATTGAATGATGGCAATCGTAAACTGTGATAAAACTTCCAAATTCGAAATCATTCTGTCGAATAGTTTAAGAGTTCTTAAACTTTGAAATGTCAACCATAAGATGAATATGACCCTGTATATCCCAAACGAAGGCCCTCAAACGATTGTAACCTCTTGATGCGAGTCCTTCTTGATGTACCGGGTTTTTCACTATAATTTGACCCCCCCTCTAACTTTGTTACTAAAGGAGATACAAAAAAATGTTTCGTATAAAAGTTTCACGAAATCAACTGAGGTTTTTTGATATGAGTCCAGAAACTGAAATATATACAGGGTGACTAACATATTGATGGCAACTTCATTTTTTCAAATGGAACACCCTGTATATTTTTCCATATTTGGTTAGCTCTTTTACCCTGATTTCGAATATGTAACATATGTTGGTCTATCTTTCTTATTCTGAGCACAACAGAGTTTCAAATTTCAATAACCATCTGGCATAGCGTTTTGGAAGTTCGTGAATATTTAAGTGGCCAATTTGATCTTTGGATTGGTAATGGCGCACCCATTTTCTGGCCACCAAATAGTCCCGATTTAACACCGTTGGACACGTTTTTATAGCCGTTCCTGGAGGAAAAAATTTACTTCAGCAATAATGACAATCAATGAAAGCGGAGAATAATATTAATGATTTAAAAGTAGTCTTAAAAGTATTCATTCTAAAATAATACTTTTAAGAAGATTGTTTGGATACAAAGAATTTCGTAGGTATTTCACATATTTTTTATTCGGTGTCATCATTTCAAAACTTTAAAACTCTGAAAATTGAAGAGACACATCCACATACGCATTTATATTCGAGATCAGGAGGAAATACTCTATCAAAAAAAGGAATAATATACAGGACAGGGTGTCCCATTTGAAAAAATATAGTTGCATTCAATGTTGTTCACCCTGTATATCTTCCCATTGACGTTATTATAACTCCAAAAATGAGCATTTTCAGTAAACGCACTCTGCCACTTGTAAAATGATTACAGATCTTGGCAGGTGGTTCTTAAAATTTGAAACTCTGTGGTTCTCAGAATAAAAGAGATAGACCAACATATGTTACATATTCGAAATCAGGGGACAGAGAGCTAGCCAAACATGGAAGAATATACAGGGTGTTCCATTTGAAAAAATGAAGTTGCCATCGATATGTTGGCCACCTTGTATATATTCCAGTTTCTGGACTCATATCAAAAAACCTCAGTTGATTTCGTGAAACTTTTATACGAAACATTTTTTTGTATCTCCTTTAGTAACAAAGATAAAGGGGGGGTCAAATTATAGTGAAAAACCCGGTACCTAATTGATTTATGGTATCCGTTTGTCGCATTCTTTCCGGTACAACCTGTATATGTACTCAGTGTCGATCACTATCGGGGTGTCAACAACTGAATCTCCCACCCTACTCAATCCCAAAACTCATAAATCTTTCAGTGGGAATAAAATACAGGGTGTCCCGGATAAGATGGAAAAAATTTTAAAGGAAGATAGAAAACACCTAGAGGATCTCGAAAGAAGTCCCCTTATGTCATAGAGATAGAATACTATTCTATCTCTATGCCTTATGTAGTATCTAGGAATTCTAGTTTCTGAGTAACAGGGTGTTTCTTGACTTGTATGGAAATTAAAACGACTGTATCTCCTGAATGAAATCACCGATTTATCCGAAATATGGAATGAAGATAGCTTTCATGAGGTTCCAGAAAACTGTTATCAAATATCATTCGAATTGCAGGACTGTTCCTTATAAATTTGGAAAGTTCTAAGAGTTTGCGAAATCACCCTGTACAATTAATTTTATGATTTCTTTGATAGTTGCGCAAACTGTAACATTCATTCGCCAAATAATATCTCATGGCACTATCCAGGTTGCCGAAGACTGATTATTTTTTGATGAAAGTGACAATAATTATTTCTTTCGTATCTTTAAAAATGAATGACTGAAGTGAAGAAAACACTCAATTTATTAAATTCATAAAGATCCAAAGTTCGTTACCAGATTAATAAAATGTTGAATATCAGTACGAGCGAAAAATTATCTGCCTTCGGCAACCTGGATGATACCATGAGATATTATTTGGCGAATTGAATGAATGAATGTTACCGTTTACGCAGACATCGAAGGAATCATGAAATTCATATTACTTGGTGATTTCGCAAACTTTTCAGAACTGTCCAAATATTTTGATGGACCGTATCCTTCAAATCGAATTACCTATATTTGATAACAGTTTTCTGGAACCTCATGAAAGCTATCTTCATTCCAAATTTCGGATAAATCGGTGATTCTGTTCAGGAGATATAATAATGGTTTCAATATCCATTCAAGTTTAAAAAACATTCTGTAACTCAGAATCTAGAACTCCTAGATACTACAAATGTTTTCTATATCACATTGAGAGGTTCCTCATCTTATACCGAACATCTTGTATAACGACAATCCAATCAGTAACAACGATAATAAATCCATTCAGAACTCGAAAAAGAGATGAATTGCTTTTCTTCGTCCAACCGACATGACTGCAACTTTACTTTTGCGGTCTAGAAAACCGAGTACCAAGTTGAAGAGTGATCCAGACGAGAACTATCCCCTAGATAATTATTTTTGTATCTATGGCGATGTTTTAAACCTCTGTTTATTATTTACTACAGCGTTACCCTGAGCGCACCGCGTCGTAGACTGAAGACGAAAAATTTGCGAAATGCAAGTACGCTTCGGTCAATTCGACAAATGTAATCATCTCCATAGACTAACTAAACGGAGAATAGATGAGACACTAGTAAAACAAGCTTCAACGACATCTTTTTTGTACAACATCACTAATTCGTGCAAAAAGCTCAATTGAAAAAGGAATCTGTATCGTAAAGCTGCCTCAAAAAGAATTCTGTAGTGCACCTTTTGAATAGGTAGCCACCCATATACAAGGTGCAAAAAGTTTTTTGAAATTCAATTTCCCAAAGGAAATCAGAAATGGATTCGTGCAAGTTATCGATGAGTGAGGAAATTTATTTTCATGAAAATAATACCTGTAACGAACTTTCATCTGATTTTCTTTTGGAATCGAGAAGTGAGGATCAATAATCAAATTCTGGATAGAATAAAAATTTATTAACTGAAATAGATATCACCAATTGAAAATACAGATTCATTTCATATATATCTAATCAATAAACTAATAATTGCATTGAAAACATTCTCAAAAACTAACAATAATGAATTCAACAATACAAAATATGAGTATTTACCTACTAAACTTATTCAATACATGAAAAACTTTTTTGAAAACTACGAGTATCTTAATTCTTATAGGTAACAGAATATACATATAAATTTTATAATTACCTTCTTGCATCTCGATTTTCACATCCAATAACACAGCACGTCTTCACTCTTGCAGGCATATCGAAATTCATGATATTTCAAAAAGAACGTGTCAAACCACTCCTTGTGTCAGTTGACAATTCAAAGGTTTTTTGATAATAACGATTTTACATACTTACTATTTTCTCGATAGGATTTCCATGAATGCAACGACATCTAACTATCAAATTGAGAATAATTTTTTCGTGTATTAGTATCCTCCTCCGACAGGTGGAGCGACATATACGAGTGGCTCATCTATTATTTTAGTTTGTCTATGATCATCTCGCTACTACGTTCAAGGTTCATGATATGGAAGAAGGTGTTCGTATGGAACTAAAGATGGCGTCTTCGGTATATTTATACCTGAATGAAGGTGCCATTTCGCTAGAAGTTCCAAGAAAACCTTTTATTATTCAGATTTCAGAGCTATCCTGTGCTGATGACTTCTAATAAGGACGAAATGGCCATCTATATTTGCTTTGTTTGATACCACTTTCTTACATTTTGTCCAAGACGCGGAGCGCTCAGGGTAACGTCATTTGACACCGAAGATAGTAATAAGCAGAGTTTTAACTTTATTCCTGAAAGAAATGAGCCATTTTGTATTAAGTTCCAAAAATAACTTGTATCATTCAGACTATTCAGAGCTATTCTGTGCTGATGACACCTCATAAGGACGAAACGGCCATCTATATTTGCTCTGTTTCTTCTTCTCTGTGCGGTGCCTTACCGGCCGAACTGAGGCCCAGTGGCCCATTGTTCATCCGCATTGTTCCATAGAGACTCAGCTCCTCAGACACGAAGACAGAAACGTCGCGAGCCTGCCAGGAGTGGTCCCTCTCACCACAGGAATAGAAGGTGTTGGATTTCCTAGGTGTGTTGACCTTAACTCAGTAAGGTTTTCACAGTTGAACAAAATATGCTCAACCGTTTCATCAGCACTCCTGCACCACCGGCATAGGGAGCAGCTCGTCAATCCCATTCTCTTTAAATGCTTGTTAAACAGGTGACCAGTCAATGCACCAGTCACCAGACCGAGTTGCTTCCTCTCCAGCAACAGAAGCCTATTGACCTCAGATCGCGAGGACGGCCTCTCAATGAGAATCCTCGACCATCTCAGGCCCACCCCTGCGCTCCATTCCGAGGAAAATTCCCTGTTCAGCCAGTTCCTGAAGAAATTTCTGACAGATGTGCGACAGATTGGCAGCGAAGGCTTCGGACCAACAAATGCTAATCCGGCTCCCCGCCTAGCCAGTTCATCTGCCTTGACGTTACCAGGTACATCCGCATGAGCCGGACACCAGATTACTTTCAAAAAGTTATCAGAGCCCAGCCCACGCAGAGCTTTCCTGCATTCTTCTACCAAAAGAGAATCAACTCTAACATCGGATAGAGATTTCAGAGTTCCCTGGCTGTCGCAACATATATAAATGTGCTGGCCAGAGTATCCCCTGCAAACATTTTCCAGTGCGCATGCAAGAACCGCAAATAGCTCAGCCTGCACAATGGAACAGTCCTTCCCCAGAGGGATAGCCTGATTGAAGTGAGGACCCACGATTCCGGGCCCAGACCCTGTTGCTGTGACAGAGCCATCAGTGAACCAGGTGGGACCCTCTGGACTAAGAAGCATGTTTGATGAAGACCATAGGTCTCTGTCGGGAACAATCACCCTATAGGGTTCGTCGAAGAAGAACTTAGTGCCCGCGCGGTCACCTCTTTGGAGAAGGGGAGCGTGAGCATCCTTAACCATTTTGAGGGCCCTTGCTCTGTTTGATACCTCTTCCTTGCATTTGGCCTTGAACGAGGATGAGATTAGCTCCGAAGTATGAGTTTGATATTGGTTGATTTCAATCGATTAATATTATTCCCTGCTTTAATTATTTCTGTATTCATGGCGATGTTACGCGTTAAACTTCTGTTTATTATTTACTACGGTGTCAACTGACGTTACCCTGAGCGCACTGCGTCGTGGACTGAAGACGTAAAATTTGCGAAATGCAAGTACGTATCTACCCTCGGCAACCTGGATGGTGCCATAAGATAATATTTGGCGAATTGAATTAATGAATGTTACAGTTTATGCAGATATCGAAGAAATCATGAAATTCATAGTACAGGGTGATTTCGAAAACTTTTCAGAACTGTCCAAATTTATGTGATACGGTCCTGCAAATCGATTAATATTTGATTACAGTTTTCTGGAACCTCATGAAAGCATTTCAAATTTCGGTTAAATCGGTGATTCTGTTTGTTTCATAATGTTTGGATGAAGTTTATTAATATGAAACACTGTATCTTTTAGTTATATTTAATTAACTTAACGATCATAAGTCACATGTGAAGCGTAGAGCTTGGCTAACGAACGAACGCCCAAGTGGCTCGTAATTGTTCGTTATGTGACATTGCCAATGACACTTAATGCACATAGAATATACAAAATGGTCTCAGCTTTACAACTCATAACACTGTTCAGGAGATAAAGTATCCATTCAAGTTCAAGAAACACCCTGTAACACAGAATCTAGAACTCGTAGATAATACATATGTTTTCTATCTCACATTGAAAAGTTCCCCATCTTATACAGAACACCCTGTATAACGACAATTCATTCAGTAACAACGATAATAAATCCATTCACAACTCGGAAAAGAGATGAATTGCTTTTCTTCGGCCAACCGACATGACTGCAACTTCACTTTTCCGGTCTAGAAAACCAAGTAGCCAGTTGAAGAGTGATCCAGACGAGAACTTTCCCGTAGATTTCCCTCTTGTCACGTTGCAACAATGGCCACTCTGGCAGGAACAACATCGGGTCAAGTGTCATCGTGCTCCTCGTGATTCCCCCACCAGAATATCATGTTGGAATATGTGGGAAACTAGTGCGGGAAGCGGACATGCAGATTTATGTCCAAGTAGTGGCGGCTGGTGTGTAGGAGCTGCATCTCCTGTTTTCAAAAACATAATAATTTATAAGTAATGAAAGCAGAGAATATTATTAATCGATTGAAATCAACCAATATTAAAAATCATACTTCGGAACTAATCTCGTCCTCGTTCAAGGCAAAAGGCAAGGAAGTGGTATCAAACATAGCACTTATGGATGGCCATTTCGTCCTTATTAGGACTCATCAGCACAAGATAGCTCTGAATGATACAAGGTATTTCTGCGAAATGGCACGTTCTTTCAGGTATAAATATACCGAAAGCGCCATCTCTGATGAAAGCAGAGAATAATAAACTAGTGGACTGAGGACGTAAAATTTGAGAACTGCAAGTACGCGTAAACGAGTAAAAATCTCGCTACTTCGTTCAAGGTTTATGCTACGCAAGCAGGTTGTTCGTATGGATCTGGAGATGACGTTTTCGGTATGTTTATATCTCAAAGAAGGTGCCATTTCATTTTAAGTTCCAAGAAGTACCCTGTATCATTCAGAGCTATCTTAATTCTTGTGCTGATGAGTCATAATAAGGACGAAATGGCCATAGTCATAAAACAATACATAATATGAAGCAAGGGCGTAGCCAGGAATTAATTTCGGGGGGGTTTTGACGTTTTGGCAATTGACTTTGTAGGTGCCGGGAATTGTGAGGGTCGCTTTCTGTAGCAAGTATTAAATAAAAAAATAACTCTGAAACATTTCGGGGGGGTTTGAACCCCCAAACCCCCCCCCCCCCCTGGCTACGCCCTTGATATGAAGCATTTACTATATGCTACTCACCCAAATTTTAGATCTCATAACTTTATTATTAGGGGTTGAAAATAACAACCACCTATGATTTTCGTTCGAAAATTGTTTTCGTGGGATATATTTTTGAAAAATTAAATTCTCATATGGTTGCTGAATTTCGATAAAGTCGATATTTTTCTCGTAAAAATGGAAAATTTACAAGCAGTTATGATCACTGTTCATTCCTTTTCATCGTATAAGTGTTCCATAGAATGAATATTCTAAGATATTGTATGTCTATAACGGGAGATAAAGATGTTTTATAAATCTTTCTGAAGGTTTGATTACTAATTTCTCGAAGAAAATTATATGCGTAATATTTCAAATTCACAAATGGAACTTTCTTTCGATTAGTAAGCATAATTGACATAACCAATTTTCTGCATAATACAATATTCACCCTCGGTTTCACAAAGCTTGATCGGGCAATCAAATCGTTGATTTTGAATTAAGTCGATGGTTCATGTCAAAAATGAACTGAAAATTGCACAGAAATGATGATATTTCGAAAATCAAGCTGATTGAAGTTTTGTGAAACCCGGCTTATACAGGGTCTTTATAAATGATTGTAACAGCGCAGTTGGCTTTGGATTGCAGAATACCAATCTCTAACCAATCAGAGCACCAAATTCTGTGGTTTGCATAATCCAAAGCCAACTGCGTTGTTACAATCATTTATAGAGACCCTGTATCTATGGAATATACGATGAAATGGATTGAACAGTGATCATAACTTCTTTAAGTTTTTATTTTTTCCGAGAAAAGTATCGACTGTACCGAAATTTTCGGAGATATATTTTTTTCCACAATTGAATGGGAAACCATAAGAGAATTTTATTTCTCAAAATCTATTCCACGCAAACAATTTTTGAAGGAAAATCTTAAGGGGTTGTTATTTGGCAACCCCTAATAATAAAGTTAAGGAATCAAAAAAAGTTTTATATTATTATGTATAAATGAATCAGTGTTTTTTTAGGAGCCCTAAAAAAAATTAAAAACTCTCAACTCGTCATCACCTTCCATAGGCTGTATCTTGGAAGGGAGATCGATTTCGAAAAAAATTTATATGAACTACCCCTACTTATTTTCATTGAGGAATCGTCTCCCTATGTCCCTCGCATTTGTTTACATACACTGCAGCTGTGCCTCTTCAAAAGGTCACGAGCCGTCACTGTGTCCAAGTATGTCATGCGGGAACACTCTTGCAAATCGGGACGTTCAAATATTTGCGTGGATGGAGGATTCTCACTTCTCGGTTAATTCGACTGAAAAATTGTAAATATTTTCAAGCCGTTAGCCACTTGGATATTTGGATGCTTGAAAGGCTTGATATGAAGGTTATCGACCACGACCTTGAGAAAGTAAGAGAATAGTATTAAATATACAGGGTGAGTCTTTGAATATGTGAAATATTTCAACTAAAGATTTCAAAGGGTCAAGTGTCATCATGGCTGTTTTTTCAACAAGAAATATTGTTCGAACATGTGGGAAATTAGAACGGAAAATGGGACATGCAGATTTATGTCCCAGTATGTGCTGGAAAATTCTTGCAAATTGGCAGCGTTCAAATACAAATGTATTTGCGTGGATGGAGTACTATCACTTCATGGTTAACCCTTTACTGCATGAATTTTTATTTTGCTATGAAAAAATTAATCCCCAAATAATTTGATGTCAGGTTACACCTTAAAATACTCCAAAAATTCTATACTCAAAATTTTGATATTTTTTGAAAAAAAAACTGGCTTGTGCCATATATGGAACATCATACAATAAGAAACTATTAAGGCATATCCAAAAAAATTATTCAGTATGAAAACAAAGGAAGCAGTTCCTGTCTTTGTCAGATACAATGGTATTTAGCATTTGAAACAAATTATGTGAGTTTTCTCTGAGCAGCCTGGTGGTTTGAATCGCATGCGATCTGATTCCAGCCAGTGCGGGTAATCATCGAGACCATCTTTTCGCACTTCTATTTGTGGGATTTTCTTTGTTGATCCTTTTCTCTGCTTATTTCCTTACATGTGTTCAACTTGGTCTTCTCCTGTTCTATCTAGTTGGTTTTCCGGCTGTACAGAGAGCATTTGCAATGGCTATCTTTGTATCTAGAAGGGCGTATGGTTCATCAGACAGATAACAATGAGAGTATTACCTACTGCTGCATGTGTTTCATATCTTCTTCTGATAAACTATATTCTTTATTGTCAAAATCAAGAATCCATACTACTATCATTTTCCCATAAAATAGCTTTGAATCCATATCTAGGATAAATATGCAATATAATTTCAGATTTTGACACTGCATGATGTTCCACATATAGGACAAACTGTTTTGTAATTTTTTCTATAAATTTTTGGAAATCAAAGTGATTGAAACTTGCCCAGGTTCTAGAAATCACAAATAGAATAATGATATTTGTTCCTCCGCAAAAAAATACTTTTCATTGATAAAAAACGACCACAGATATCATCGAACTCTCTCGCTCAAACCAGCTCCAGTACGAATGGACAAATGAACGCCTATTGTGGGCATTCTACTTAGTTCAGCGCCTCTGCGTGTATTATACTGCTTCTTATGATTGTGCTAGATATGGGCTGTACTATGCAGTTACGGATATATTCAGCTGAATTGAAAAAAAAAATGTTGGCTTTGTGCCATATATGGCACACGATGCGGTAAAGGGTTAATTCGACAAAAAATTGTGAATATTGCTTTTCAAGCCGTTATCCACTTGGATGTTTGGTCGCTTGAATGGCTTGATATGAAGGTTATCGACCACGACCTTGAGGAAGTAAGAGAATAGTATTAAATGTACAGGGTGAGTCTTTGACTATGTGAAATAATTCAACTAAAGATTCCAACGGATCAAGTGTCACCATGGCCGTTTCTCCACCAAGACATCATGTTCGAGCATGTGGGAAACTGAAGCAGGAAAGCGGATATTGCAGATTTAGTTCCAAATATGTCATGCAGAAAAATTCTTGCAAATCGGCATCGTTGAAATATTTGCGTGGATGGATTCTTGAATGGAATATTGAAAAGAAAAATCTCCATATTTCTATAACAGGATATCCCATTCGACTGAAATTAATTTTTTATGAATATCCATCTTCTGAATGTTCATGCAAAATTTCAAGAGGATCTCATCAACAGCACCATAGGAATTAATTTTTTCAATTGTCAAGTTTCTACATATCTCTCAGAAACTTTATAGGTTTTCACTCCCAGTCTCTGAAACATAAATAATTAAAAAATGTTTGATTAAGGTGAAGTGCTCCTGCGAAAATCTTTGCACTTATTTGTCAGGAGCAAATTGGTCTTGAAAAAAATTGTTTCTACATACTTCAGTTTCTGAATAATTTTCAGACTGTTTTTCTGATCGTGCTGAAATTTTTCAATTACATATTCAGTATCAATCTCAAGTCATATACAAAATTTTGAGATGATATCCTCATGTCTTCACTAATGAACGAGCGTTCAAAAGCACCTGCTCAGGGCTTTCTCATTTTTTTTTCGTTGTACTTTTACCAACCAATCTTTTGGTCAATCGATATCTCACGATATAACTATTCATTCTATAAAATAGAATAGAATAGAACGAATTTGTTTATATGCTCTCAAATAGAAAACAAAATCGAGAAATTCAGAAAACGATTATTTAAACTACAGCAGGCATGACAACCTTCGGCCCGAGAATGAAGAAGTTGAGAAAAAATTGGTTGGACACCAGAATATCTTTGTGAATAGTAATGAAGAAGCTGAAGATATCGTTCGAGCAAGTTATATCGTTAGTAAGAAAACAGCAGGAAACTCGATGACATTTTCAGAAGGTGAATTTGTGAAAAAGTGCTTGATAAAACTCTTTCATATAGAATATTTACATAGAATACCTACTGTGTCTCCAAATGAAAGAAAACGTTTGCAGAAGTAAGTGTATCAAGAAGAACAGTCGAAAGACGAATAGATGCAATAGATGTATAATCATAAGAGTCGTTTTTGGAAAAGTGGTGGAAACATCTGTTGCTTTTCCATGGCATTTAATGAGAGCACTGACATTATTGATACAGCACAGTTAGCAATCTTCATTCGCGCAGTCGTTCAAATTACAACAGACTTTCTTGCGCTAAAGCCAACCTAATATTGATGCTCTTGCGAAAAAAACGCGATCTTATGTGTTAGTTGAGAACTCCTGACAGTTAATCACAGTTTTTTCGCTGAATTTTATCATTTTAAGTTTTTTTCATATCATCTATTGTAAGGAACATAATATAAGGTTTATTTAAATTTTGTTGAATTCATTTTATTGCTGTTAGAAATTTTATTTTGGCTAGTGATCTACGAAAAATGTTTCTATTTGGCTCCTTACAAAAAATGTTGCCCATGCCTGAACTAAAGTATGTATTCATAATTAATTGATGATAACCCTCATCAAGTAGGTATACTCACTCGAATTTAAATTAAGAAAGTAGTTATCTAGAATAGATGCACGCAATAAAATCGAATCATTAATAAAAATCATGCTATGGAAATCAAGTACCAGCCTGCTTTTTGTCCATCTACATTTTTCATCTGAACTTAATTTCGAATTTTCAGAGGATGGTTAGAACAACACTTCATCAATTTCTCGTCTCCGCTCATAATTAATTCTGAATAAACCACAAAAAGGATAATAAATAATATATTCCCGATGTCTTCAACATCAAGGCCGCCTTATCGGCCTGATTTATACTGCGAAAGAAATATTTGCCTCGACTTATCTGGTTCCACGCAGACTACAACAACTCTAGACGAATCTTCGTTCATAAATTTGCATTATTTACCCCCTGGTAAATTCATATTTGACATCAGTTAACAGGGGATGACTTTGAGAAGTGAATGCCATCATCTTTTCTTTTGATAGCGACGTTAATAACAGAAATATGTTAATTCTGGAGCAGGAAGAGGGCTATAATTCATCAAGATGCTCTGGTGTTCGTTTACGATGTTAGTCTGCGATTTTGATATCGTAGATTGTGTTTGGAATATTCTGGCTATATATTAGGCTGAATTTGCTCAATTGAATTTCGCTCTAAGTGGAATTTAGGGTGAGGGGTTCAGTTGTAGACTGAGAGCTGGCTACGGAGGGGTAAGGGTCACTAGGTGCAAGGGTAATTTTATCGTTCACAGGTTCGATTGTTACCGACAAAGCGTAAGGCGGGCAGCCAGAAGGCACACTGGAAGAATAACGGAAGGGTAGGGGGTTAAACATGCAATTTTTTTACGAAAAAAAGTCATAAGGTGCAAAGATGGCAATTTGTAGAATAAGAGAAGGTGGTATGAGTAAGCAGGAAAAAACATTGCCAGAAGGCTGAGTGGAAGAATAACGCGAAGGGAGGGGGTTAAACATGCATATTTTTTTCGAAAAAAAGTCATAAGGTGCAAAGATGGCAATTTGTAGAATAATAGGAGGTAGTATGAGTAAGTAGAAAAAAACATTGCCAGAAGGCTAAGTGGAAGAGTAACGCGAAGGGAGGGGTTGAACATGCAATTTGTACGAAAAAAAATCATGAGGTGCAAAGATGGCAATTTGTAGAATAATAGGGGGTAGTATGGGTAAGTCGGAAAAAACATTGCCAGAAGACCAAGTGGAAGAATAACGCGAAGGGAGGGGGTTAAACATGCATATTCTTTTCGAAAAAAAAGTCATAAGGTGCAAGGATGGCAACTTGTAGAATAATCGAAGGTAGTATGAGTAAGCAGGAAAAAACATTGCCAGAAGGCTAAGTGGAAGAGTAACGCGAAGGGAGGGGGTTGAACATGCAATTTGTACGAAAAAAAATCATGAGATGCAAAGATGGCAATTTGTAGAATAATAGGGGGTAGTATGAGAAATCAGGAAAAAAAATTGCCAGGAGGCTAAGTGGAAGAATAACGCGAAGGGAGAGGGTTAAACAAGCAACTTTTTAACGAAAAAAGGCATAAGATGCAAAGCTGACAATTTGTAGAATGATCGAAGGTAGTATGAGTAAGTTGGAAAAAAAATTCAAAAAGGCTAAATGGAAGTATAACGAGAGGCATTTATCCAAAGGACCAAAGGTGACATGAAATATCTCAAATTATGTAAACGAAGTGCCAGATTCTTTCAATAAAATGAAATATCGAGAAGGCTACCGATGCTCTTTGTATCGCTGATATCTTTGTCATTCTTCCACTTAGCCTTCTGACAATTTTCTTCCTTCTTACTTGTACTATCTCCGTTTATTCCACAAATCGTCCATTTTGCACTTTATGACTATTTTTTCAGAAGAAAGATGCTGGTTTAACTCCTTTCTACTTACTTATACTATCTCCGATTAAAATAATCGGAGATAATTTTGTAATGTAATGTAATGTAATGTAATGCCATCTTTCTAACTACTGACTTTTTTTTCGAAAAAATAGATGCATGTTCAACCCCCTTCCTTCACGTTATTCTTCCACTTAGCCTTCTGACAATGTTTTTTCCTGCTTACTCATACTACCTTCGATTATTCTACAAATTGCCATCTTTGCACCTTATGACTTTTTTTCGTTAAAAAATTGCATGTTTAACCCCCTCCCCTCGCGTTATTCTTCCACTTGGTCTTCTGGCAATGTTTTTTCCGACTTACCCATACTACCCCCTATTATTCTACAAATTGCCATCTTTGCACCTTATGACTTTTTTTTTCGAAAAAAATATGCATGTTTAACCCCCTACCCTTCCGTTATTCTTCCAGTGTGCCTTCTGGCTGCCCGCCTTACGCTATGTCGGTAACAATCGAACCTGTGAACGATAAAATTACCCTTGCACCTAGTGACCCTTACCCCTCCGTAGCCAGCTCTTAGACTATTGTTGACACCCCGATTGTGATTGACACTGTGTACATATATACCGATGTAATAAACTATTGGTGCTATCTAGAGTTTTTTCATCTGTCTCCACATATTTCAGAATGAATTATTTTCATTTGGGTGAAGTTCAATTTCCTCAGGTTATTCTGAGAACGTCATCATTAGATATTTGGTTCGAGAGTTTGTAGTAGCATTGAGTTTAAAACTAGTATTTTTAAACTCAATGGTAGTAGTCTCGTTAAGTGTATACAGGGGTCTCAGGAAGAATTCGACAAATAGAAACCACGAATCAAGGACATCAAGGAGGACTCGAAACAAGAGGTTATAATCGTTTGAGGGCCTTCGTTTGGGATATACATCATTTATCTTATAGCTGGAATTTCAAAGTTCAATAAATCTCAAATTATTCTACCGAATGATTTCAAATTTGGCAGTTTGGTGACCCTTTACGATTGCCATCTTTCAATATTTCAGAAATTGAATAAATCAGATCAGGACTGGAAAAATTTCGGACTTTTTCTATTTCCGTAAATATAAGAACACGTGAACATTATGTTTTCATTTCATTTTCGTAACCACAAAGAATCAATTGATGAAAAAATTCGAAATCTCTGCTTGGTACAGTCATACAGGTGAAAAAATGACAAACAAAAAATGCTTTGCCTTTGCGGAGCTAACCTAACAATTTTTGAAACATAGATAAATTGAAAATAGTAACCATCGAAATGAATAATCATCCCAGTCTGCCTGAAGAAGGTTCTGTGAGCCTATAAATTGACCTCCCTGACTTAGGAGGACATTGAAATTGCCACGCGTAGTTATTTAAGAAAAAAACATTAAACATATTAAACTCAATGGCAATGTAGAACAAAAAGTATTAGATTGGGGTTTCTGTACATTTTTAACGAAGAGCAAAAATGTGACCTATATTTAGAGCATCTAGCGATCGTCCCATTTTTTTGATATTAACAGAAGTAATAGCACATTTTTGCAGGAAATTTGGTCTACTTTAATTTTCAACTGAATGGCCTTTTCGCTAAAATACTTTGTTTATGAGTTATAAGCAACAAACTAGAAAAAGTCCGAAATTTTCGAGAGTTTGCTTCAGCGATCCAAAAACATATAGGACAGTTGAAAAAAAAACTTTTAATTTTTACTCAAAACAGGCAAATCGAACCTTGATTTACTGAACTATAAACAACATAAGTAATAAGGTGAATAAGACTCTTATTTCTTCAAAAATTCTTGTTGATCCCAGTTTTTGAAAAAAGATCTATTCATTTCATTACAGCACCTCTAAAAGATCACGACTCTGCCTTTCGTTTATATTGAACTGTTAAACTTCAAAACAAAAACAAACCTTTGCTTGGTACATCTCATTCCATTGATATTGTGTTTTGGGCGCCTATCTTCGCTCTAACCTAGTTGATTAAATAACTATTAAACGAACTATTGACAATTTCAATTATGTCCAGTTCAAAACATGATAACACTCGAAAGAAAAAATCAAGACATAAAAAACCAAAATTCAAAACTGAGAGAGTTGATGGAAAATACTGAGTGTCATTTTGAAAAGTGCTCAGTGCTCGGTGCTCGTGTAAACGAATTACTTTCCAAAAGTGCTCAGTAATCGCGACCATTCCTTAAAAAATAAGGGCTTAGTGCTCGAGATTCCGGAGCACTTTTCAATAGGGTTTAATGTTTTGTACTCGAAGCACTTTTCTTCAATGCCCGGCACAGCTCTGGTTTATAGATAATTACCTTCCCAAGTTCTGGAACAATTCCAATGGAAATTGATTAATCAAAAGAGCAATTCTGTTTTGGACAGTTTCTGCTGCTTATTCCATTCAATCAATATTTGGATACAATTAATTTGAAGAGAAGGTATACGAACAGAATGAGACGGAATCGAAAAGGTTTTCATTAATTAAGCTGAAAATTGATTGAAATAAAACAGAGAGTGATTATTCAACTGAGAATATGAGGTCATCAGAATGTTTTATTTCCAATTTCAAACGAGACATGTTGAAGAAAAAATCGTCACACCGCATTTTCAAACAGAAAGTTGTTCAAGTTATCGAATGATGCGATCCCCTTGAAATTCTGCACGAACATTTAGTGTATCAGTCTCTTGGACAAACTCTTCGAAAGTTATCGTGCTCACGGCCGGTCGGGCGGTCCCACGGACAGAATTGAATTTAACCACGGATTCGTCACAAGGGAGTCGAACCCTATCGTTTGAGACCATTTTCGGTTCAAAATTCAAAGATTATACACAGGCACGTAGCTAGGGGGTGGGCTAAGGGGTTGAAGCCCCCCCCGAAATTATTAAAATATCAATAAGCATGTGTTCAGTTATACGTTGTGGCAATCATGAATTATTATTGTAAGTACTCAAGTTAGCCCTTCCCCCCCGAAAAAAAATTCTGGCTACGGGCCTGATTATACAGGGTGTCAAGAAAAAAGTACCATGCATAGTGCCACGCGATAGAGGACCATAAAATATAGAAAAAAGGTCCCATGAATATGTCCAAAACAACTTCCTAAATAAATACAAATACAGGGTGTTGAAGTTTATTATTCAAGCATAAGGCCAGCAATTCGAATATCTTCTAAATACTTATTTTTTCTGTTAATTAAACAGTTTTTGCTGTTGTTATGAAAATTTAATTATCGAAGTGTTTTGTCCTCGTTATTGTGAGTAGGTAACTTTGGCGCTTCTGGATAATTTGAGTGCATCATAACTTTTTTTTCGATGCGTTTTTACCTAGTGACTTCAACAGGGTATACCTTTTTGAAAGAAAAAAGACAGAGGAATCGCTTTCACTAGTCCAGAATGACATACAGTGTAAGGCAAAAAAGTTAGGGTTGATTTAAATGAGGAGGAATCCTCTATTAGTAATCTAAAAACTAATAGGATATTTGGATTCTGCATCATACAAAACCCCCGCATATTACATTTTGTTCAATTCTTACCTCTTTGTCCAAAGTTATTCAAAAAAAAACCAAATAAAAACATAAACTTTAACACCCTGTATTTCTCAAAGGAAGCAGTTTCGGACATATATTCATGGGACCTTTTTTCATATTTTATGGCCCTCTATCGCGTGGCACTATGCATGGTACTTTTTTCCTTGACACCCTGTAGACATGCGGGCAAAACAATACAAGTTGTCCCGGAAAATGTGGAAAATCTCACGAATTCAGATAGAACATAAAAATAAGACGACAAGATTCTATAATTTTCTTTCCTAGCGGCCCTCCCTACGAAGATACGACCTCCTAAATGACGCCACTGGAAATTGATTTTAGTGGAATAAATTTCAATTACTTACTTCTTTCATCATTATTTTTTTTCGAAAACGGTTCATTTTATCGACACTGAACAAGAGTACCTTTTCTTTAGCTTAATGTTCAAGGTATCCAAATTAGTTTTTTTAGCACCTTATCATATAGAGTGTTAAAATGTAAGCATTAATTTGTACAACCCATGTCCCATGTCCGCCCTTCGTAAACTGAACAAGCTAATCGAAATTTGAGTGCGGTGATTTAAGAGGTCCTTAATACTATTAATCATATCAAATTTTCATCAAATTATATCGAGTAGTGTGAAACTTTTTCCACTAAAATGGATTTCCAGTGGCGTCATTTAGCAAGTCGTATCGTCGTAGGGAGGGCCGCTAAGAAAACATTATGGGAACTTGTCATCTTCATTTTTTATGTTCTATCTGAATCCGAGAGATTTTCCACGTTTTCCGGGACACCCTGTATAACACTCTTTTAAGTAGAACGAGCGCTCAATACTTATATTCGGATAGCAAGCTTACGTTCATACATTCATAGGAATGAGCCTTTTAACCTTTTATCAGTTCATGAACTCATTAATACAGGGTGTCCAGAAAGGGTATCGGGTATTTGTTTTCGCGCCATATTCAGAACAGGACGCCTAAAAGGAGCGAGAAGGGGTTCGTGGCGTCCGCCATTTTGTGGAGTTTTAGTCACGATAGAATAATACTCGGAACGCATCCCGCATTTTGCGTATGAGCGTATTATCGTAATGGTGGTTCAATAGTGACTGCTCAACGTCTCTATCGTGCGGAATATCTACAAACACGCCACGCGACAAATGACGATCAGGATGTTCGAGAATACAGGTGCGACAATTAAACTTCAAAACTCTGGTCGTCCTCGTTTACTTCGCGATGAAGAAACAATTGAAGAAGTTGAGGCGTCGGTTCGTCAAAATCCGTCTTTGTCCATCCGAAAGCGAAGCCAAGCGTTGAACATCTAAAAATCATCTTTACTTTCGATTGTAGAGAAAGACTTACATCTAAAACCTATTAAATTCACTTGATTCAAGAATTGAAGGATGCGGACTATGCTAATCGACGGATTTTCCGAACGAGATGCTGCAGCGATTCAACAAGTCATTTCGCGAAGGGGTTACATCAACTGGCCTCCCAGAAGCCCCGACCTTAGGCCGTTTGACTATTTTGCATATAGATACCTTAAAAGTAAGTTTTATCAAAATAATCCGACGAATCGAAACCAGATGAAGCAAAAAATCAGGTCAGAAATGGCAGCAATATCAATATAGCTATGTGTCAACGTGTTATCGCCAATCTTCGTTCCCGTTTAGAAGAGTGCCAGCAACGCAACGGTCATCATTTGGATAACATTATCTTTTTCAAATAATTCTCCGATTCCTATGTTGATAATAAACAATAAATTTCTTCATTGTTCACAAATATTTTTGTTTTATTGAACTTACAAATACCCGATACCCTTTCTGGACACCCTGTATTACTTTACTTTGGCCCATAATGTTTTCAATTATTTTTCAGTGTTGAGTAACATCAAACCAGATCAATTTTAATTCTTTATGTTGAGGAAAATTAAGCTGAGATTTAGTTACAAAGATAATCTAGGGCAAACTAAAAGGCGCCTCTAAAATTGTGATTTTAAGCTGGAACTCGTAGGATTGAGCAAGGATCTGAAAGAATTACAGGTGTGCACAGCTTATCCCTCAAATTTCGCTGAAGCGAGAACTTTGAAGGACCTGAAATGGGGTGCGTCAGAACAGATTAGATGAATAGTGGTGGAATGAATTCGTACAAGGAAAAGGGATTGATGTCTTTTGATATAACATACGATATCAATCTTGGGGATGTTGAAAATTCTAAATGTAATAGCTGGGGAAAGATCAATATACCTTCTGATGAATATTTCTTGTTGATAAAATTATTTTATCCCATTTTGACGTTTAAAGATGACAATATTCAACCCATGGTAACAAGGGTAAGTTGACGTTTATCCACTGAGTGAATTAAATTTTTTTTAATTCACTAGTGGGATAAAATGTTCACCACTTACTTTCTACGTATCCCCTGGAATGTTGCTTCGAAAAGGCGGTGACTTGGTGAAATCTGCCGATGTCTATTTTTTCTTTCAGAGCCAACATTTTCCTAAGTTGTGAATAGTAGCACCATAAAGACGACGATTTAACTTTCTTGGATTGTTCGGAATTATACGCCAAAATTATTTTTTCATTGACACCTTCGGCTTTTTTTTATTTCTCCAGGCACAAAATGCCGTATATTGCTTTTCGTACAATATTTTCGATTTTAATGAAATTACTGCTTCTGCTGCCTCATTTGCTTCTTGTATAATGCACTCAGGAACTACAACCTCGTCGTCACCGCTCAACATTTTTTCGGAACAAAAATTCTTTGACTGTTCTATAATTTTCATTGACACTTGCAAACAATTAATTACATAGTGCCCTAGCAACCATCGTTCGAAGGGAAATCTCGTTATGAATTTGAATTATACCTAATATTTCCTCTAAAAAGTATTCATTATTTGAATTTTCATCAAAATGGGATAAAATTTTGTATACGACACGTGAGTTAAAAATGTTTATTCACTCGAAGAAATTAACCCACTCGCCCTACGGCTCGTGGGTCAAACTTTCTTCTCATGAATAAACATTCATTTAACTCACTTGTTGTATAAATAACTAATAATGCCCGTAATTTGTCCGGTTAGGTAGAATAATGCAATCGTATTATTCCGAAACGTTTGTTTAATTGATGCCGAGAAGCTGATGAAATTATACGTTCCTACTCTCATTTTTGATCGCTAGTTCTATTTAAACGAGTGCTATATCATTGTGCCCAAATCTCTGTTATTTTCAAATTTTAAGACGAAACTGGTCTGAAACGATAGAGTTTGACTCCCTGCTGACGAATTCGTTCCTCGATATCTCAGACTAAACGAAACCAATCGAAATAAAATTTTGCAGCCACATGCAAAATGCTCATAAACAGTCAGATGCAAAATTTTGTGGTCATAGTGCTAAGAGAACCATAGAAAATTAAATTGGAATATTGGGAAGTAGACTGTTTACCTATATTCCCAAAACACGATATCCGATTTGAGTGAAATTTATTTGTGAATGAAGATTGATATACCTATTGTAAGTTTGTGCAGAATTTCAAAAAGATCGCATCATTAGAACCATATAATTAACTTTTTTTATTATTGATTTTTATGTGATTTCATTCTCGAATAATTTTCAAAATGTAATTTCGATCGTGCGGAGATTTCGCATTCAACTACTTAGCATGAATCTCAAGTCTAACACAAAATTTCAAGTATATATCATTATTGCTCTACTGATGAACTTGCAGTTGAAAGCACCTGCTTTGGGCTTTTCTTAAATTTTTGTTATTTCAACCAGGAAAAATGTTGGAAAAAAGTATTATTTTTAATAAAGGGTTTTCCAAAAAATGGTATTATTTTGACATTCAAAGAAAAATGCCATTTTTCAATATAAATGATCGGATGTTTATCTATACTAATATTATAAAGAGGAAAGATTTGTATGTTTGTGGGTTTGTAGATTTGTGGGTTTGTGGGTTTGTGGCGTTGATATGAGATAACTAATAAGCTACTGGACCGATTTCAATAATTCTTTCACCCTTAGAATGCTACATTATCCTTGAGTAACATAGGCTATACTTTTCACCCGAGAAAATTGAGGAAACCTACTATAACTTCAATGATAATAATTATGAGTACCAAAATCAGCTATTTTCAGGTGCGCTGCGAAAACCGTAAGACGTACGTGGAAACAATGTATGACGGAAATGTACCTCTTTAATAGTTCTACAAAAAAGTCCGCGATAGCATAGATATATCTATCTTTCAAGGTTTACTCGGTATCACCTTTCAAAGTTTTCCGAAAGTTTCTCAAAATTATGCATTATTTGGGAGTATTTTTTTATGAATACGCTATTGATCTCTATCCAATTAAATACGTCCTTCATACCCAGTATTTAGGTAATATAGAACGAAATTGAATTTTTACATCATTCAATTATGATGAATACATCAAAAGATATGGCAGGTTGAAGATGAAATCGCACCAAAATGTCTTCGAGGTAGGCACTAGGCGGGTAGGAGAAGGTACCGAAGTGTGAGGGATGTTTTGTATGAATGTATTTTGGATTGCCAATGCCCGTATGTTTATGACCACAAATCAGATCAACAGATGGCGCTGAAGTCGTTATTAAGGTTATTCATCTACTCTGCAACTAAACGGCTCGATCGAATTGAATGAATTTTTGTGTATACAGAACAACGTCTGTTGGGTCTGCTAGTTTCATTATAAAGAAGAAGCTATGCTGTTAAAAGTGAAAAATAAAATCAGGGAAATGACCACCACGACCACGACCAAATTGCAAAGTGGCTGCCCCATGTCCTCGATACTCGCAAGGTGTTAAATCACAAGATCTCGGTGGCCAATTGTGATCACCTCTTCGAGAGATAACACGGTACGGAAACTTTTCCCGCAAAAGATCAATGGTTCCGTTGCTTGGGTGGCACGAAGCACCGTCTTGTTAAAAGTAAACGTTGTCAAGAATATCCAATTTCGGCCATAAAAATCAATAATCCTCTCTCGATAGCGCAATCCATTCACCGTAACTGTTCCTTCAGCCTCGTTTTCGAAAAAGTGAGGTCCAATGACTCCGCCGGACCATATACCGCATCAAAAAGTCACACGCTGAGGATAGGGAGGCTTTTCAACAATAACTCTTGTTCTTCCGAGCCCCAGGTGCGACAATTTTGCTTGTTGACGAAGCCTCCGAGGTGGAAATGGGCCCCATCACTCAAGATGATTTTTCGATGGAATTCAGGATCTTTTTCCTGTATTTCAACGAGCCAATCCACAAAGACACGACGGCCCATGCCGGTTTGAGTTCTTGTGTTAACTGAACTTTATAAGCTTTAGACCCAAATCTTTATGCAAAATACGGTGTAATGACGTTTGTAGAATGCCTAATTCCGAAGAACGACGAGGAATGGACAAACCTAGGTTTTCTCCAACACTTTCGGCTACAGTAGCAATAGTCTCGGCTGTTCTTGAGCGACGTGTACGGGGTCTATTCTTCACAGCACTCACTTGTCTCAATAGCTCGAGTTTTTCCACCAATTTCTTTATTGCGGCCCGACAAGGTGCTCCACGACGACCCACAAATGTTTGAGTTTTGCGAACCGTCACTGTTAAATTTTCATCATTTTTATAGTGAACTAGCGGCCCGGTACGTGCTTAGCTACGTATAAGGCATAGTAATAAACTTAGAAATAAAACAAAAAAATTAAATTTATTACTTTCTCTAATTTCGAATGTATATGGAACTGCTCATCAAAAGCCACTACAAAAACATAATGTAAATGTTTATATTATATTTATCAGCAATAAACACAAAGAGATACTATTAAATGTTATTTCTCAACTATGACAAAGAGTGAAAACTATATTATATACATTCGAGTTTAAACATCCTAAAGACGTTGTCCGATTCCCAATTGCCAATGCCTTTTAAATGATGAAGATTGCGAAGAGTAAAAACTAGAAAATTAAAAAGAATTGGGTACTCTCACTATGGTAGGTGTTAGTCTAAAACATTTGGATATACAATATTTTTTGTTTTTCCATTTTCAGCATGAATAAATAAACAATTTAGAGTACCGACTCTAGAACAGGCAACATAAAGTGGGCCATGTGAAAAACATGATTCCTTCAAATTCACACCACAAACGTGAAGTGTTCGCCCTAGGGCCTTGTATATGGACATCGCAAATGATAAAAGCACAGGATATGGTAACCGTTTAAATTCAAATGGCATATCTGTTGGAATCATAGGGATACGCGATATCAAACACACTTCTCCTTCTGATTTACCAGTAATATGATGATCAATCAGTTGGTACTGTCGATTTGTATTTTGCCATCAACAATTGTTTTGAAAACTCATGGGCAGTTGCATCATTATTTAGTTGAAAACGCATATTAATATTCAGTGTCAATTTTCGTACATATCTCCGAAGAACTGATGATTTCAAACAGGCATTTATTTCATCAGCAGGAGTTGATCGAGGAATGACAGGCAATGTTTGACGAAAGTCCTCTGACAGCAATATCAGAGCACCACCAAAAAGCTGTTGGTATCCCCTTAAATCTTGCATTGTTCGATTAAATGCTTCTAGTAATTTTTTATTCGCAATTGTGCACCCATCCCATAAAATAATTGACGTTAATCGAAGAACTTTTGCCAAAGCAGAATTTCTTGAAATATTGCAAGTTGGAGTTTCAATCACCTGTACATTCAATGGCAATTTCAATGCAGAGTGTGCGGTCCGATCACCAATGTAGCAGCAATTCCCGAAGATGCAAGTGCCAATGCAATTTTCTGTTTCGATCGAATAGTCGCTAAAATATATGATACAACGAAAGTTTTGCCTGTACCACCAGGTGCATCCAAGAAATATAATCCACCTGCATTATTGAAAACGGCTTGAATGATTGTGTCATATACATGTTTTTGTTGAATATTCAGTTTGGTTATATTCGATTGTACAAATAAACGTAAATCATTAGAATTGAACTCCTGCTCACGTTGCAATTCACAATCAAACAAATCATGTATCTCACGATTTGGTGCGGTCATACCCAATTGTTCTAATGCTATGTTTCCAATGGTAAGACACATATCTTCAATTATTATCGAAGCTTCGTTGTACATTTCCAAGGCTATCAACAAATCAGGGTTTCTTGTATGATGACGCATACGATTTAAAATATCTTCTGCCTTCTGCCATATAATGCTTTTATATTTGTTCCATAATTCGAGTGGATTTGATGGCGAACATGTTGATAATATAATTCTATGCCATCTGTGCTAGAATGAAAACAGACTCTGTATATTAGTATTCTGTGAACTCTGAAATTACGGTCAAATAATAAATATTTCAGATTCATGTGATTAGTTATTGAAATAATGTACCATTATGATGATTATACACTGAAGTGTATAATTCAGTTCGTTGAAAATTGAAACCTATAATATTTTTTACAGTTTCGCCATCTATGACAATTTAATCAAAGATTATATAGAGTATGAAATAATAGGAAACTCGAACTCGAAAACGACTACAGATGGCACTGAAAATGAATTTGTATATAAAACCTGTAATGTTGATTTTACACTTTTCCAAGGTTTCTTTTGAATTTTCTATACAAAATACCTTCCCTAGACTTCCACGAATAATTCAAGACCAAAATTAGCCAAATCGGTGAGGGCGTTGTTGAGTTATTGAAACACAACGAAAAGTGGCACTTATTTATATACATTAGATTATAATAATTTCAATGCGTTCTTGAAGCGTGTATCGTTCCATTTTTATTAATTGCGTTTTTTATACTTTTAAATGTCAAAAAATGACAGTTTCAAACGTGACATCTACCGAAATAGCGGGCTATTTAAAATAACACCTCTTATTGAAAAGCCCTTTATTTGACATACTATTCAGTTCAAATTAATTCATACTGTGTAGGTATAAGTTTACCTTCTCTGCACTTCAACTCGACATTATAATATTGTGGCTTCACTAGATAGTACCTTCTCTGTCATACAGGATCCAAAGTAAGACTTACCTTCTCCCCCAATAAATACAAGATCCAATCTTCCTATCCAATTTGGGAAAGTTGGATAAGTTCAGTAACTCCCGGCTTGTCCATAATGGAAAGTTAACGGTTCCAAAGTCTAAGCAGGCTGGGAGCGTCAGAGAGACAGGAAGAAATCGGGACTTAGGCATTGATTACCGATTGCCTGATGCCTGTTTTTGTGACCGGTGAACAAGAAATCTCAATTTTAGTTTTGATTGGTGCTCGTCCATCTCCTTTTGCCTAGTGGCGTTTGGATGTTTCGTCATGGAAGTTTTGTTGGAAATTTTAACTGGAAAAGTTGAAAGGAAATGGAGTGGAAAGCATTGTTTCGAGAAAATTTCGTCAAGATTACTTGGGAATGACGATAGGGGTTGATTGGGTTAATGGGTGATCGTATTAGGAGATGAGGATTTTAGATTTTGTGGGCGTCTTGCTGGGGCAGTTGACAACTGCTCATGCATTCAACATTGCTGAGGTGAAAATAATATTTTTGAAACCTGAAAATGAAATGAATTGAATAGTAAACCTTCAGAAATAATTCGAAAGAGTAACGACATGAAGTCTAAGCAGGCTGGAAGTGTATGGGAGACGAAAGAAATCAGGACTTAGGCATTGATCACCGATTGCCTAATGCCTGTTTTTATGACCGGCGATCAAGAAATCTCAATTTTAGTTTCGATTGGTGCTCGTTCATCTCCTTTTGCCCAGTGGCGTTTGAATGTTTCTTGAGAGAAGTTTTGTTGGGATTTTTTTCTGGAAAAGTTGAATGGAAATGAAGTGGGAAGCATTGTTTCGTTGAACTTCCAACCGGATCATTGGGGATTGACGAGTGGGGTTGATTGGGTTAATGGGTGATCGTATTAAGAGATGAGGACTTCAGATTTTGTGCATATTATGTGGGCGTCTTGCTGGGGCAGTTGACATCTGCTTATGCATTCAACATTGCTGGGGTGAAGAAAATGTTTTTGAATCCTGAAAAATGGATTGATTTAATAGTTAAATTTCAGAAATAATCCGAAAGAGCAGGCTGGGAGCGTCAGGAAGACATTAAGAAATGAGCACTTAGGCATTGATTACCGATTGCCTGATGTGTGTTTTTGTGACCGGCGAAAAAGAAATCTCAATTTTAGTTTTGATTGGTGCTCGTTCATCTTCTTCTGCCCAGTGGCGTTTGGATGTTTTGTCAGGGAAGTTTTTCTGTGAATTTTTCCTGGAAAAGTTAAATGGAAATGGAGTAGAAAGGATTGTTTCGGGAAAATTGTGTCCAGAATTATTTGAGTTTGACGAGAGGGATTGATTGGGTTAATCGGTAATCGCATTAAGAGATTGGGATTCTAGATTTTGTCGATATTACCTGGGAGTCTTGCTGAGACCGTTAAAATCTACTTATGAATTCAACAATGCTGAGGTGAAGAAAATTTTTTTGAATTCTGAAAATGAAATGAATTGAATAATAAACCTTCAGAAATTTCGTTCAGATTTATTTGAGTTTGACGAGAGGGATTGATTGGGTTAAAGGGTAATTGTATCAAGAGATTAGGATTCTAGATTTAGTCGATATTATGTGGGCGTCTTGCTCTGGCTGTTATTATCTGTTTAGGAATTCAACATTGTTAAGGTGAAGAAATTGTTTTTAAATCCTGAAATTGAAATGAATTGAATAAAAAACCTTCAGGAATAATTCAAAAGAGCAACGACATGAAGTCTAAGCAGGCTGGAAGCGTCAGGGAGACAGGAAGAAATCGGGACTCACGCATTGATTACCGATTGCCTAATGCCTGTTTTTGTGACCGACGAAATCACAATTTTAGTTTTGATTGGTGCTCGTCCATCTCCTTTTGCCCAGTGGCGTTTGGATGTTTCGTCAGAGAAGTTTTGTTGGTAATTTTTACTGGAAAAGTTGAATGGAAATGAAGTGGTAAGCATTGTTCCGAGGAAATTTCGTCCAGACTATTTGGGTTTGGCGGAAGGAATTGATTGGGTTGATGAGTCATCGTATTAGAAGATAAGGATTTTGGATTTTATCGACTTTCTGTGGGTGTTTTGCTCTTACGCCAAGCAACAGAGCTACAAATGATTAGTTTTTTGACAAAATACTACATACCTAGACGCCACCTGTGCCATTCCGTGCAAGACAGTCCGTAGTTTATTCCCACCATGTTTTCAACACGAAAATGCCATTTTTTATTTGTTATTAACAAAAAACAACAAAAACACGCGTTCTTTTTAGTTTTTTCGTTGCAAAATGGAAACTATTGATGCAGTGATAACGTTGCAATGGGATGAATTGTAGAGAATTACATTGTGAAGAGAATGATGGGTCAAACGATCCGATCGAATAATTAAAACTGGAGAAAAGCGAAAAACCGGAAAATTGCGTGTTTTTTCTTTTAACTCATAACTCCGCCATTTTGCAATATTAAGAACTGAAACTTCACAAGATAGTAGCTATTGACGTCCAAATCATGTGTGCCAAAATTGGATTCGGTCGGGTTAATAGTTTTCGCATAATTCCCATTTGAATTTTTTTAGACATATTTTCGCGGAAAGCTGGATGCGTTTGAGGTCGTCCGATTGAAATTAAAGAAATTGATTTGGAAAGAAGACGTGATCACTAACATAACGTCTATTCTGATTTTTCGATAAAACGCGGTTGAGTGTGTTAAAAACTAGTGAGAACATGAGGGAAAACGACCGACCAAGCGAGAGTGGTCGAGTGGTGAGGGAATGAGCGAATCGAGGGGAAACGCCGCGGAAGCCAACGGTCGCCGAGTATAAGAATTGTTGCGCGGAGAGCGCACCAAATTTAGTACACATATACGTTTCCCCTCGCTTCGATTATTTCCTCTCCACTCGACCGCTCTCGCTCGGTCGGTCGTTTTCCCTCATGTTCTCACTAGTTTTTAACACACTTAAACGCGTTTTATCGAAAAAATCAGAATAAACGTTTTGTTACTGATCACGTCTTTTTTCCAAATCAATTTTTTTAATTTCAATCGGACGACCTCAAACGCATCCAGCTCTCCGCGAAAATATGTCCAAAAAAAAATCAAATGGGAATTATGTGAAAACTATTAATCCGACCGAATCCAATTTTGGCACACATGAATTGCACGTCAATAGCTACTATCGTGTGAAGTTTCAGTTCTTAATATTGCAAAATGGCAGAGTTATGAGTTAAAAGAAAAAACACGCAATTTTACGGTTTTTTTCGCTTTTCTCCAGTTTTAATTATTCGATCGGATCGTTTGACCCATCATTCTCTTCACAATGTAATTCTCTACAATTCATCCCATTGCAACGTTATCACTGCATCAATAGTTTCCATTTTGCAACGAAAAAAACTAAAAGAACGCGTATTTTTGTTATTTTTGTTAATAACAAATAAAAAAAATGGCATTTTCGTGTTGACAACATGGTGGGAATAAACTACGGACTGTCTTGCTCGGAATGGCACAGGTGGCTTCCAGGTAGTATTTTTGTCAAGGAAATATCTCTATTGCTTGGCCTATCTGCCGGCAGCATCTGCTCATAAATTCAACATTGCTGAGGTGTAATGAATGTTGAGAGAATCTGAAAAAATCAGATGAATCATGATATTTCTGAAAAAATTCTAGAAAAGACCTGATAAGGTGCTTTTGAGCGCCCGTACATTGGTGGGGCAATAAGTCTATCAACTCAAATTTTCATTAACATTCATTTCGGGAATTGACATCCTCAAACTCGAACTCTTTTCAATCGAAAAGTGTTTCATGCCAATATAAGAATTTTTTTCTGATATAACTGGCACTGAAAATTTAACGGCCAATTTAAAGCTCAATCGAATCGACAAACTCCGAATTATTTGAAAAAGTTCATAATTTAGAAAAAAAATAAATTCAATGGTTCTGAGGAAGCAATCCTCTTGATATTTCGCATAAACATTCAACATATGAATCTTCATGAACAAAATAAATTCTAATAGAATCGTATTCATAATTTAAAAAAAAAATAAAATTCAATGGTTCTGAGGAAGCAATCCTCTTGAAATTTCGCATAACATTCAACATATGAATCTTCATGAACAAAATAAATTCTAATAGAATCGTATACCTACCTTGTTACGAAAATATAAAGATCCTCCTTTTCAATATTCCAATTGAATTTTTTATGCTTCTGTTAACACTATAACCATGAAATTTGCACGAGGCTTATTATGCATCTTGTATGTGGCCGCAAAATTCATTTATTAGTTCCGTTTTGTCTGAGATATTGAATAACAAAAATTTTGAATGACCATATATTATGGAACATCCTATACGATTCGCCTGGCTAACGAATCAAACCGTGGCACAACCGGATATTGAACTCACCCTGAAAATCTCAGTTCTCAAGGAATATTCTTTCGGAAGTTATCGTGTTTACGGCCTGACGGATGGTTTTCACGGACAGAATTGAATTTGACCACGAATTCGTCATCAGGGAGTCTAACCCTATCCATTGAAACCATTTTCGGCTCAACATTAGAAAATTACAGACTTTTGGACAATACGATATATCACTCGTTTAAGTAGAACGAGCGCTCAAAACCTATTCTCAGCTTCGAATTCTCAGAAGAGACAAAATAACAGCCCAGTGGCGGCTTGTGACAGAATAAAGTGATGAGGCACCTCAAAAAAATATTAATCTTATAAACTTTTTTTTGTCAGCTGCATACTTATCATTATGAAAAAATCCTTCGGTATTAATGCTCCAATGATTCTATAGCGTTTTATTGGGTGGTAATTGCCCTGAGATAAGTTTTTCAACTCGCTTCAACCAGTTTTTCACTGACCCTATCGGAATATGTATTATTAACACTGCCAAAAAATAATTTGATTACAGTTACACTGCCAGTAGGCCAGCAGTACTCTCATTTTGAAACCTCCGATTCGATTTTCCTACCGCACCGATAGTCAAGATTTGGAATAGGTTGTATAACTTCTTCAATTGTACATATTTTATACTCATAGGAATGACTCAAAAACTGTTTCTGTTTTATTGAAAACTCTGCAATATCACGAGTTATGCACAAACCCAATAAACCCAAACCAGAGTGAAATTTCACTATCTTCCGCTTCACGATTAACCCGAATATGTGCAGTTTGCCGATGAAACGAAAGAAACGACCACGGATCAAGGGTAGATAGTCCGGTCAATCCAGACCAAAAAATTAGGGTGAAGTTACATAAAATCCCAACAAGCTGAAAATCGGTTAAATTGTTCAAAACATAATAATAAATAATATAAAAGTTCCCAATCATTCCCGTGGATGGACAAAATTTATTCAAGCTCAAAAGTCGAAAAATGAGTTTTTCGCGATTTTCAGCAAAACGGTGAGTTTCATCAAAAAAGTAATTCAAAAAAATGTAGATGTTAAAATTATCTTCAAAAATGTATCAATACTTTTTTTCCTACGAGGCACCGTTTCTGATATAAAACGCTTCAAATGTTCTAAAAGTTGTTACTGAGGCTAGCCTCAAATTCACCTTAGAAGCCGCAATAGATAAACAACGAAGGGGAGGTTCATGATCTCGTCACGTCGATGTGAATAACGCGCTAGACAAGGAAGCGCATGAGGCAAGCCTCACCTCACCGTTTACGCCTTGAAGAGGAAGTGAGATGATGTACAAAAATTGGACCTTAACGCCTGTAACATGTAACGCTACGGTCCGATTTTTGTGCATCCATCGTAACGTCAGTAACGTGTAATGTTACAGACGTCTGTAGCTGTACCCGGCTTGAGATTGAGCTCGGAAATTATGGAAGACGAGTGCAGTATCGTACAAAAATTGAGACTGAAGAACATAATGGGATGATGAAATTGATTAATAAAATATTGGATTATTCGCTTGATATTATTTGTGATTTCCGTAATTTATTTGGTGAGGCACTGCCTCACCTGCCTCATAAGACAAGCCGCCACTGCTTATAACAAGGGCACAACAAAAAAACCTTAATCAGCCTTTTCGTGTTCCACCCTTAAAAGATCTTAACACCATCATCTCTGGACCACTCGCCGACCTACCCGAGAAAAAAACATTTCAATTCCGACGATAGCAACTTTCTCCTGACCCATATAACTTGGGAAAATGCTGAGGCCGCCTAACTTTTACTTGAAACGCATGACGTATCATTGAGTTCTTCGAGGAGAACTGAAAAAAGAGGTTTTTCCAAGTTCGTTGTCCAAGAAACGATTGCCGAAAGTGTCCAATCTAGCGCCACCTTGAGGCCCATTTATTTTCAGTGCGCTTTTCCGAGGGTCTATCCATTTCCATGACGTCCTGAAGGGGAAATTTGTAATGGAAGGTTTTTGTAAATACTGCTTTTCTTTGATGTATCTGAGTATAATACAGGGTCTTTATGAATGATTATAACAGCGCAGTTGGAGTTTGACTATTATAAATATTTTTATCCCATTTTGACGTTTAAAGACGACAATATTCAACCCATAGTAACAAGGGTAAGTTGACGTTTATCAACTGAGTGATTTAAAATTTTTTTTAACTCACTAGTGGAATAAATGTTCAACACTCACTTTCTGGAAATAATTCTTTCCACGCACAATGCACCTAAAACTCATTTCAAAGTATGTTTATTAAAATTCATCAAAAATTCTACATTCTAACAGTCATTTCTATCATTAAAGTGAATACCTTCGTCTTCTTTGCTACGTATCCCCTGGAATGTTGCTTCAAAAAGGCGGTGACTTGGTGAAATCTGCCGATGTCTATTTTTTCTTTCAGAGCCAACATTTTCTTAAGTTGCGAATAGTAGGACCATGAAGACGACGACTTAACTTTCTTGGATTGTTCGGAAATATACGCCAAAATTATTTTTTCGTTGACACCTTTGGCTTTTTTATTATTTCTCTAGGCACAAATGCCGTATATTGCTTTTCGTACAATATTTTTGATTTTAATGGAATTACTGCTTCTGCTACCTCTTTGCTTCTCGCATAATGCACTCAGGAACTACAACCTCGTCGTCACCGCTCACATTTTTCGAAACAAAATTCTTTGACTGTTGTATAATTTTCATTGACACTCGCAAACAATTAATTACATAGTGCCCTAGCAACCATCGATCGAAGGGAAATCTCGTTATGAACATAGACAAACTAAAATAATAGATGAGCCACTCGTATATGTCGCGCCATCTGTCGGAGGAGGATACTAATACACGAAAAAATTATTCTCAGTTTGATAGTTAGATGTCGTTGCATTCATGGAAATCCTATCGAGAAAATAGTAAGTATGTAAAATCGTTATTATCAAAAAACCTTTGAATTGTCTACTGACACAAGGAGTGGTTTGACACGTTCTTTTTGAATATCATGAATTTCGATATGCCTGCAAGAATGAAGATGTGTTGTGTTATTGGATGGAAAATCGAGATGCAAAAGGTAATTTCAAAATATATATTATATATATTCTGTTACCTATAAGAATTAAGATAGTTTTCAAAAAAGTTTTTCATGTATTGAATAAGTTTAGTAGGTAAATACTCATATTTTGTATTATTGAATTCATTATTGTTAGTTTTTGAGAATGTTTTCAATGCAATTATTAGTTTATTGATTAGATATTTATGAAATGAATCTGTAATTTCAATTGTGATATCTATTTCAGTTAATAAATTTTTATTCTATCCAGAATTTGACTATTGATCCTCACTTCTCGATTCCAAAAGAAAATCAGATGAAAGTTCGTTGTAGGTATTATTTCATGAAAATAAATTTCCTCACTCATCGATAACTTGCACGAATCCATTTCTGATTTCCTTTTGGAAATTGAATTTCAAAAAACTTTTTGCACCTTGTAAATGGGTGTACCTACCTATTCAAAAGGTGCACTACAGAATTTTTTTGAGGCAGCTTTACGATACAGATTCCTTTTTCAATTGAGCTTTTTTCACGAATTAGTAATGTTGTCCAATCTCATTCTCCGTTTAGTTAGTCTATGGTTATGAATTTGAATTATACATAATATTTCCTCTAAAAAATATTCATTATTTGAATTTTCATCAAAATGGGATAAAATTTTGTATATGACACGTGAGTTAAAAATGTTTATTCACTCGAAGAAATTAACCCACTCGCCCTACGGGCCCGTGGTTAAACTTTAACTTTAACACACAATACTGTGAGTTTAGGCTGGTAATTTCGAAAGCAATCGAACAATGTGACTCGAATTATTATTTTGTAGAGATTTTATAAAAAAGAAAAGATAAAGAATTTCCAAAGCAACCTACGAGGTTACAATTATTCATAAACGCCCCGTATTTCTACAGGGTTCGGAACTAGAAGTGTAACCAGGGGCCTATTGCACCAAAATACTCTGATCAAAAGTGAAAATTAGTTATATTGCACAACATTTCTCCCAACATTCACTTAATTCATTTGAAAAGTGAAAAGTGCAAAGTGAAAAAATGCAAGTATTTGGTGCAATAGGCCCCAGTTCCATGGCATAGCGCACCTGCCACAGTAACATAAGCTATTTAGAAATTTGCTGAGTGCTGGTTATAATAAGTATTGTTTCACTTTACAAACCATTTATATGAGAATATGAATGATTCTGGTTGGCCTCCAGTAACCAGCACCGCCACAAATAATGCTTTTTTCAGATGGATAAAATTGAACAGATTTACTCAAAGAAATCTATTGCACATAAAACTTCGTGATAATATCAGATAGCTGCTTCAAGCAAAAATAGAACATCCTCGAATGAAAAAAACCGACGAAAACATTATCGAAAATGCATCACGAAAAAAAGCTATAGCTCATCAACTTCCTGCGATTTTTGCGCAATATTTACAGTGCATTTCAGCATTAGATTAGATTAGATAGTGGTCGATCGGCACCTTGATTACCCTTCTGCACTGCGACCAATAAGGTCTTTTGTGCGTTACCATGCTAAAACTACGTTTTTCCCAGGAATCTAACCTCCTTAGCAAAGCTGGTTACTTCCTAAGGAGACTTCGTTCTTATGTCGGCTGGCGTTAATAACGCGCCACCTAGTAGAGTAAGTCTGTTTTGCGCCAGTGCAGTGCATTGGCATAGTATGTGTTTCGGTGGTTTCAGTGGCCGATTCACATAACTTACAAATGTCGGAGTTTTCTTTACCGATCTTGTGTAGGTGATATCTCACGGGACAATGCCTGTGAGAAGGCCGATTAGCAGCCTTAACTCGTTTTTTGACAACGATAGAGCTTGTTGAGCCTTCTCTTTGGAAGGTTCGATTAGTCTCTTTGCTTGTCTTTGACCGGATGTGTTTATCCAGTAAGAGTGTTTCTCCCTTCTTTTCCCAAACGCCTACCTCTGGTGAAAATTGAAGATGATTTCGAATTGATAAAATGTGTTGTGATGCGTACTAATAACCTAACCTAACCTAATCCTACCAAATGGAAAATGATATTTAGGATGACATACCACTGTTCGAACCTATGGGAGATGATTACCCTTCCTAAGGGTCCTGTAGTGATCTGAGAAAAACACAAGATTCGAAAAATCCACTTAGAAGGCAGACCTGATTTAAAAAATCGCATCATCATAACCATATAATTATTAATTTTTTCTAAATCATGAACTTTTTCGAGTGATTCAGAATTTGTCAATTCGATCGAGCTGAAACTTTGCTGTAAAATGTTCAGTGCCAATTCAAAGCGGTAGCAAAAATTCGTAGAAGTTGCTTTAACTCAACAACAGAAAAGTTTTTCGTTATATCAAAATAAAATTTTCGAAATTGCCATGAAGATAACTTTCGATTGAAACGAACTCGTTATTTAATCAACTAGGTTATCAAAGATAGCGACTAATGGTCAATATTAATACATAGTTCGAGACCATTAGTAGCTAGATTAAAAACCGAGTTGATTACAAGATTTTTCCGACGATCTCAACATGAATTGTATATAGAGTATTTCTTAAAATACATTCTCATTTTGCATAAGGCATATATTGGACATAATGGAATTTCTATGTTTCTATGTTCCAGTAGAGTTTTGACACATCTCGTAGTGCTTCTGAATACTTTGTGTACGGTTGCCATGAGGATTGGTCATTGAAATAGCAAGAATTGAGCATTAAAATGGGTCATTAATGATCAATTTCGCACACATTGAAAACACTTTTTATTTCGAGGTCGGCGGAAATAGAGTTTCAAGATGTAAATTGACGAAGTTAATGCTTATGCTACTTTTGGAGAGAATTGTGAATTCAGAACCGTGCAATCTTTCAGTTTCAATTTATAAAATCCTAGATGAACGTGAATCTAACTGGATCTCAAGAGAGATGTCGTGCAATACCAAATATCCTGCCACCTATTCCTGCTAGCTCCAGGACGAGAGGAATTTTTTTTATCCACTCCTATAGAGTAATATGTCAATTATGGAACTAATTTCTATGTGTAATAGTAGCTACAACACAACCGTAGACATGTCTATGAACCGAAAAGCGAGTGTTATAATAACACCCGCCCATAGCACCCACTAGTAAAAATACCTGGGAAAAAAGAAATTGCTTACAAAAAATGAATAAAAAGTAGGACCGATCCGGAAATCTATTTCAGCCATCAAGATAACGTTCTAGCGATTCATTCCAGATTTATTTTTGGAAAACGTAAATTTTTGAAGTTGCGAAAGTACTTACTTGATTTGATTAGTTAGAGACTCTGATTTGATTCCCGACCACAGAGTACAGAGGTTTGACGGTTGGACGACATGTTGTCAACGCTTTTGACAACTGTTCAAAACTTTTTGAATGCGGATTAATTCGAATTTTACTGGAGAAGTCGTGGATAAAGTATAGTATTCAATTCGCGGTAATGCTCAAAACACACTTGATGAATTACACCCACTCGCCTGACGGCTCGAGGTGCAAAATTAATCTGCGTGTGTTTTGACCTGCATTACCGCTCATTGAATAATATACTATTATACGCATCTCTCGGGAAAAGACTGAGCTTATAGCGCCGTTTCAAGCGCCCCGAGATGAATTAGGAAGAAATCGGCTTGTGTGTGCCTTAAACTGCTGTAAAGGGCCCCACTCACTTCGTTCTTCTCCGCCGTTTTTACCCGACGGTTAAAAACGTCAAGAGAACGGACGAAAATCAGGCCTCGTCTGAAATTTGCAACGTCGGGTAAGTGCGCCGTTTTTAGCCCATACACTTCGTTTTTGCGGCAGTTTTACCTGACCGTTTTTAAACCGTCGGGAAAAACGGCGTAGAAGAACGAAGTGAGTGGGGCCCATAAGTTGTAACCAAGGGGGAATACATCTTGAGGTAGGATATTCCATAGCCTTGCAATTCGGTAAAGAAAATCCTTCTGATACACCGATGACCTAGCTGTAGAAAGATGCACGGCAAACTGGTGACTATTATCGGCTAGCCTTGTTTGTCGATCAAATTGAGCCCCTGGTGGAATCATGGAGGCAATGGCAGCAGAACACCTTCCGTGGTAGTATCTGTAAAAAAGGCTTAAGTATCCAACCTTGCTAGGGTGATCGAGACTATGAAGGTTGGCAGTTAACGTTGGATCATCTATTAGGCGCCCTGTTCTTTTTTGAACGGAGTCAAGTAGGATAGATCGTCAAGAAAAGCCAACGTTGCCATATACAGGGTGGCCGGACGATTGACGGCAATAAAAAAAAACAGGTTCCTCATGTCATGGGGTATTCGAATCACCCCCATGTATGTTATCCGATTTTTCACGGTTTCCGAGTTATGATTTTTTCATGAAATCTGAGAATTTTCAACTTGAACATCTTCGAAAATTTTTTTAAACATAAGTAAAAGGCTCTTCTGATATTTTTTTGTTGTAAATAGATCGCCATGAATTGTACTTTCATACTTAAAATAACCAGCATCGTGACTTTGATAAGAATGATGGAAATGTTGGTCTCAAGTGAGAAAGTTACGTATTTTGGATCATGATCTAAATTTTCAAATTTGAATTAAAAATGTAAACAGGTTACTTCATGGTTTCTTAGTAGGCTTAAAAACTGCGCTCAACACTCAGCTTTCAGAATCATTAATAAAAATGGTACTCAACAGTCTACTTTTGCTAGAATTAGCCTTCAAAGTCATCGAGGTGGAAGAAATCAAAGAACTAGACATTTACTCAAGAATTATTTTTTGCCATTTTAAGATTTTTCTGATCAAGTTATAATATAATATGCTGAAAATTAATGGAAATTAGCATTCGAAGAAACGTTTCAGATAAGAAAAGAAAAAGGTATGGCAATAAATCACACATCATGTAGAAAAAAAAATTTATTTATAAAATTTACAATAGGTTTTCAAAAAGGCCACCTCCAGCCTCAATACACATTCTACATCTTCGCAAAATTTGTTTATTCAATTATTCTTATTTATTATAATTTTTATAAATAATTTTTTTTTAATTTTATTATCTACATGATGTGTAATTTATTGCCATACTTTTTTCTTTTCTTATCCAAAACTTTTCTCCTAAAGCAAATTTCAGCATTTCCTATCATAACTTGATCAGAAAAATCTTAAAATGGCAAAAAATAATTTTTGTGTAAACGTCTACTTCTTTGATATTTTCCACTTCACTGACTTTGAAGGCTAATTCTAGCAAAAGTAGACTGTTGAGTACCATTTTTTATTAATGATTCTGAAAGCTGAGTGTTGAGCGCAGTTTTTGAGCCTACTTAGAAACCATGAAGTAACCTGTTTACATTTTTAATTCAAATTTGAAAATTTAGATCATGATCCGAAATGCGTAACTTTCTCACTTGAGACCAACATTTCCATAATTTTTATCAAATTCACGATGCTGGTTATTTTATGTATAAAATTACAATTCATATGGCGATCTATTTACAACAAAAAAATATAAGAAAAGTCTTTTACTTTTCTTTAAAAAAAAATTTTTGAAGATGTTCAAGTTGAAAATTCTCAGATTTCATAAAAAAAATCATAACTCGGAAACCGTGAAAATCGGATAACATACATGGGGGTGATTCGAATACCCCATGATATGAGGAACCTTTTTTTTTTATTGACGTCAATCGTCCGGCCACCCTGTATAACAGCTCTTATGTTGTATACGTCCATGATGACAGATGAGCAGATTTGAAGTTTGACAAAACGAAGTGTTTATATTTTTGTCATATGTCAGATTGGCGAATTAAAGGAGTTGTTTGTTTGAATTTTTCCTGAAAAATTCAATTTTTTTGGATTGGAGATTAAAATTGTCAGTTAAACCATTCAAAGAGTAAGTTTGTAATAGTTATTTGCTTTAATTCGAATTACTTCATATTTAACTTTACACAGACACTTCTAGTTTCTGTTCGTTGCTAGGGTATCGCAATATTTTGTTTATGCATGAACTGATCTAGCTACCAAAGATACAGGGTCTCTATAAATGATTATAATAGCGCAGTTGGCGTTGGACTATTATAAATATTTATATTCTGAAGTTAACTTCAATTTTAGGCTTCTTAGTCCAGAGGGTCCCACCTGGTTCACTGATGGCTCTGTCACAGCAACAGGGTCTGGTGCCGGAATCGTGGGTCCTCACTTCAATCAGGCTATCCCTCTGGGGAAGGACTGTTCCATTGTGCAGGCTGAGCTATTTGCGGTTCTTGCATGCGCACTAGAAAATATTCGCAGGGATACTCTGACCAGCACATTTACATATGTTGCGACAGCCAGAGAACTCTGAAATCTCTATCCGATGTTAGAGTTGATTCTCTTTTGGTAGAAGAATGCAGGAAAGCTCTGCGTGGGCTGGGCTCTGATAACTTTTTGAAAGTAATCTGGTGTCCGGCTCACGCGGATATACCTGGTAACGTTAAGGCAGATGAACTGGCTAGGCGGAAAGCCGGATTAGCATTTGTTTGGTCCGGAGCCTGCGCTGCCAATCTGTCGCACATCTGTCAGAAGTTTCTTCAGGAACTGGCTGAACAGGGAATTTTCCTCGGAATGGAGCGCAGGGTGGGCCTGGGGTGGTCGAGGATTCTCATTGAGAGACCGTCCTAGCGATCTGAGGTCAATAGGCTTCTGTTGCTGGAGAGGAAACAATTCGGTCTGGTGACTGGTGCATTGACTGGTCACCTGTTTAACAAGCATTTGAAGAGAATGGGATTGACGAGCTGCTCCCTATGCCGGTGGTGCAGGAGTACTGATGAAACGGTTGAGCATATTTTGTTCAACTGTGGGAACCTTAATGAGTTAAGGTCAACACACCTAGGAAATCCAACACCTTCTATCCCTATGGTGAGAGGGACCACTCCTGGCAGGCTTGCGACATTTCTGTCTTCGTGTCTGAGGAGCTGAGTCTCTATAAAAATTGAATAATGTGACTGGAATTATAAATTTGTAGAGAATTTGTAAGAAAAGATAAGATGAAAAATTTCCAGAACAACCTACGATGTTACAATCATTTAAAAAGACCCCGTAGATATTAATACATAATCGTAACCAGCAGAGTAGATATTTTGAAACTAGATTACAGCTATCAGTAAGAGATTTCAATGTACTCGGTTTTCTGGGTCCTGAAGTGTATAAAATAATGTATTAACCACGGGACTCAAGCTCTTTCAATCCCATCAGCGAATTGTAGCCAGTCCTCCGCTTCGGTCGGGCCACAAACTTTACGCTTCGGGATTAAAGTGCCACTTTAGTCCCTGCAGGAGTTCATAATATACTATCAAATCAGTTATGAGAAAGCTGGAACACAGGAACTTGTAAGTCCTTCTTCGGTGTCAATCATTCTTGGATGAACTAAACATTTCTGCCAACATCTAAGTGACAGTTTGATTAATGAAACTTTTTGTGACAATATTCTTTGACTTTTTCTCCATTAACACTAACTGAATCAATTTTTATTGTAACCAACATTACAAAAGCTCTAGAAGCTTGTGCAGGAAATGTTTCGTTTCTAGATGATATGGGCTATCTTATTTAACAGACCTTCAAAGCGAGTAGGTACTTCTCATTAGAAAAAAGTTTTTGAAAACACATCCATATCTGTACTAGAAATTCAATTCGTCGGCATCATCCAATAACAAATCCTTAATTAACTCATTTTCTACTTTTGAAGGCTTGGACGAACCCAAAACCGTGTACAGACTTTTTCGCTTTCTTCAATGATAATTATTAACGCAACTATACTTAATATACAGGGTTTTCCTTTTAAGTTGGCCTATTAGACGTTTTAGGAGAACTAGTGAATATTTCGTTCTGAAATTTTTGGTGCAGCCCTGAAATATTTTCAAGTCGACAGTGTTGCCACGTCTATCTCAAACGCATATCTACTTTCTTATTTCAAATGGAACTACCTATATTTTCATTTATGTATCGATTCAATACCAAATTTGCAGTATAACACACTAAAAAAAATTGCTCTGCTATGCACTGTTGCCAAGTTATTCCCAAATTCCTGAGACTTTTGGCATTTGCATTGCCAGTTTGGAAATGCAATATTTCGATTATTTTTTATGTGAAGGGAACCAAAATCAGCAGTCTCCTAGTAAAGACTCCATGCATTCATGTGGTATATTCAGTATTTTGATACATCGTAAGGTTTTTCGAAGATATTGCTCCGTAAATGTGGAACTCAAAATTGAAATATTTCGAGATTTTCAAATGACAACCCCATATTTATTTTACAGCATTCGATTCGAAATGAAAAATGAATGGCAGTCTCATTTTACACTAATTATTTATTTTGGATAGTTTTCGAATGAGATGAAAAATACTGAAATTTTTCAGTATTTATAGTTCATGATCTATGGTTCTGTTTACGATGAAATGTTTCTATGATTATGGCGTGAATTGTTGAAGTAGATTCTATGTTTGAAATCATAAAAAGTATCCGATGATCATGCAGGTCATAGAAAAAAGTTTACCCATATTATTCAAACACGATTCGGGTTGTTTCACAATTCCTTTTGAAGTTTGAATATTGACAATTGTATGACAGTTCTACATCCGAGCACGTCTCAAGGTTGGTCGGTAGCTGAGCATCGACGAAGTATTGCTTGAGTACCGAGTAACGTCTATACGATATGAGATGAAGAGGAATGCTTGAGAACTGCTTGAGTACGAGAACTGACGGAGCATCGACTATGAGTACGGGCATTAGAGATATGATTTCTCGATGAAAATAAGCAGGGGTATAATATAATAATAATAATATAATATAGTTCATATAATTTTTTTTTCAGAATCGACCTCCCCTCCAAGATACAGGGTCTCTATAAATGATTATAACAACGCATTAGGCGTTGGACTATTATAAATATTTATATTCTGGTGACGGTGTAAACTGTAATTCAAACAAACGATACTGTGAGTTTAGGTTGGTCTTTCCGATAGAAATTGAATAATGTGACTGGAATTATAAATTTGTAGACTTTGCATGACAAACGACAAGATAAAAAATTTTCAAAGGACCCTACGATGTTACAATCATTTATAAGAACCCCGTACAACCTTTTGGAAGGCGATGACGTGTTGACAGTTTTCAATTATTTTTACGGCTTTTTAAAGACACTGACCCATAAAACTATGCATAATATGAAGCACTAAGTAGATGATACTCACACAATTTTTTTAGTTCTTCTAACTTTATTATTGGGGGTTGAAAATAACAACTCCCTATGATTTTCGTTCAAAAATTGTTTTCGTGATATAGATTTCCAAAAAATGAAATTCTCTTATGGTTTCCTATTCAATTCTGGAGAAGAAATGTCCCCTGCAGAATTTCGATACATTCGATTTTCTCGGAAAAAATAAAAACCTTTATGATTATTGTTCATTTTATTTCATCGTATACTTAAGTGTTCCACAGAATAAATATTCTAAAATATTGTATGCCTATGACAGGAGATAAAAGTAAAAATGCATATGTGCCAAATGCAAATTCGATTTAACCCATTTTATAAAGGAGTAATTCATTTTATTAGTGCAAAGTATTTATTGAGAAAATCGAACTTTTTTAAAGCTGAAAATTGTAGAAAGAATCATAAAAAAATTTGTTTCTTTTGTCAAAACTAATTTTGAGCATAAACAATATCTTAGAATATTTATTCTGTGAAACACTAGATGAAATGGAATGAACAGTGACCATAACTTCTTGTAAGTTTTTATTTTTTTCGAGTGAAGTATCGACTGTATCGAAATTTTGCAGGACACTTCTTTTCTTCAGAATTGAATGGGAGACCATAAGAGAATTTTATTTTTCGAAAATGTATTCCATGAAAACAATTTTTGAACGGGAATCATTTGTGTGAGTACCTTATATTTTGTATAGTTTTATGACTCAGTTCTTGTTAGGACTCCTAAAAAAATTCAAAACTGTCATCGCCATCCAAAGGATGTATCTTGGAAGGGAAGACTATTTCGAAAAAAATTTCATTGGACTACCCCTGCTTATTTTCATCGAGGAATCATCTCCCTTAGTCCCCTGTATAGTGCGACGCACGAGTTTCTTATTCAATTGTAGTTTTGGCAGCGCTCGCCGAATTTTTATATTCAATTTTCACCCCAATTGAAGAGCCATAACCGTATTACGTTTCAAATTCATCATTCGGTCAAATTTTCGTGGCGCCGGCGGTCGGTTCAATGGCTCGGATTTTACAGCAGTTAAGCCGGGTTTAGACGAAGCGCACCCACTCGCGAGTCAAACCTCGCCACCTAATCGCGCACCAAAACTCATCCTCGCGCCAGTGTTTACACGACGCGCTGGATTCGCCTGGAAGGGCGAGTCAGGATGAGAAGGCGATGTACATAGTAATCAGCCTCGTATAGAGTCTGAGACTCGACCAGACTCAACTAGCTTCAGAAGCTTGTTCAAACGAGACAGCGAGGCTTCTTTGATACGCGACTGAAAACCGACCGTCAACGGCTCAACCCGAGGACGAGGGGCCTCAAGGCGAGGAGCATGTTTACACTATGCGAGGGAGCGGAAGCGAGGCTGGTGCGCGAGTAGGTGCGCTTCGTCTAAACCCGGATTTAGATGGAGACGAACACTTCAATGGCCGGACCCGGTATGTCCTGTTTTATCAGTACATACGGCAACCCTAGTTCCATTCATGAATTAACTTTTTGTTCAACTGTCAAAAACCTGAAAATTTCCAGTTTCAAAGTTGTTCTTCGGAAAATCATAGGGTTTACGGTTGGTCGTAGGCGTGAAATCATTTAACTGAATTATCCAATCCTCGCATCACATTCAAAGGGAGGATCAAATTGTAGTGGATTGCCGGTACAATGGAATTACCGTGGATATGTACTGTGCAATTATCGGTCCACAGTGCAATCATCGCAGGACTCATTCGACCTCTGCAATGCAATTATTGGTATAATTGCACTTCATTTTATATTTTGACAGGGAAGAAATATTTTATACGATTCTAGCTGGCTCGGCTAACGTTGTTTTGCCAGTAATCTACTTTATTTGTAGAATACTTTTCTGCTTTGATGTTCTGCGTCTGTCGGCACGCCATATTAGCACGTTTTCCTGTTGGATTCGATAGCAGGATCTTTGTGCTCTTCTATCTCGAAAGACTCTACAATGGTTTGTTCTACGACTCAAATTTGCCCTCTGCGTCTGATGGCATGAACTAATACTGAATTTAATCTACTATTATTTGTAACGTTATTATTTTGAATTTATCATAAAATGTAGTTTTGCCAAATTTGCTAAATCTTTTTCGAAAATTATTGGAAAGTAAACTTATTTGGATGGTTCATTTTCAAAGTTTCCTCATTGTTGTAGTTGTTCACTTCGTTTGCCTGCCTTTTCGCGAATTGTTTTCCATCAGAAAACGGTTTGTTTATTATTTAAATTGTGAGGTTAGTGATGGTTGTCATTTTGTAGTTAAAAAGCAGTGGTTGGAATTATTTGGCCTCAGTAAAGTACTTCGGAAAATCGTGGAAGAATTATAGAAATGGATTTATGGAGGCCCTCCTCTGGTGTAAACTGCGTAGATTATCAGTACCGTAATGATTCTTTTATGTATATTATTTTGGTTTTGATGTGTTTTTCTTTTTCTTCGCTGGGACAACTGATAGACTCTGTGAACCTTGAACATCCGGAAAATTTCTATGCGACTGTCAGGCCGGCATTTTGTTGTGCGGAGGTCGTGTGGACCTATCTCCCTCGAACAACAGAGGTAACTAAAATATCCATAATAGCTTTTGAATCGTTTCTTATAGTATTTTGTTAGGGCCCACGTGCCTGGCATGTCTACTTGCATGAATTATCTATGTACCTATCAGTTAGAGGTACCCACGAACCTGTCAGTGAGGGGTATCAATTAGCATCCACTTGCTTGTTATCTTGGAGGTATCTACGTACCTGGCGTTATTAGTTGGAGCTATCTACGTTCTGGAGTAGTTTGTGAAGGTAACCAGTGCATAGCACTGGCTTGAACATTGTAACTTATTGGCTTTTTATTTTGATAATTTGTGATATTATTCTGTGAGGTAGTTTTATATATAATTGTGAGCAATTACAGTGAGGTGAACATCATAAGTTGCGTTGGGTACCAACAAAGGTGCTCGTGTATCCCTTCAGGATTTTATTATAGGATAATTGATCGATATTCCCTTCAGGAACCATTGTTTAATTTAGTGTAGTTATTGACAATCTAAACCAGAACGTTAAGGTGAATGTAAGCTGATTATGCGGGTTCATTTTGTTGGCTTAGATTATTTGTTCTCATCTAACTTAGTGTGTATTTAGTGTTTTCCTTTTGACTACCCCTTGGGGGATAATCTTTATTCGTATTGTATCAACCACTGCACATATATTTTTGTGTTGGTAATTAATTATTGTGACTTGAATTTTGAGGGATTTTGTTAACTCTTACTCTGGTAGAGGAGTAAGCAGTTCATTTACCTTGAGTAGGCAGGCATTACTCTACCTGGCGCCCATTACATTCCATCCGATAGAACTCACTCCCGTCTTCACTGAGTGTAGCCGCGATCCTTTCATTGCCTTGAGACCGGCTTTCCCCAAAGTCTGCGTTTCATATTTCAATATTTCACTTTATCTACTCTTCATTTAGGAAAATTCTAAATTTCAAATTTGACTATATCTATTCCAACCGTTAAAATTTCTCAAGTGACAATCATCGTAGCGCAAACTATTATAGCCAACGTTGTGGTTTCTGTGGCCGAGAATGAGTTTTCTCTCACCTTTTAGACCTTCCCTAGACCTCCACGAATATTTCGAGGAAAAGATAAGATAAATCCGTTCGGCTGTTCTCGAGTTTTAGCTAGACCAACGAACAGATTTTGATTTTTATACAGGGTTACAGGGTGAGTCGTACGACGGCGCATTAGTGCCACTGCTATGAAATAAAAATCTGTCAATTGACAGATTTTAATTTACCAATTGACAGATCGGGAAAAAAACACAAAAAAATAATGATTTAAAAAAAATCTTCAAAACTCAATATTTCGATAACGGTGAAATTCCAGATAACGTGGTTTAGGACCAAATTCATTACAAATGACCTGAAAAATAACCTCCTTCAAGATTCAGTACGACTCACCCTATAACATTGTATATATAGTCCGTTCACGAAAGGTTGAGCCGTCGGTTGGCCATGGAAATTTGGCTCCACTGTGTATATTAAAATTTTAGGTTAAGTTGTTTGTTTTCTTGTCAGATTGATACAATGTTGTCAATATTGCATAGAGTTCTCTGATAACTCGCATGCTCGTCGGACGAGGCTGAGTACATTCGGCAACGTTGACTTTATACATAACAAGCTTGAATGTCGAATCTGATATTCTGTGGTCTTAAACTGACGAAGAGAACCAAAATTTCCTCTCTCCCTTTCTTACTGTCTTTCTAGAGCACTAGAAAGATAGGTATGCCAGACAGGCTGACTGGGTCCAACCATAGACTCGAAAATTACAGATGGTAATGTCAATTTCTCAGTTATTGTGCTCTATTGTTAGTTGCGTGCTTTTTTTGAAGAAAAGTTAATAGAAAGTATTGATTTTTTATTCAAAACAATAATTTTGGAGACTAGACAGGTAAGCATAAGCATTTATTCGATTACAGATTTCATTTCATTCGAATTGTTCTGTAATTTTCGAGTCTGTGGTTGGACCCAGCATGGCTGTCTGGTATACTCCCCTTTTCAGAGCCTTAGTCTTTCTATACTTTAGACCATCAAGATAACTGAAAACGAATTCAGTGAACTGATTGGCACCTCATGTCACTCCTATGTCTTTCATAAAAGCCTTCATAAAAATCTTCAGTGTTCCATCTGGATTGTTTGAAGTTCTGAATTCGGAACAAAAGTAAAGCTATCATTTAAGAACAACCATTGAAATTGTACTGCTTAGTAATTCAATTCATAAGTAAACTGTTCCGCAGTAATATAATAAAATATTATTCAATGAGCGGTAATGCAGGTCAAAACACACGCAGATGAATTTTGCACCACGAGCCGTCAGGCGAGTGGTGTAATTCATCAAGTGTGTTTTGGCATTACCGCGAATTGAATACTATACTTTATCCACGACTTCTTCAGTAAAATTCGAATTAATCTGCATTCAAAAAATTTTGAACAGTTGTCGAAAGCATTGACAACATTTCGTACAACCGTCAAACCTCTGTACTCTGTGGTCGGGAATCAAATCAGAGTCTCTAACTAATCAAATCAAGTACTTTCGCAACTTCAAAAATTTACGTTTTCCAAAAATAAATCTGGAACGAATAGCTAGAACGTTATCTTGATGGCTGAAATAGATTTCCGGATCGATCCTACTTTTTATTCATTTTTTGTAAGCAATTTCATTTTTTCTAGGTATTTTCATTAGCGGGTGTTATGGGCGGGTGTTATTATAACACTCGCTTTTCGGTTCATAGACATGTCTACGGTTGTCTTATAGCTACTATTACACATAGAAATTATTTTAATAATTGACATATTACTCTATAGGAGTGGATAAAGATCATTTACCACACGTATGAAGTTTCGCTACTCTAAATGTAAACATATTTATTTCAGTCTTCGTTCCTTAACAATTACGTCTTCGAAATCCTTGATAAACCTGCGTTTGATCATTTCTAACAAGCTAATCCGACCTCTTCTACGACCTATTAATTCTTGATTATATCTGCACGCATTTCATTAACAAATTGGTTGATACTACACCCTCAGGTATTGGTCTGAATCTCTAATTGAGTTTTCCTCATAGCGGATGTACGTTTCTGATAATACGGCACCGAGGAACAATCTGAATAAATGATATCCGGAAGCCAGACTTGCTTTATTATTTGATTGTGTTCTATTTCCGTCTTGGTCTGATCACAACGGAATGAATATTTAGGGTTTTGCAAGTCACAGAGCATTATCAATTATTAACCAAGTTGATAGATTTAGAATTCTGTGTATATTTCACGTCGCGTGATCAGTTGCAGAGATTTCCCTGATTAGGAATTGGAATGTGGAATTCGGATCTGTTCCGTATAGTCCGGTCTATTTAGACATTCGAAGTTACATAAAGTCCCAACAAGCTGAATTTCTGTGAAGTTGTTCAACACATAATTATAAACAATGTCTAAAAGTTCCTCATCATTCCCCTGTGAGGAAAAAATTTTATTCGAGGTCAAACGTCAAAAAAATGAGTTTTTCGCCATTTTCAGCAAAACGGTAAGTTTTATCATAAAAGTACCTCAGACAAAAATTGTAGATCATAAAATTATCTATACAAAATGTATCAATATTTTTTTTCCTACGAGCCACCGTTTCTGAGATATAACGATTCAAAAAGTTATAAAAGTCGTTATCGTCATTATGCACACGTTTCCACGCCACCTATGAGGTAGTGTACTTAGCGCGTAGTTATAACTTTTTGAATCGTTATATCTCAGAAACAGTGGCTCGTAAGAAAAAAAGTATTGATACATTTTGTATAGATAATTTTATGATCTACAATTTTTGTGTGAGGTACTTTTATGATAAAACTTACCGTTTTGCTGAAAATCGCGAAAAACTCATTTTTTTGACATTTGACCTCGAATAAAATTTTTTCCTCACAGGGGAATGATGAGGATTTTTTAGACATTGTTATGTTTATATATTATTACATATTATGTTTTGAACAACTTCACAGAAATTCAGCATGTTGGGACTTTATGTAACTTCACTCTCATTTTTTGGTCTAAATAGACCGGACTAGTAGTTACTTGAAAAATCGAACTCAGTGCGTTGAGATGGGAATTTACCATTAAGCCTGTTAGGCATTGACCTCCGCGAGCAGACGGATTTTTTAGTCATGTAACCACAGATCTTACAGATTCATCTGTAATATCTGCGAATAAACAAACGGAACAGAGCATCCAGGGGCGGTTCTAGGGCGGTGCGAGCGGTGCGATCGCACCGGGCGCCGTCTCGAGAGGGGCGCCAAAATCGTCGCACCGGGCGCCATCAGAAGAGGGGTCCCAAAAACGATATATTATAAATATGGGGCAGACATGAATTTGTTTCGAGTGAATATTGTGAGTAAAGCGATGCAGTCTGAAACTATGGACCTGTCAAATGTATCGCGATTACTGAAAAATTGTGGAACCGTATCGTAGCTTTTCGTCAGCTTTAATTACAGCTAAAGAAATAGCTTCTGAGGCCGGAATTAATCCATGTTTTAAGGAAGTCCGATTGCGAGATTGCAATGGTACAAGAACTAGCACATTGAAGTATAATTTATTTTCAATGGTTTAACATGCAAGGATATTAGCTACAAAACAACACTTACATTATTTCTGTAAGTTACATAATTTGTCTAAGGTTAAGGTTTAAGGTTAAGAAGTTTTAGTAAATTGAAGATTATAAAAACTTACTTACGATCTACAATGTGCCATGAAAGACTATACGATCATGGAATAGAAAATGATATAGCACAATATCTAAATTATGGTGAATTGATAAAAAAAGCTCGAAAAGTGCATATTTGAGTTGTTTGAAATGAATAAAAGCTTTATTGTTATTATTTCCAAACTGTAATTTCTATCATATACAGGGTGTCCCATTACTCGACGTCAACCCGGAACCGGGTGAAAAGGCAAGTAATGCTGGTTGTCAGAAAAATATGAAAAAAAATCTAAGTTGCATGATTTCAAAATAATGCGCATTTAAAAAAACACGCAAAATTCCACACCCTGTGACAGTCTTTTCGCTCCTGTTGCCACAAATATCAACTTTTTCCAATTTTTTTCTATGCTGTGTAACCTTGAATAATGCTTGTCTAAACTGTAATCAAAATTTTGATACCAGTTGCTCTAGGTTTCATAAAAATAGGGCTCACTTTTCAGAAAAAAATTCGAAATAAACAATTGCCTAGTTTCAACTGACTGTATTGAAAAAAAAATGTACTACGTAGGTTTGGCATGTTTTTTCAAAAGTTGGCGCATTTAGTTAGGATTCCAAAATGGTATAATACTTGTTTAATTGTAGCTGCCGTAGTTCAAATTTATTTTCGATTGCCTTTGAATACACTTTTTCGTTAACTGCTTCCCAGTAATAAAGTCCAATGGATTCAAGTCCGGTGAACGGGCCGGCCACGAGATTGGACCAGAACGTCCGATCCATCTTCCGGGAAAAAATGTTATCAGAAAAAAAAAATTCCAGAGAAAATAATTTTTCCAGAAAAAATTTTTCCGGAGAAATTCCTCTGAAATTTTTTTTTCTGGTAACATTTTTTCCCGGAAGATGGATCGGACGTTCTGGTCCAATCTCGTGGCCGGCCCGTTCACCGGACTTGAATCCATTGGACTTTATTACTGGGAAGCAGTTAACGAAAAAGTGTATTCAAAGGCAATCGAAAATAAATTTGAACTACGGCAGCTACAATTAAACAGGTATTATATCATTTTGGAATCCTAACTAAATGCGCCAACTTTTGAAAAAACATGCCAAACCTACGTAGTACATTTTTTTTCAATACAGTCAGTTGAAACTAGGCAATTGTTTGTTTTGATTTTTTTTCTGAGAAGTAAGCCCTATTTTTATGAAACCCAGAGCAGCTGGTGTCCAAATTTTGATTACAGTTTAAACAAGCATTATTCAAGGTTACACAGCAAAAAAAAGTTGGAGAAAGTTGATATTTGTGGCAGCGAAAAGCGGAAAGACTGTCACAGGGTGTGGAATTTTGCGTGTTTTTTTAAATGCGCATTATTTTAAAATCATGCAACTTAGTTTTTTTTTTATATTTTTCTGACAACCAGTATTACTTGCCTTTTCACCCGGTTCCGGGTTGACGTCGAGTAATGGGACACCCTGTATTATTATACCTACTCGCACTACGGAAGGTAGAGCCTATTATCCATAACTCGCTCAAATTGGTCAGAAGAACTTTTCAATTTCAATGATTTGAAATTTATGACAGTAAAAATTCGGTTTTATAGTTGTAGGGGCGCCACTTCCTGATCTCGCACCACCCAAAAATAGTGATAGCACCGCCACTGAGAGCATCTGCCACAGAACATACTCTGTTCCACTTTCATAGATTATGAGATTTCAAAGATCACTATTTTGGAAATATGCTCATCTTTTAACGATACTTTGACCCTTTTAGTAGCTCTACCACAAAATCTTAATTAAATAATTAGGTGCAAAGGCACTGAATGCAAAGGAAACGAGGAATGCAATATCCGCTCCTGGTCGTTCACTACGGCGATAGTTGTACCGAAAGATCCTAATTAATTAATTAATTACACGAAAAAAAAACGAGAATGCAATATCTCCTCCTACCCATTCATAACTACGATAGCTATATCGAAAACTTTTAATGAATTAATTAGGTTTTTAATGAATAAATGAAAACAGAAGAATGAAAGTGTTGATAAGTATTAGAATATTTCAATCTATCGGTTCTCGGATCAGGAAACTCTACATAAAACAAAAAAATATATAAAGAACATAAAACTATATGGATAAAATTGCTTTGATCCGTCGAAATAGACCGAGCGAAAAGATCGACATCCGATTGCTCAGATTTTTATGTCGAAGGGTCCAGATGTGTACTCCCCTCAATCCGGATGTAATAAACGAACGGTTCAGATCGATCCGACACGTCCGATGTCGATGCCGAACGCCCCTATTGAAGGTTGACGTTGGCGTTCCGCAGGGAACCGTACTTGGACCGATCCTTTTTTTGGTTTTCATTAACTGGGTGCTGCCAGTGTAGCTTTATTATATGATTGTGTTCTATTTGCGTCTTGGTCTGATCACAACGGAATGAATATTTAGGGTATTGCAAGTCACAGAGCATTTTCAATTATTAACCAAGTTGATATAGATTTAGAATTCTGTGTATATTTCACGTCGCGTGATTATAGTTGCAGAAATTTTCTTGATTATAAATTAGAATGAAAGAAGTCTTCAAATTTTATGGAATTTGGGTGAATTGATATTATACAGGGTATCTTGGATAAGATGGGAAACATTTCAATTGGAGTAGGAAAGCCCACGTAGATAAATCGGGATTTGCTCGAGAGTAATAGAGACCTATAAGGTTGCGAAGCTTAGATAATAAGAAGAATAAATGTCATATAATATATACTTTTTCATCGGTGGGGTAAACGGCTATAGTATTATGGGGAATAAAACACTTTTCTGGAAAAGTGTTTTATTCCCAACTGCCCAGATATAAGGGCATTCAATACTAGATTAAAAGGCAATAGATCTTCAAAATTTCAAGAGGATCGCATCATCAAAACCAAAGAATTCGATTTTCGTAATTATTTATTTTTCACAAATTTCATTTTTTGAATAATTTCCAGAAATAATTCCGATTTTGCTGAGATTCTGCATTTATTTATTTGGTATCAATATCAAATTCCATATAAAATTTTGAGGTAATAGTCTTATGGTCGGTAGCTGACTTGAGTAATCACGGCGAAGTATTGCTTGAGTACCGAGTAACGTCTATAAAATGTAAACGAATGCTTGGGATCTGCTTTAGTACGAGATCTGACGGATCATCGACTATGAGTACGGTCATTTTTTCTCCACCAAAGATCCAGTGCTCAAAAGCTCTTGCTGAGGGGTTTTCTTACATTTTTTAATTTGATGTTTCTCACCCTCTATGCCATGCACCCCTCTACATTATCTCTTCAGACGGAAATATATGGGTTGTGATTCTTCAAATGAAAGGTAATTTGATAACATATTCAGCGAAGTGGCTTGAAGTAGAATTGGTTGTGCCGTTTCTTTTTATTTAGGAAATAATTTACAATTTGTGATTGGAGAATACTGCAATCAGATCATTATTCTTTTATTGATTATTATTAATAGGGAAAATTCACGAATCCTTGGATTTTTACTCTCAAAAGGAGGTCTCCCTATGCTTTCTTTGAATTTAAAATCCCTTACCCCCTACACCTCACAACTTTTTTTCGAATAGGAATAAAGGATTGTGCCATATCGAATGGAATCAGTAGGTAATCAAATTACCTCCAATTTGATGTATCACAATACATCTATTCATATTCGAAAAGAAAGTTGAGGAAATATGGGGCGTAGGAGGTATGGAAGTAATCTTAAATTCCAAAATGCATAGGATAAATAATTTTTATATACGACTATTGTAAAACCCGTCTATTGTACGTCTCTTTGCTCGACCATAATTATATCCATGAATCACAAGAGAATAATGAGATATTATTCACTGCTGTCAGATGCTTCATAGATTTCGCTTTGATATAATATTCTTCAAATTGGCATTTCTTCAGTAGGTATTCTAAAGTACTCCAACTAACAAATATGGGCATACCTTGTCAATCAGGCCAAATCTACTTTCATTATATCAATTGAAGCTTTTTTTAACAGAATTTACAATGACCAGTTCTTCAAAAATTTCTCGTTTGTCAACTTGTTTTTTTCCAGGCTTGTCATAGAAGGGTCTTGTCGCGGTCACCAAATGTTAAACTTTTCAAGAAATATATTCATTATTTGTGGATAAAGTGCATGCTACTCGCGTATATAGCCTATTCGTTTTGAGATATTTCGTGCTCCTGAGTAACTCAAAAGCTCGAAATACGGCTTCCCATTGGCTGCGCACAAGCACTGGTACAGCTCAGGAGCTCGAAATACCGCAAAACGAATACAGTATTAATGGATGTTATTCACTCTTCTACGGCTAGTAGCCTAAACTTCCGTGAATAAGGGCCGTATTCATAGTTCGCCCTTGAGGGTGAGTGAGAGTTTGTATCACCTTTAAGGCTAGTAGCCTTAAAGGCAAACTATGAATACGAGTCTAATAGCTATCATTATACGCTCGTTGCATAATATACTATTTTTAAATTAAAATCATTGACGAGTTACGTTACTTTCTTGACAGGCTGTCTATTTCTGGGGAGATTTAAAACTCTCAGGCTGATGTTGCCCGTGGTAAACCCCACTTTAGTTCTTGTTATTGTTTGGAATAATCCTCTCGCCGGTGTAATAACTTCTTGTACATACAATTTAATGCCAACGTGAAGCGTGGCTAAGGGTTGTTGTGTGCTAATAACGGGATATCTCTATAGTGAATTAACGCCAGTGCGTGCTCTGTAGAGTGAATAGGGAACCAACCCTAATCGATTTCTGAAGCCAACAATGTGCAGATGTAATAATCAGTAATTTTCATTATCGTCGTATGATACTGAATCCTTTACTCTGCTCATTTGCTAGCTCTTACCACATTATAATTTTACAGGGTGTTTCTGAATAAGGTTCCGTATATTTGGGAACTTTATCCTAAGATGATTGTATAATAGGAGCGTTCGGCATTGACCTCCGCGGGCGGACGGATTTCTTAGTCACGTGACCACAGATCGTACAGATAAATCTGAAATATCTGGAAATAAACGAACGGTACAGAGCATGTGCCACAGAACATACTGCTCTGTTCTACTTTTATAGATTATGAGATTTCAAAGATCACTATTTTGGGAAATATGCTCATCTTTTAACGATACTTTCACCCTTTTAGTAGCTCTTCCATAAAATCTCAATTAAATAATTAGGTGCAAAGGCATTGAATGCAAAAGAAAGGTGTAATGCAATATCCCCTTCTGGTCGTTGTTGGCGATAGTTGTACCGAAAGATCCTGATCAATTAATTGATTAATTACACGAAAAAGAAACGGGAAAGCAATATCTCCTCCTGCCCATTTATAACTACGATAGCTATATTGAAAAATTTTAATGAATTAATTGAGTTTTTAATGAATAAATGAAAACAGAAGAATAAAACTGTTAGAATTTTTGAATCTATCGGTTGTCGGATCAGGAAACTCAACATAAAACAAAAAAAATATATAAAAAACATAAAACTCGATGGATAAAATCGCTTTGCTCCGTCGAAATAGACCGAGCGAAAAGATCGACGTCCGATTGCTCAGATTTTAATGACGAACGGTACAGATGTGTATTCCCCTCAATCCGGATGTAATAAACGAACGGTTCAGATCGATCCGACACGTCCGATGTCGATGCCGAACGCCCCTAATATGAAGTGTTTTTGGACTATGGGTCGCTGACACATTGTTTCTAAAAAGTGTTGCCAACACCAAACTTCACTATTACAAGACTCCAATGTTCAAATTACACGTTTTTATACGCAACCAGTAAACGCAATACACACAACTGATTTATTCTTCTTCCTTGTTTGTGATTTATTTATAATAATTATGTTTAATTTTGCAGTGGTCGCCCATCGACATATAACCTTAACTTAGATAGCTGCAGGGTTCATATATGATTCATTTAAGAACCCCGGAAAGCTGAAAATCATGCTATGAATGAAATATACACGGTCGTGTGATACGACGTCATTGATGTTTATTTGCGCGCGGAAAAATTGAATATCGAACAATACCATAATATAAGCTGACCAGATCATTCGTTGTTCAATGACGGACAACCAAAAAAAGGATTCGTTGCTATTGATGCCTTGGGTATTTTGAAAGGTGAAGACCATTTTTTTAGTGTAGGTCTCATAAGAAATTTTTTCTGATTTTAACAGTTTAATTGAAGATTTTGAGTTTTGACGGACACTTTGACGGATGCATATCAATGGGTACGTTCAGAAGCACTCAACTGTTGGCAACAGTTGAGTAAGTTGAGAAAGCGATAGCGTTCAGCAAAATCGCTGACAAATCGATGTTTCTGGCAGCGGTAAAACTTTGCGCTTTGTAACTCATCTGACCGCTGAGACATGCGCATATACCTATTTTGTGATTTGTTTATGTTTAGGATTTTCAGTTGAAGTTTAGTATTGTTGTGTTCTGTGAGTTGAAGTTTATTAAGGAGTATTTTGGTTTTTCCAAATACACTTCAATTTATAATTTGCAAGTACAATCACAAAAAGTTTCTCAACTGGGTATCAAAAAGTAAGGTTATATATCATGATATGTCAGATTTGTAAATCACTCAGCGAAGCGTTCAGAAACTTTTCATCCGCTGAAACTCAACTCTACTCAACTGATTTTTGCTTTATGCCAACAGTTGAGTGCATTGACGGACTCCTTGTACGATTGATGGACGTCTGGACACCCTACTATAATATCCAAAAATGATGATTCTGTTTTGTAGAATGAAAATTGATCACATCTGTCACAATAAGCTGATTTGATAAGAGGTAAACAAACGAATTTCATTTTTCCAAAACTTTGCACGAATTCATGAATAAATAAAACGTGAACATATTTTCTCATGATTCAGTCAGCTTTGGTTCTGTGAAGCTATTGCTATGTCACTCGAGTTGCTTCATGAAAATTACACGCAAATTACACACATTTGACCCCTACAAGAAATATACACGAAATGAAATGAAATTACACGAGTTTCGTGTAATTACACGCACATTAGCAGTACTGTTTCTAAGATACGGAGAGTTGAAATTCGAAAAAAAATATTTTTGTGTGTCACGTAGCGCCGTCTTGTTGAAAGTAAACGTTGTCTAGATCAATACTATCCAATTTCGGCCATAAAAAATCATTAATCATCTCTCGATAGCGCAATCCATTCACCGTAACTGTTGCTCCAGCATCGTTTTCGAAAAAGTAAGGTCCAATGACTCCGCCGGCCGGACCATAAACCGCACCAAACAGTCACACGTGGAAAATTGAGAGGCTTCTCAACAATAACTCTTGGGTATTGTGAGCCCCAGATGTTACAATTTTCCTTGTTGATGAAGCCACCGAGGTGAAAATGGGACTCATCACGCAAGATGATTGTTCGATGGAATTCATGCATTTCAACGACCCAATCAGCAAAGACACGACGTCGTTGATGATTGGCCAGCTTGAGTTCTTGTGTTAACTGAACTCTGTAAGCTTTAAGACCCAAATATTTATGCAAAATACGGTGAAATGACGTTTGTGGAGTGCCTAATTCCAAAGAACGACGAGGAATGGACAAACCTGGGTTTTCTTCAACACTTTCGGCTACAGCAGCAATATTCTCGGCTGTTTTTGAGCTACGTGTACGGGTTTTATTCTCCACATCACTTACTCGTCCAAATAGCTCGACTTTTTCCACCAATTTCCTTATTGCAGTCCGAAAAGGTGCTTCACGACGACCCAAAAATGTTCGAGTTTTACTAACCGTCTCTGCCAAATTTCCTCCATTTTCATAGTGAATTTTAATAATTTCAATGCTTCTTGAATTGTTCTTGAAGCGTGTATCGTTCAATTTTCATTAATGGCGTAGTTTCTACTTGTCAAATTTCGAAAAATGACAGCTTCAAACGTGACATCTACCGAAATGGCTGGCTATTCAAAATAACACCTCTTATTGGAAAACTCTTTATAAGTCCAAGACTCACCCTGTATATTATACACTACTGGAAAAAATTAAAGGATCAAAAAAAAATTCCAAATTTTTCGGCAAATTTTAACATGCCGTAACTTTGAGTGGCATGGTCGTACAAGGAGTTTAAAAAAAGGAATTGTAGCTCCAAGTGTATATATAGTTTCTAGATAAGAACTTCAAATATTTTAAGTTTCAGTGGTTTTCGAGTAATGATAGAAAAATCAGCAACAAAAAAATTCTCGAAATTTTACCACTTTTTTTTCTTGTCTACGAGCGTGGAAATTTTATTTTTGCATAATCGTTATGATGATGAGATACTTTGTTAATTCAGCTTCAATTTATTTTTTTATTGACCTCAATACGTCCACTTCTCGCCGAGATATCGGTCTTCAAATAGAAAAGGATCTATTTGTCTTTGATTATTGATTTATAAGCAACCAATGATCGCACAGAAAATTGAAGAAGGGTTTCAAGACCTTGAATGAACTCCTATTAATGAACAACCATTGCTTATTCATAGAATTTTTTTTCTCAATGTCGCATCAATATAAAAATTTAACAAAAAAAGGCTTTTGGTGGTTTCTTGGAAAATCTACCGCTGGATCGAATATGTTGAGCAAACCATTAATGTTAAGTGTGACTTTCACAGTTCAATATGTTGATGAAAACCTTACGAAGAGCCAACTCAATCCAGCTAGCCGTTTTTTTGTTTGACTCGATTGAATTTTTGAAAAAAATTTGGATCACCTTTTTTGCTCTGAGAAGCTCATAATCTTTAAAAAAGGCAAAAAAGAATTTTCTCGAGCTTTTTCCACATTTTAATTGCAGATAGTACATAAATTTCAAAAAAATAAAAATAAAATAAACTAACAAATTTTCTGTGAATCCTTCAATCATCGATTCTGTGTAACCCACCATCAGTGACAAATGGATCCTTTTCCATTTGAAGACCGATATCTCGGCGAGAAGTGGACGTATTGAGGTCAATAAAAAAATAAATTAAAGCTGAATTAACAAAGTATCCCATCATTATAACGATTTTGCAAAAATAAAATTTCCACGCTCGTAGACAAGAAAAAAAAGTGGTAAAATTTTGAGAATTTTTTTGTTGCAGATTTTTCTTTCATTACTCGAAAACCACTGAAACTTGAAATTTTTGAAGTTTCAACTAAAAAACTAGACACTTGGAGCTACAATTTCCTTTTTTTAATTCTTTGTAGGACCTTTCCTTTCGAAGTTACGACATGTTGGAAATTGCCGAAAAATTTGGAATTTTTTTTGATCCTTTAATTTTTTCGAGTAGTGTATATCAACTCACCTATTTTCAGAGTGTTCTGAATATTGAGAATGCATCTTCCCCACTTTGGTCATAAGTTCAATCAAGGATAATATGGCGTGGGTAATAACAGCAGTTACCGAAGATGTTACAAGAGATCGAACTATTACCAGCCTACTGGGCTTACTCCCTGATCTCCAGGACTGTTTCCAGGGACCTAAGCGGTCATTATCGAGGACAAAACGGCTTATTGGTCCTAATAGCTTCTCGATATTCCAGAAATAACTGCTGCCTGGGAAGCCAGGCATTGGGTAATTTTGGTCGATTTATTCCAAGCACGTAGGCCTATCTTAAAATGTTCTATACAAGCAGTGCTATTCGCAGATTTGAATCGATAACGCCACCGATGTAAATCTGATCTCAACCCATCTTATTTTTATACTGCATGAAAATCTCACGGAGTCCTCATTATAATTCATGGGATAATAATGCTCGTTTCACGAGTTCAATTATTTCAGTTTCCATCAACAGAAAAAGTGTTATAAATATGATTTCAAATTAAAGAACGCTCTGACGAGAGTCAGATGTATTAGAATAAATCAGATTTAAATATCCTGAGAGCTATTGGTATCATTATACAGGGTGTTTCATCATAAACTGGACAAACATACATTTTCGTGTAGAGGACATCGGGAGAATCATTTTTGCCTTATACAAGATATCCCGTTTTCGAAGCATGAGCGAGATACAGGGTGTCAAACGTAATTTTTGAGCAAGATTCTAATGAGTGTGGTCAGTTATGTAACATACTTAAAGTAACGGTTTTTGGTCAAATCTCAGTATTTTTGGGTTCTCTATTCAGAAAAGTTGACGAACTCCGAAAAAAATTACAAAATGGCGGAAGACCTGCAATGTTCCAAATTTTTTTTGCGGTTGTCAAATTGACTTTTGTTTTCTGAAAGAATACAATTTTCTAAGAATTTCTGTGAAAAATTTTTTTTCAAAAATCGAACACAATTTTTTTTATATGTCTACAGCGATGAAAAAATTTCACTCGAAATGGATGAAATTTTGTACAATTTTACTTCTTTAATTATCAATCACGAATATGAAAACAGAATTGTAAAATATCGAACGGTTTCGTTACTACAGTCATTCAAATGTTTCGTTCAGACATCTGAAATAATGAAAAAAAATTGTTTTCAGTTCTAGAGTCAAAATAATTGAATTATTGGCATGTACAAACATTCCAGATGAATTTATACAAAAAAAATCAGTGAAACTTAGTTGGGACTCAAACCGACGTATGTAGGTATTAAATAGGGAAATGGCACTGTTCTAAGGATAATAATATTCGTTGCCAGGGAACGGTATTTCGTAGTTCATAGAGTTTGACTACTGGCTAAATTATATTCACTGAAATTCAAATACCAGTCCAACTCTATGAACTACCGTTGCCTAGCAACGAATATTAATATCCTTAGAACAGTGCCATTTCCCTATGTAATACCTACGTGGGTTCGAGTCCCAACTAAGTTTCGCTGATTTTTTTTGTAAAAATTCATCTAGAATATTTGGACATGCCAATAATTTAATTATTTTGACTCTAGAACTCAAAACAATTTTTTTTCATTATTTCAGAGGTCTGAACGATACATTTGAATGACTGTAGTAACGAAACCGTTCGATATTTTACAATTCGGTTTTCATATTCGTGATTGATAATTCAGGTAGTACCATTGTACAAAATTTCATCCCTTTCGAGTGAAAATTTTTTATCGCTGAGACATGTAAAAAAAATTTGTGTTCGATTTTTGAAAAAATTTTTCACAGATGTTCTTAGAAAATTGTGTTCTTTCAGAAAGCAAATTTCAATTCGACAACCGCAAAAAAAATTTGGAACATTGCAGGTCTTCTGCCATTTTGTGAATTTTTTCTCGGAGTTCGTCAACTTTTCTGAATAGAGGACCCAAAAATACTGAGATTTGACCAAAAACCGTTACTTTAGGTATTATACATAACTGACCACACTCATAAGAATCTTGCTCAAAAATGACGTTTGACACCATTGTATCTCGCTTATGCTTCGAAAACGGGATATATTGTATAAGGCAAAAATGATTCTCCCGATGTCCTCTACACGAAAATATATGTTTGTTCAGTTTATGATGAAACACCCTGTATTCATTGAAGAATTCCACCATTGTTTAAGGAGACTTAAACAATGATTCAACTATTTTAGTCAGACCTTCACTGTTAAAAATGGGGGTAAATTTACATATGATTCACTATTGATCATTTGGTAATTTCACATACTGTAACATGTGAGATGACTGAAATGGGATGTTGATGTGATTTCTTGTAATTTTCCGGAACAATACAGAAATTTACAAGAGTTTACTAAAATTCACAAGAGTTTCCAGAATCATAGACAAACTAAAAAATTAGATGAGCCACTCGTATATTCCGCGCCATCTGTCGGAGGAGGAGACTAATATACGAAAAAATTATTTTCAATTTGATAGTTAGATGTCGTTGCATTCATGGAAATCCTATCGAGAAAATAGTAAGTATGTAAAATCATTATTATCAAAAAACCTTTGAATTGTCAACTGACACAAGGAGTGGTTTAACACGTTCTTTTTGAAATATAATGAATTTCGATATGCCTGCAAGAGTGAAGACCTGCTGTGTTATTGGATGTGAAAATCGAGATTCAAGAAGGTAATTATAAAATTTATATGTATATTCTGTTACCTATAAGAATTAAGATACTAGTTTTCAAAAAAGTTTTTCATGTATTGAATAAGTTTAGTCGGTAAATACTCATATTTTGTATTATTGAATTCATTATTGTTAGTTTTTGAAAATGTTTTGAATGCAATTATTAGTTTATGGATTAGATATTTATGAAATAAATATGTATTTTCAATTGGTGATACCTATTTCAGTTAATAAATTTTTATTCTATCCAGAATTTGATTATTGATCCTCATTTCTCGATTCCAAAAGAAAATCAGATGAAAGTTCGTTGCAGGTATTATTTTCATGAAAATAAATTTCCTCACTCATCGATAACTTGCACGAATCCATTTCTGATTTCCTTTTAGAAATTGAATTTCAAAAAACTTTTCGCCTCTTGTATATGGGTGTACCTACCTATTCAAAAGGTGCACTACAGAATTCTTTTTGAGGCAACTTTACGATACAGATTCCTTTTCCAGTTGAGCTTTATTCACGAATTAGTAATGTTGTACAAAAACAGATGGCGTTGAAGCTTGTTCTATTAGTGTCTCATCTATTCTCCGTTTAGTTAGTCTATGTTCCAGAATATTACAAGAATTTACAGAACTTTTCAATTTTCCATACAAGCAGTGCTATTCGTAGGTTTGAATCGATAACGCCATCGATGTAAATCTGAATTTAACCCATCTTATTTTTATACTGCATAAAGATCTCACGGAGTCCTCATTATTATTCATGGGATAATAATGTTCGTTTTACAAGTTCAATTTCAGTTTTCATCAACAGAAAAAGTGTTGTAAATATGATTTGATATTGAGGAAAGCTCTGGCGACAGTCTGGAGCGTTTTCGCTTTTGTCAGAATAAATCAGATTTGAATATCCTGAGAGCTATTGGTATAATTCTATTCATTAGTGAATTCAACTATAATTTCTCTAGTTTTAAAGTGGACAAACTTCGAGGGGTGGTTATCAGAGCTGTGCCGAAGTCTTGTTCTTAGTGCTCGTGAAAGCACTCGAAGAACTTTTGTGCTCGTAGGCACTGTGCTCGCGAGCACTAGATTGAACCAGTGCTTAGTGCTTGGTGCTTCACGAGTTTTTTGAAAGGGCTTAGTGCTTAGTAATTCGAAAAAGTGCTCCTAAGCACCGCAGTGCTCCCAAGCTCTTTCAGAAATTACCAAGCACTAAGCTTTATGGAATCGCCGGAACAGGAAAATGACTGATTTTCGCCAGATTGGAATAGACGAAAAACTAAAATATAATTTTTTTTGGTCCAACTCTATGGATATCCAAGTTGTTAAATTTTTCCTTCACTATAACTCTGGTGTTAAAAAACGATCTCGCTGTATGTTATGGACTGGAACAAGTCTTTATGTTCTCATTATTATGACTCGGAGAACAAATTGTAATGTTCTATGGCGAAATTTTTTTGGTAAATTCTTTGGAGCGATACGATCTTTTTTTGATATACTATGCAAGATCCTATAATCATTCTTTCAAGTTATTTATTGGTGAATATTCAAGTTGCAGTCTGTTCACTTGATGAATGATTTAAAAAGCTCAGAAAACGTTTTTTCATTGCAGACAGCATTTTTTTCTAGCTTCGCCACAAAAGAAAATTCCATCTAATTTGTTGCCAAGACGTCATCGTCTTTCTATAACTTTTGGAATTTTAGTTTCTGTTTCGAGACCACGTGCTTTTCTTTAAATTTTTTTTATATGACGTCATGGTAATTTTATATTTGTCTGTGAACGTCAATGTTGGACTTGCTGAGAGAAAACTATTGTCAATTTCAATTATGCCCAGTTCAAAACACGATATCACCCGAAAGAAAAAATCAAGACATCAAAATCAAAATTTCAAACTAAGAGACATTTGGATGGAAAATACAAAGGGTTCATTTTGAAAAGTGCTTAGTGCTCAGTGCTCTTGTGAACGAATTACTTTCCAAAAGTGCTTAGTAATCGCGAGCATTCCTTAAAAAATAAGGGCTTAGTGCTCGAGATTCCGGAGCACTTTTCAATAAGGCTTAGTGCTTTGTGCTCGAAGCACTTTTCTTCAGTGCTCGGCACAGCTCTGGGGGTTATACAAGTGATTTGCAACAAAAATTTCATATAACGCATGGTCGAAATGTTGACGGTTATTTTTCAATTTCAAATTTCTTTATTTCATGAAATATTTCGAGTTTTTTCTCTAAAATGATCATTATTCAGTTTTCCTTGAATTTTCATCAAATTTGACCACATATTCGGAAAGGCCACTAAAATTTGCTACAAGATGAGAGAGTCTGTTTGCAGAAAACACTTTTATTCCAGGCGTGGTAAGGAGAAGAATATCACGATTCAGAAGTTAACAAAATCAGTCCCATTTTTCCAATTGTTTTTTTCGATGAAATATTAATAATTATGCACACGCTTTCTTTTCAGTAAAAAGTAACTTATTTGGTGTTCTTTCGAATGTCATACCAACTTTTGTGCTAGCTGCTCATTCTCCGCCATGTATCATGGCTGACATGATAACAACGAAAAAGTCTAAAAATACCGAACCTAAATTTGCTTTATTTTATCAGATTCCTGCACAAATATCACCACATCCTTTTCCGAACTCTCTAGCGATTTCATCAGTTTCTGTCACTCCAATATTCACCCCATTCGTGAGGGTTGCTGCCCCTAGATTCTAGACCCTCTAACTCAGTAACTTAAGGAATAGTTTAACATCTAAGAAAAACAGAGCAAACACCTTATCGATTCGCAACTTGGGATAAAGTCGAACGTTTTTGTACGCTATAAATTTGAAACTCGAATAGTTTGTAATTTGTAGTTTGTTGAGGGGGTTACATTCTACTGCGACACTGGTCTATTGTGCCCCCATCAGACGTTTTTACCTAACTGAATGTTCAAGCAGAATGTTGTGGCCATAGTGTTAACAGAAGCATGGAAAATTCAATTGGAATATTGAAACGAAGAATCTTACTATTTCCATAACAGGATATCCGATTCGAGTGAATTTTTTTTGTGAATGAAGGCTGTTATACTAAATTTCCATGCAAAATTTTGTGGCCATTGTGTCAATGAAATCATAGAAAATTCAATTGGAATATTGAAAAGAAGAATCTTTCCATTATTAAAGTGAAATTTGTTTTGTGAATCAAATCTGATATATCGCATCATCAGAACCATAAAATTTAATTTTTGTTATTATTTATTTTTTACATTTATATAATTTTTTGAATAGTTTCCAGAATATAATTCCGGGCGTGCTGAGATTCTGTAGAATAGAGCATATGATTTGAAATGTTTCGTTTGTTATTAAAAAACGTTTATTTTTATAGATTATAGTATTTGATGAATATAATGATCGTTTGCTACAAAGTTTCCTTAGGAAATACAATCATATCTATGTATCTAAATCAAGGCATACTGTTACAATACAGAAAATAATTCATGGAATAGAATTAACATTAAGCACGCTGCAGGTCGCTGACAGTGGGAAATAGAAAAAAATGGTATTTAGAAAAAACATTCACAGAGAAGACATGTATACCATTTTACCGTATAACGGTATTAACTTCAGAGTTTTGAGTTTTGCATAGTGTATCCTTTTCCTTCTCTCATTGAAGAAAGGAATTAAAAATACATTGAAGAAGAAATCAAAAAGTTATAAAAGAAAAATGAAAAAAAATCTTGTTGACCCTGGTAAAATCAAAACAGAAGAGATGAAACAGGAAGTGAATGAAAAATTGCAAAACCAGTCTTTATCAGTGGAGGTAAAATGGTATTTTTCGAGTTTGATTTTTCAGATGTAGATGAAAAAAGGATCCCCAATTCCAAAAAAAATACTTAAGATTCAGAAAAAACAAAAAGAAGAAATTGAAACTTTTAAAGTAAGTGAAATGTAAAAAGAAGCTATTGAAATTAAAGAATAAAATATATGGAAAATGCATTAGCTAAAGCTAGTGGTGAAAAAGTGAGGGTTGATCCAACTTTATTGAAAAACCCAATCAAAAAGAGAGAACAACAACATAAAATGGATAAAAAGAAATGGGAAGCAAGACAGGCGGATGTGGAAAAGAGCAAAGAAGGAAGACAAAATAAGAGATAAGAAAATATAGATAGAAGGAAGAAAACGAAAAAAGGGAATGAATTGAAAAAAGCTGCTAAAAAAGGAAGGAAAATTCCTGGCTTCTAAGGAAAGTTAAATCTCGAAAACCCATAGTGCAAGGAAAGTTCTAAGGAAAGACTGTTTATGTTTCAACATTTGTTGTGTGAATATCATTCAGAATTGTCATTCAATTCGATACACAATTCAAGAACGCATTGAAATTCACTATAAAATGATAAAAATTGGGCAGAGACATTTTTGGGTCGTCATGAAGCAATGAAGAAATTGGTGAATAAATTCGAGCTGTTGGGACAGGTTAGTGATGTGAAGAATAACACCCGTGAACGTCGCTCAAGAACAGCCGACAATATTGCTGCTGTAGCCGAAAGTGTTGAAAAAACCCAGGGCTGTCTATTCATCGTCGTTCTTTGAAATAAGGCATTTCACAAACGTCATTACATCGTACTTTGCATAAAGATTTGGGTTTTAAGTCTTATAAATTTCAGTTAACAGCTAGAACTCAAGCCGGCCGATCATCAACAACGTCGTGTCTTCGCCGATTTAGTCGTTGAAATACATAAAAATGATCCGGAATTCCATCGAAAAATCTTCTCCAGTGATGAGACCATTTCCACTTCGGTGGCTTCTTCAACAATCAAAATTGTCGCATCTGGGGCTCGGAGAACCCTGAAGTTATTGTTGAAAAGGCTCTCTATCCTCAAAGTGTGACTGTTTGGTGCGGTTTATGGTCCGGCGGAGTCATTGGACGTTACTTTTTCGAAAATGAAGCTGGAGCAACAGTTTCGGTAAATGGATCGTGCTGTCCTGGGAAATGTTCCCGGACCGTTTTATCTCTCGGAGAGGTGATCACAATTGGCCACCGAGATCTTGGGATTTTTTCCTTTGGGGCCAAGTGAAAGAAAAGGTCTACGCCAATAGCGCAGCGTCGATTCCAGACCACAAAGATGGAAGCCACTTTGCGATTTGGTTATGAAAAATTTCATTAAAAGGATATGGTCCTGTAAGCGTGGTCGTCGTGGTCATTTCCCTGATGTTATGTTTCACTATTAAAAGCTTCTTCTTTATAATGAAATGAACATCTGATCCTTTATATTGAAAAATGGCATTTTTCTTTGAATATCAAAATAACACCTCTTATTGGAAAACCCTTTACATATACTCCAAAAAAATTGTATCAATTCGCTGAGTTGTTGTTATTTTCGAATTCTATTGATATTTTCACATCGGAAGGTAAACAACCCCTTAGATTCCTTCATAATTATTACAGCATCCTTCATTCCAGCGATTTCATCAGTTTCTGTCACTCCAATATTCACCCCATTTGTAAGGGTAGCGGCCCCTAGATTCTAGACCCTCTAACGCAATAACTGAAAGGATAGTTTACCGTCTAAGAAAAACAGAGCAAAACACCTTATCGATTCGCAACTCGGGATAAAGTCGAACGTTTTTGTACGCTATAAATTTGAAACTCGAATAACTCGATTTGAACATGGCGAGAAAAGGAGAAAACGCCCCTTGGACAATAAATTGAATTCGAGGGGGATGATATCGAATATGTCGATGCTGTGTTCAGCCTCATCCCTGTCTTTGATGGCCTATAACTGGAGATTTTGGCAGCTATGGGTGATATACCGCATATGGTTTTATGATTTATGTCAACTTGGTTCTTGCGGTTAGCTAATGATTCATGCATTTGGCACTGTTGGAGTAATTCGAAATTAAATTGCGTTTTATTTCATCTACTAGCTTGCCCGGCTTACGTTGTTTTGCCATTAATATGAATTATTTAATGTTCAACTCTTCTTCTTTGATTCCTCTCATTCCTTGCCACTTGTAGTCCGAGAGCTGGCACGAATTTTAGGGTAGGTATTTGAGGCAAGCTGAAAACTTGTTAGCTACCTCTCCTATTATATCCCAACTCGGGATTGCAGACCAGGCTGGTGAGTAGCGGGGCTAAATCAACCCCTACATTTTTAAAAATATTTTATTTTTTTTTCAAAAATATATTTGAGGCAATACGCAATTTATATATGTTGTAGTGTAATGCTTTATAAATACTAAAAAAAATCAGCCAGATAATTTAATCGGGGTTTTAACATTGCTAGACGCGTGCAAAAATATTTTGCAAAAAATTATAAAAAATGTTTTTGAGGGAGCTTGAAATTTTAATGGAGTGTTATTTATAACTAAAAAATAAGATTCCCAAAAAGACAGATCATTTCGGTAGGGCTTTCTACCTGCCAGGTGATCAAATAAATAATGAATGGGTACGAGCCTGTAGTGCTATAGACAAGCTGTAGTGTGAGAGAGAGCGCATTACGACTGCAGTCTTCGTTCTTACTTGCCGCGTTACTATTGGCTCTGGTGAGGCCACGTTACTTACAATAACCCATGAGGAACACCGTTTGACATTTGGCGGACATCGGATTTAAAACAACGATCAACGTCATTTTTCCCATGTAAAATTTAAATGAAGCAAATCCACGAGAGATTTAGGTGATTTTCAAGTGTTGGAATTATTCCTCCTTTGGATTGAAGAAGCGTAAAATAAGAATCATACTCATCGTGGAAAAATATCAATTTTGGCCATTCACCCTTGTCAACTGCATAAGGAAGATATTCATCAATCTGATGTGGCTCATTTCAAAGATAAAATGTATCCTGCTTTATCAATTATTAAGTGGAAACGAAGAGTGATGCTGCAGTGAACCAAAATATTTTTATAATATTTTATCTTCAATATATGGAAAAAATGCTCATATTGGTTTCTTAAAATGAAAGGCTTTGTGAATTTCATGGTGAAATTGTTCAAACAATTCAGGATTTTATGAAAATTACCAATTGAATTTCAATTATTCATAAAGCAAAAACATTCTTTATTAGGTTTCTAATTTGAAGAGAACTCAATTATCTAATACAAAAAATAATTTATTTAACAATACAGAGTTAAAAATGTTTGTTTATGCTTTTTTTCTATTGAATGAGGCGAGGATGTGAATTTTAGGTTACCTTTTACTCGCTTCATATAAAAAACAAAAGATATACTGCAAATTGAAAGAGCCTCCAGAATCCAGATAACCTTTAGAACCAGTGATATAATTTCAAGGCATATATTCATAAAAACTTAAGTTATCACAAAAATTTTGTCCATTAGAGTAATCTTCATCACGTTTCTTATACGAGTGAACTGAAATACATCCAATAATATCCTATATTTCTTTCCTATCAGTCAATTATCCTCTCTTCTGACACTGGCCTCTTTGTCTTTTCAGTTTCTTCTGCTCTCAATTGCTTCCTCTGGTGCAAAAATTTAATAACTAATGAAATATTATTCCATCACCTTCCTATGAAATGGTGCAACCGATTAAAAATATCTGGAAAATAATCAACCATACTTTGTTAATCTTTCTTTCCATACTTCTTGTCTAATGATCATTTTGTTCCTTTTATATGTTGACGAATAAATACCTATTATAAATATCATTTTTCGCCGACCTCAAAATAAAAGGTGATTTTAATGTGTATGAAATTGATCATTGATATCATTCAATTCACTGCAGCAGCACTCTTCATTTCCACTAGATGATCGATAATATCATAATACATTTAATCTTCGGAATAAGCCACATTAGATAGATACATTTTCCTTCTGCAGTTGACAAGGGTGGATGCCAAGAACTGATATATTTCTACATATCGTCCTCAGTGTATAAAATCTCAACCCAACAAATAATTTGATGGATCCATTTTCACGATTCTTTCGTCCAAAGAAGAAATAAATCAACTCCAACACTTGAAAAACACCAACATCTATCGTGGAAACCAATTCAGTAATGTTTGTTTACTTACAACACTTGATGTTAGGTTAGATCACCTGTCACTCTGTCCGCTATTCCTTCTACGGATCAGGAACAGTAGGAATAGTACCGAACAGTTCCGAACTTTTCTGTTCCATGCGAAGCGAACGGGTGGGAACAAAAAGTAGAGTTCCGAATAGTTCCGAACTGCGACGCGAATAAACCTAATATCTTAAAATAATCATTCTATGGAACACTTATACGATCGAATAGAATGAACAGTGATCATAACTGCTTGTAAGTTTCTATTTTTTCCGAGAAAAGTATCGACTGTATCGAAATTTTGCATCAAACTCTTTTCTTCAGAATTGAATGAAAAACCGAAAGAGAATTTTATTTTTCGAAAATATATCCCGAAAAAGAAAACAACTTCTGAACGAAAATCATATGTGGTTGTTATTTTCAACCCCTAATAATAAAGTTATGAGATCTAAAAAAAATTGTGTGAATACCATCTACTTAGTGCTCCATATTATGTATAGTTAATGATTCAGTGTTTTTGAGAAGACTCAAAAAAATATTAAAAACCGTCAACTCGCTATCGCCTTCCAAAGACAGAATCTTAGAGGGGGGATCGATTTCGAAAAATATTTATATGAACTACCCCTGCTTATTTTCATCCAGGAATCATCTCCCAAAGTCCCTCGCATTTGTTTACAGACATACAGTATAGAAATCTATGATATTTCCGAGCTAATGTTGGATTTTGCAGTATTTTTGTAGGTTTTCCTACGATTTGAAAAAATTAAATGTCCATTAGCACATAAAAAATCTCTCTGATATATTGCTATAACATATGGAAATCTCATATAAGGCAGTCCTAGTAATAGTTTCTGTTCACGACTATTGTATAATCTACCCGTTATATCTTCTACGTCTGTGTGCTCGGCCAAATCGTACAAGGTGTTCCCTTAAATATGACCATTAAAAATTTATGTTCCTCAATATCTCAGACTTAACGGAACCAATTATAATGATTATTTTTCCGTCCCAAATGTCGGCCAATAGAATTGCACCATTCGACGTCACGTGGTACAACCTACATGGTATTATACTGATAATTTTTTGAAAATTTTCTCTGGTAGTTGCTATATATAAAAAACAAAACATGATCCAGTCAAATTAATCACACGTCAAACTGACAGGTTGAATTCAATTGTGAAAATTGGAGATTTTGCATGAAAATGAGTCGATTTGGAGTTTGTTCTCTGTCCACCATCGATAAAAAAGTCAAAGGAAATGTTCCCATTAATACGGAGAAGTCAAAAAAAACAGTTTGGAACCAATTTACTACTTTTTGTACTGAGAGGGAATACACATTGAGTGCTGAAACGAGTGAAGCGCAATTGGCAAACATTATGAAAGATTACGCTTACAATATGAAGAAAATGGATGGAGAAGACTATAAGGAAGGTACAATAAAAACAATGTGGAATCAGACTGCCAAATTACTTCAAGAAAAGTATTTGAACGATTTCGACATCAAAATCAACCCATTTTCGGATGCAGCATTCAAGACCGCTCGGGGAGCTCGTGATGCCAAGCGTAAGGCTTTACAATCTATTCCGGAAAAACGGAGGGCAAGTGCAGCAGCGTTGGAGGAAAAAGATTGGGATGCAATGACCACTGTTTGGGACGAGGAAACTCCTTATGGCCTCCAGAAAAAATTATTCATGATAATATCAGTGGAATTGGCTTGGAGAGGTGGTGAGGGCAGCATGGCGTCAATACATCACTTCAAGGCAGAACAGCGAAATGACGGGGAAACAACTGGGAGAATTGAATACAATCCAATTTTCAGCAAGACCACACAAGGTGGTGATAAAAATTATCAGACAGCAAGTGGCTGGTGGAGAATCGGGAAATCCCTGACAAGTGCCCAGTGAGACTGTTCCAGAAATTGAGAGAGAAGAGAGATGCCAATATGAAGAGCGACAGACTATTCCTGACCCAAAATCCATTCTGGAATAAAGTTCCAGGCGCTAGGTGGTACAAGGATTCCCCAGTAGGCCAAAACACGATTTCAAAGTGGGTTAAGGAGTCAGCACAAAAAGCTGGGCTTGACCTTCGTAACAAAAAAATCACCAATCCCTCCAGTCGTGCAACAGCCGTCTCCACTCTAGCGAAATCGGGCCTGGGAGAGCAGCAGATAATCAAAATAACTGAACATGCCAACAGTAACTCCATCAAGCCGTATCTCCAACTCGACCAGGAACACCACGAATTAATTGTCAAGAAACTGCGAAGGAGTGAGCCTACTGCAGAAAATGCCATCAACAGCATAAACCTCATGCCATCTACCTCTTCTTGGACCATTACCGATAACTCTGACTTGAAGAAAACATGCACCAATGTTTACAACAATTGTATTTTTAATTGCACTAGTCTTTATCTTAATTAAATGTTGTTTTATTCATTATAAAATTCTTATAAGTTAACTGTACATTTCGTCTCATGGTGCAATTCTATTGGCCGACATTTGGGTCGGAAAATAATCCCCCGAATACCACACGAGCTTCAAAATTATCTAGCATTTCCCTCAAGGTTCCCTGCAAACAAATAAAGTCGTCAAGTTTTTCAGGAAAAACACTCGCGCTTCGCGCTCGTGACTTTTTAACCTGAAAAACTTGACTCCTTCATTTGTTTGCAACGAACCTATCGGGAAATACCCGATAATTTTGAAGCTCTTGTGGTATTATAAGTGAAAATTTGCTCATGATAAGCCTCATACAAAATTCGTGGGCATAATTTTCGAAAATCCATAGAAAATTTAATTGGATTATTGAAAAGAAGAATTTTCATTTTTCCATAACAAGATATCCGATTTTACTGAAATTTATTATCTGAAAGAAGATTGATACTATATAGGTACTGAATGTTCATTCAAATAGTCTTCAACAAAATTTCAAGAGATTCGCATGATCAGAACCAAAAAATTAATTCTTTAAATAAAAGATTTTTTATATTTTTTATTTTTTGAATGCTTTCTAGAATATAATTCTGATCCTGTTAAGATTAGATAAAAGTGATAGCATTAGCGCTCACAAGCACCTGCTCAGGGCTTTTCTTAAATATTTTATTTTAATTTTCATCTTAAAACTTTCATAATGTATTTTTTTCTTTTCAGAGGGGCACAATGAACTTACCAGGGTGTTCATTTCTCCGGCACAGGTTATGTCATCGCTATTACACCACGTCAAGCGGTAGTCCCTTGAAGGATAGTGGTGCGCAGTATCTGCTATGAAGCTGAGCGTATCAGCGTACAGAGCACACGCGTCTGCACACAAGAAGATCCTAGACACGGCCTACCAGCTCAACTATGGATCGACGTCAGCATTTCACCCACACCCGCCTGGGATCGGAGCTACATGTTCTGGCTTTAACGTGAGTCGTTTCCTGTTTCTCTTAAACTGTTTTTATGAAAAAAATACCGAAGAGCGTTAAGCCGCATTTAGACGAAGCGCACCCATTCGCGAGTCAAACCTCGCCACCTACTCGCGCACCAAAACTCATCCTCGCGCCAGTGTTTACACGACGCGCTGGATTCGCCTGGAAGGGTGAGCCGGGTTTAGAAGTCGAGGTAGTAATCAGCCTCGTATAGAGTCCGAGACTCGACCAGACTCGCCTAGCTCCAGAAGCTTGTTCAAACGAAACAGCCAGGCTTCTTTGATGCGCCACTAGGGGCGTTCGGCATTGACCTCCGCGAGCGGACGGATTTTTTAGTCACGTGACCACAGATCGTACAGATGAATCTGAAATATCTGGGAATAAACGAACGATACAGAGCATCTGCCACAGAACATACTGATCTGTTCTACTTTTATAGATTATGAGATTTCAAAGATCACTATTTGGGAAATATGCTCATCTTTTAACGATACTTTCACCCTTTTAGTAGCTCTTCCATAAAATCTCAATTAAATAATTAGGTGCAAAAGGCACAGGATGCAAAAGAAACGAGTAATGCAATATCCCCTTCTGGTCGTTGTTGGCGATAGTTGTACCGAAAGATCCTGATCAATTAATTGATTAATTACACGAAAAGAAACGGGAAAGCAATATCTCCTCCTGCCCATTTATAACTACGATAGCTATATTGAAAAATTTTAATGAATTAATTGAGTTTTTAATGAATAAATGAAAACAGAAGAATAAAACTGTTAGAATTTTTCAATCTATCGGTTGTCGGATCAGGAAACTCAACATAAAAAAAAAAATATAAAAAACATAAAACTCTATGGATAAAATCGCTTTGCTCCGTCGAAATAGACCGAGCGAAAGGATCGGCGTCGGATTGCTCAGATTTTTATGACGAACGGTACAGATGTGTATTCCCCTCAATCTGAATGTAATAAACGAACGGTTCAGATCGATCCGACACGTCCGATGTCGATGCCGAACGCCCCTACTGAAAATCGACCGGCAATGGCTCAACCCGAGGACGAGGGGCCTCATGGCGAGGAGCATGTTTACACTATGCGAGGGACCGGATGCGAGGCTGGTGCGCGAGTAGGTGCGCTTCGTCTATTCTCGGCTTTAAACTAGAATTCTGTGCACACAGAAACGAAACTTGTCGAACCCCAGAATATGCGATATTTGAAACTCACATTGCTATGATTGAACATATTGGATATTTCACTACATTCTATAATTATGATCATTTTCAGGCTTGAAAAATTGGAGATATTTTCAGAAGTATTCAGAAAAGCCTTTGAAATAAAATGACTGATAGTATAATAACATTCGGAATCGACGTATTGGTGTTTCATATACATTACGAACAGGAAAGAAACAAATTATTGAAGTTATTATTCAATGTTGAATATATCGCTTTCTGGAACTTCAGTGACGTATGTACCGAATGGCAATGACGTTTATACAGGGTGTCTGTATACAAATGCGAGGGACTTAGGGAGATGATTCCCTGATGAAAATAAGCAGGGGAAGTTCATATAATTTTTTTTAGAAATCGACCTCCCTTTCAAGATACAGCCTTTGGAAGGCGATAATGGAAAAACACTGAGTCATAAAACGATACAATTATGATTCATTAAGGAGATGTTATTCACACATTTGTTTTATCACTTGTTTTATTATTAGGGGTTGTTATTTTCAACCCCTGATGATTTTCCTTCGAAAATTGTTTTCGTCGGATAAATTATCGAAAAATAAAAATTTCTTCTGGTTTTCAATTTAATTCTGGAGAAAAAAAGTCTCTTGTGAAGTTTCGATACAGTCGATCCTTTTCTCGGAAAAAATAAAAACTTACAAGCAGTTATGATCACTGTTCATTCCATTTCATCGTATGTTCCATAGAAGTAATATTCTAAGATATTGTTTATGCTCACAATTGGTTTGGTCAATTATGCTTATTAATCGAAAAAAAGTTATATTTGTGAAATTAAAATATTGGAGATGTAATTTTTTTTCCGGAAAATGGTAATTAAATATCTTTATCTCCTGTCATAGATATACAATATTTTTGAATATTCGTTCTATACTATACACTATACACTAATACAATGAAATGGAATGAACAGTGATCATAACTGCTTGTACGTTCTTATTTTTTCCGAGAAAATTATCGACTGTATCGAAATTTCGCAAAAACTTTTTTTCTCCAGGATTGAATGGGAAACCACAAGAGAATTTTATTTCTCGAAAATCTATCCCACGAAAACAATTTTTGAACGGAAATTATAGGGGATTGTTATTTTAAACCCCTAAAAATAAAGTTATGAAATCTAGAAAATTTGTGTGGATAACATCTACTTAATGCTTCATATTATGAAAAGTTTTATGACTCAGTGTTTTAAGAAGCCGTGAAAAAATCAAAAACTGTCAACTCGTCATCGTCTTCCAAAAGCTTTTTCTTGGAAAGGGGGTCAATTTCGAAAAAATTTTTTATGAACTACCCCTGCTTATTTAGATCGAGGAATAATCTCCGAAAGTTCCTGGCATTTGTTTTCAGACACCCTGTATATTTAAGGACAAAAAATAGTACGCATTGTTCTTCAATCAATAAAATTCATCTAAGTTTTCTTATTCGGTTATAAGTTTTACAGGTTTTTTCTGGGTGCATAACTCTTCGGTAAAACATTGAATCATGAGTTATTCAAAAAGTACTCGAGTGAATAAATCCATCAACTAATTTTTCACATTCAAATGCTTTCGAAATTAGGAAAATTATCGAAAATAACCGCTGTAAGCTAGGATATTAGATTCTCCTTATGGATTGTCGGTCTCTTAAATTTTTTATTAAATATGAATCCTTGAACTGGTACATAGTCTCTCTGATCAAAAGTGGACAGATTCTTTGCGTTTCAAACAATTTATGTGAGCGATATCTATGAAATATCGTGTACAGGGTGATTCACTTATCTTGGTAACATCATTTTTCTCAAAAAAGGATAAATATTTCTTCATTTTGTTGACGGTGTTTCGTACGAATTAATGTTGACTTAAGATGTGCTTGAAAGTCAGAGAAAAGAATAAATACGCCAGGCGTCGCATCGCTATCAATTTTATTTTTTATTCAATTATACAGTCCAAAAAGTTTTCATTCTCTTGAAATCGAATCATCATAGCTTCGCAAAACTCTGTTCTCCTGACGAAATCAGTTTCCTTCGAATGCTTTACCCTATTGAATTTATATGGGTGCATTTCATGTTTTTTTTAATATTCTCCAAACACTCGATTGAGCACTGGCGCAGCCAGGGGGGGGGGCTTTGGGGCTGCAGCCCCCCCCAAAGATTAATTTTTTCGTTAGTCCTTTCTTCTTCATTTTTTTGGAACTTTCAAATTTGTTGTATAATCAAAAATTTTTCAGTTCAGCCCCCCCCCAAAACAAAATCCTGGCTGCGCCACTGATTGAGATAATCCCAGATCAATCTCGGCATCTCTGAGAGAATTTTGAAGATTCACACGAAAATATTCAAGAACTGTAATTTCGTTGTTCTCATATGCTACACTTTTTTCTCTGTGTATAGTTTTCTTAACGAAAGATCCGACATTTCTCAAGTTTGTCATGATTCTGTTAATGATATCTCTCGTTGGTCTGGGTCGGTCAGGAAACCTCTCAATGAACAGTCGAATCGTTCTATCTACAACTTTATTACATTCTCCATGAAGTAGAATGAGATTTAAATAATCTTCATTGGTAAAATTAGGCATAGTGATGGATTTTATAACTTGATACGAATTATCACCAAATTAATAGCAAACACAAAATGCTACTGAATAAAGAGGAATTTGGCAGATGTAATTAATGATATCTATCATTAAAAAAAGGAATGTAAAACATGGTAAGTTTTTGCATATGGTTCATAAGGAATTATTTATTCATCACTGGAGAGAAAACCGATAGCCGATTAGTTGAAATAAAGAGGTTTCCGATACAAATTCGAATCAAAATTCGCCATCTATTTAGGAACAACCTATAACTTATTTCTCTTGCATATTCGGGTAGTAAAATCTAAAACATGGTTTAAGTAACAGTTCCTGAAAATTTCATCTTTTGGCTTGAAGGGAAAAGAAATAGCTGAAAATTCAAGACGAAAAACAGTTTTTTGTGAATAACTCAGAAAAATCCACTTTAGAGCAAGGGTGTGATGAATACACTCACATTATTTTTTAACGTAGATTCAATACCTGCCATAAAAATATGGGGTTCTAATTTGAAAAAATTGATTTTTCACGATTTTGTCATCCCCAGCTTTGAAAGCGATTTTTTCACCCCCTGTATCATGAATCGCCATTTCGATTTTTAAAGTGGATACATCAATTTTACATCTTGAAAAATCCCAAAAATGAAAATTTTCCATTCAACAACCTCGAAGTTATTCTTGTTTCAGCGGAGCTCTATTTTCGATTTTTTTTTCGAATTTCCCGCTCAGAGAGAATTTTCCAACCAAAACTGAAAAATGTTACATCAAAATAACTTGAAATTTTCTAAGGAATCTATTTCTGCAATAAAAATATGTTGTTCTAATTTGAAAAACGGAAGTTGACGTCATTTCCGGAAAAACCGGAGGTGCTCATGCCTTGAAAATATTTAGATTTCATCAGCATCGTAAAATACTTATAAGTGCTGAATTTCATGAAAATACGTTCAGTAGTTTCCCGTAAAAATATGGGTGAGGTTCCTCGTGAAAGACCCTGTATAGCGGCCATTATGGCCCATACATAAATTATATCTTTTTCTTACTTCATTATGAGTTACTTTGTTAAGTGAAAGGTATAATGAAATAAGGAAAAGATATTATAATCTATGTATGAATGTATGGATCATAATGATCGGTATATAGAACATATGATTTAACATGTTTCGTTGATTATTAAAAAAATGTTTATTGTTACAAAATATAATATTTTTTTATGAATATAATGATTGAGAAATAGTTTGCTACAAAGTCACCTCGATTTTAAGAAACTCAATCATATCCATGTCTCTAAATCAAGGTAAACTGTCACAATACAGAAAAAAATTAAAGGGATAGAATTAACATAAGACACAAAGCAGTTCACTGATGGAAAGAAATAAAAAATGTCTTCAGAAGAAACATTCAAAATTGAATTATCTTTCGAAAGACACAATAAAAAAGGTATGTTCCTCGAGAAAAAAAATCTGATAGCGCCGTGACGCAAAGAGTCTTAATTATTTTCTCAGACTTTCACGCATATCTCAAGTCAATATCAACTTGTACCAAATACTGTCAACAGAATAAAAAAATTCGTCTGTTTTCGAGAAAAATAAGGTAACAAAGATAAGTGAATCATCCTGTCCATAATACAAAGATGGAAAAAATTTCACGATACATTTTAGAAATCTAGAAAAAATCTACTACAGTTTTGGTTGAGTCTCATGAAAATATTTCTGGAAAAAAGAAATAACAACTAGAACTGACCAACACAGAAATTCACATTATATTTCAGGACGATCAGTTCGTTGTCTTGAGTTCTAAAGAATTTTTTATTATGTTCACAAACAGTTTTCACTGATAATTTAGCCCCAAAACAATAAACTTTCAGGTAAGTGCTAACTTCTCTTTCTACATGTTCTGTTATTATTATTAAAATTTATGTTGTGTCCTTGGGCGATTGCCATCACATCACCGAGTCCGTGCTACAATACCAAATTCATAACTGAGTTCAAGCGGATAACCAAACAGAATTGGTAATTACCTACTATTTCTGTGTGGTAATTACCACTCTGTTCGAGCGGGAGTGGTTATGAAGTTTGGTTATTAATCCGTGAAGTCATTAATCAGCTGTTAGTGTCTCAAGTATAACCGCAATATTTGATTTTGGTATTTACTCTACTCTGGACTAGTTTTTTTCATCTGCGGTTATAGGATTTTGACGTAAGAATGTAAACAACAACAGAATGGGAGTAGATTTATGGAATATTGTTGGTTTTTACTTGTTTGTGATTTTGGTTTTTATGTGAGTGTGTGAGTTTGAATGGAGGTTCAATATTTGGGTACCATAATATACGTTTTTTCTATTTTTAATACTCATTTCAGTTTTACAGTCTGAAATAGATTGATAGAATAGTATTGTTTTTTTCTTTCAATTTGTTCTTTCGAGAACTACACCTTTTACAGTTGTAATTCAGAAAATCAAAGTTCAATTTCAGAAAAGGAAACATGTATTTCAGAATAGGAATACTTAATTCAGAAAACGGAAATTGAATTTCAGAATAGTTAATTCAATTTCAGAAAAGCGAAATTGAAATTCAGATTAGGAAGTTGTATTTCAGAAAAACAAAGTTGTAATTCAGAATAGTGAATTGAAATTCAGAAATGGCACATTCAATTTCAGAAAAGGAAAATTGTAATTCAGAAGTTATAAATTGAATTTCAGAAAATGTATAGATATATGTACTATATAACATAGATATAAATAGGTACATATTCATGTTCATGTTCATATTCATGCAACCAATTCTGAATTACAATTTCCCATTTCTGAATTTCAAATCACCAATTCTGAATTACAATTTATATTTTCTGAAATTCAAATTTCCCTTTCTGAATTACATATCACTATTCTGAAATTCAAATTACGCTTTCTGAATTACATATCACTATTCTGAAATTCAAATCACCATTTCTGAATATCAATTTACTATTCTGAATTACAATTTCCATCTTCTGAAATTCAATTTGCTATTCTGAATTACATTTTACGTTTTCTGAATTACAATTGGAAAAGGTGTAAAAAGGTACTCTGGGTACTCAGAGTAAAACTTTTATTGTTCGGAGGAGAATAAGCGTCGAAATACCTGTGTTTCGGTTCAAAAGCGTTCGAAAATATAAATAAAAATGATTTAATATCTTAGATGTTATTCACAATAAAGTAGGTATAAAAAAATCAAGTTTTCGTTTCGATGAAACGAAAACTACACCTTTTCCAATTGTAATTCAGAAAACGCAAAATGTAATTCAGAATAGCAAATTGAATTTCAGAAGATGGAAATTGTAATTCACAATAGTAAATTGATATTCAGAAATGGTGATTTGAATTTCAGAATAGTGATATGTAATTCAGAATTGGTGATTTGAAATTCAGAAATGGGAAATTGTAATTCATAAAAAGGAAATTGTAATTCAGAATTGGTTGCATGTACTCGAGATATAATGAACATGAATATGTACCTATTTATATTTATGTTATATAGTACATATATCTACATAATATTATGTAATGAATTATTTATTTGCCAAAGAAAGTATACATTTTCTGAAATTCAATTTATAGCTTCTGAATTACAATTTTCCTTTTCTGAAATTGAATTTGCCATTTCTGAATTTCAATTCACCATTCTGAATTACAACTTTGTTTTTCTGAAATACAACTTCCTAATCTGAATTTCAATTTCGCTTTTCTGAAATTGAATTTACTATTCTGAAATTCAATTTCTGTTTTCTGAATTACATATTCCTATTCTGAAATACATGTTCCCTTTTCTGAAATTCAACTTTGATTTTCTGAATTACAACTGTAAAAGGTGTAGAACAACAGTTTTCGTTTTTTGATAAAATGATAAAATCAACACACCTTTGAATAAATTGAAAAAAACGTTTTTGCTTTTGACTCCGGAAATATAAATGAACCCTTCATCCTCAATGGAAAATCCTGACAAAACAGACGCAACAAAAAATTGTCTGTCAGAAAAGCTGTCCTGAAACCAAGAGAATAGTCCCATTAAACTGACAGACTAACAAAAGCGTTGCCAAGCGGAAACCGTACCTCAAATCCTTGCAAAAGGTATTCAGAAATTCAACAAGGCGAAAAAACATTCAATATTCATCGTCGGTACAAAAGAGAAACGAAGTTAGAGAATAAAGCAAAGAAGAAATCCCCCATCTAAATCCAATCAAACTCCGATCGAAAGCAACTCGATTATACACCTGCGAAACGGGTAAATACCCATTTAACTCGACGGAAAGTCGAGGGAAAGCCCTGGAAAACTGGAATCATTGTTTTCGAGCCTTCTGATATCGGAACAGTCAGGATTGTTTCTGGTTATGCAGCCAGGGACGGTTGGTTAATTTTCGAAGCAGTTGGAAAAATTCCATTGGAGTTGGTCAAGGGGTGGACCTAATAATACGGCGTTCAATATACAGGTTTGTCTGTAACAAATGCAAGGGACTTCGGGAGATGATTCCTCGATGAAAATAAGCAGGGATAGTTTGTATAAAATTTTTTCGAAATTGACCTCTGTTCAAGATACAGCCTCTGGAGGCAATGGCGAGTTGACAGTTTTCAGATTTGTTACGGCTTCTTAAAAATACTGAGTCTTAAACTATACATAATATGAAGCACTTAGTAGATGTTACTCACACAAATTTTAGATCTCATAACTTTATTATTAAAGGTTGAAAATAACAACAATGATTTTCGTTAAAAATTGTTTTCGTGGGATAGATTTTCGAAAAATAAAATTATCATCTATTCGATTCTGGAGAAAAAAGTCTCCTGCAAAATGTTGATACAGTCGATACGTTCCTTGGAAAAAAAACTTACAAGCAGTTATGATCACTGTTCATTCCATTTTATTGTATAAATTTTAATGTTCCATAGAATGAATATTCTAAGATATTGTATGTCTATGACAGGAGATAAAAATGTTGTTTAAATCTTTCTGAAGGTTTTTACTAATTTTCGGAGGGAAATTGTCTCCGTAATATTTTAACTTAGCAAATAGAACTTTCCTTCGATTAATAAGCTAAATTGACAAAACCAATTTTGAGCATAAACAATATCTTAGAATATTAGTTCTATGGAAAATACGATGAAATGAAATGAATAGTGACTGATCAGAAATGATGAATTATTTTTTCGAGAAATGTATCGACTGTGTCGAAATTTTGCAAGTTAGTTTTTTCCTCCAGAATTGAATGGGAAACCATAGGCGAATTTTATTTTTCGAAAATTTATCCCACTAAAACAATTTTTGAAGGAAACTCAAAAGGGGTTGTTATTTTCAACCCCATATAATGAAGCCATGGGATCAAAAAAATTGTGTGAGTAACATTTACTTGATGAATCATATTATGTATAGGTTGATGACTCAGTGATTTTTAGGACTAAAAAAAGGTCAACTTGTCATCGTCTTCCGAAGGCTGTATATTGGAGGAGAGGTCGATTTCGAAAAAAATTATATGAAAAATTTCATAGCAGTGGAAAAATATAAAAACAATTGGTAAAATTTCGAAGCATTTGGACAAGTGCCAATAAATTTGGCCTAAAGCCGGTCGCAGACAATGCGTGTATTTGACGAATGTTCGGCATTGGCGGTGCTTCGCATAGTGTGTGGGCCATAGTGTTCGGGCCGAAGTTGAGCTCCCACACACTACGCGAAGCACCGCCAATGCCGAACATTCGTCAAATACACGCATTGTCTGGGACCGGCTTAAGGAAGTGACTTATGTTACTCAGAGTTGGCAAATTCTCAAAGCAGTTGTTAAATTTCCGAAGCAGTTGACAGAATTTCGAAGCATTCGGAAAAATTTTGAAAGCAATTGAAATTTAGGAATAGTTGGACGCAGAGCTGTGCCGAAGTCTAGTCTTAGTGCTCGTAAAAGCATTCGAAGCAATTTTGTGCTCGTAAGCACCAGTGCTTGGTGCTTCGCGAAATTTTTGAAATGGCTTAGTGCTCCCAAGCACTTTCAGGAATTACCAAGCACTAAGCCCTTCGTGGACTTGTTGAAAATGGAAATGAAAGACATTCGCGTGATTAGAATATACCAAGAACTAAAATATTAATTATTTTCGCTCCACTTCTATAGATACATAATTTGTTGATTTTTTGTTGTATTACAACTCTGGTGTTAAAAAAAATACAATCTCGCTGTATGTTCTGGAACAAATTTATGTTCTCATTATTCGACACGGAGAACGAATTGTTATGATGTTATGGCGAAATTTTTTCAGGGAAATTTTATGGAGCCATGCTATCTTTTTTAATTATACAATTCAAGTATCTATTATCATGATTTCAAGTAATTTATTGGAGAATATTCTAGTTACAGTTTGTTAACTGAATGAATACCATATAGAGCTCAGAAAACCATAAGAAACATTTCCATCCAATTTGTTGACAAGACGTTACTGTTTTTCTATAACTTTTTTCGGTATGTCGTCATTGTTACCTGTCTTTAATTTCAGAAATTTGAATCGGAATAATTATATTCCTAACAAGTGCGAAAAGTGATACTTTTCTGCACGCGACTGCCGTTGACCCGAACGACACGGAGCGGAGTCCGGCAAGCAAACAAGGGCAGGAATTCGAAACAATATTTTTTCTGCGACCGCATAAAGATTCGAAAAGGTCCTTGAAAATATACATATTTACTTAACCGCACTCATATTAGTTTAGAAAGTGTCATTTTCCGGCTCTAATGCGGGAAAACTTTCTTTCTGAACTAAAATGAGTGCAGGAAAGTGTGTAAAAAAAGCACGTTCGAAGAAAAATTTGAATTTCAAACAAAAAGACATTTGGATGGAAAATACTTAGTGTCATTTTGAAAAGTGCTCAGTGCTTGGTGCTCGTGTAGACGAATTACTTTCCAAATCATCAATTATAAAAATAAGGGCTTAGTGTTCGAGATTCCGGAGCACTTTTCAACAGAGCTTAGCGCTTTGTGCTCGAAGCACTTTTCTTCAGTGCTCGGCCTAGCTCTGAGTTGGAGAAATTTCAAAAAAATTGCCATAAAATATGAATTAAGTTGATTTTTCATAAAAAGTTTGAAAACAATACTATAAAATCGGTAGAACCCGGCAAAAGCATGCAGAGAATAGCAAAAATGGTTCAAATTCGTGTTAAATTACATTCAGGGTATTAAGCCTAATGTATATAACCTGCAAAAATTGTATTTTTTCCGATAACGTTACCAAGTGTTTGAAAAGATTAATAATTTCTCATCTTTCACGATATCCCACAGCAAGTACAAGTTGTAAAATTTTCAGATTCACCGCATATATTGTGTTACAATACCAATACCAATTTGCGCTATTTTTCTCGCCGAGACAGTATTTTTTGCGCGCTTGTTCTTAGGGGCACAGCGGTTGGAAACCGATCAATGTCGAACTTGTATCTTGAACTAGGAGAGCATATTTGTCCTATATTCCGTTAGAATCGAATCATCGATAGATTTCGAACAAATAGAATTCTGGCTAGTATTGCTGCTCTGGAATTAAACGCACTGAACCTTCGAAAAGAAACAGTTCGAAAGTTAGAATTTTCATGATAGGTGTGGGACCTGAATATCTCATTTGGTATTAAACGCACATAATCTTCGAAAAGAAATAGTTCCAAAGTTGGAGTTTTCAGGACAGGTGTAGGACCTGAATATCTCATTTGAGTTTTTCAGGAGGCCAGATCACCGGTTCAGTAGTGCCTAAGTCACTGTAATATTTCGAAATTTCCGAAAGACTCTTTCCCTAAAAAATTTGGCTTCGGCCCATCCCTGCTGATATTCGATATTCGAACAGTTTGTTTGATTGTTTCTGGTTATGCCGTTCTCTATAAATCCTTCGCGAAGGACCAAAAAACAAAACTACAATGATTTAATTAATAGCTGTGGCAAATTCTGATATCTGCGCTTTTTTCCGGGTTTTTCACGTTGAGTTTTTCCCGACATTTCGATCGGTTTGTAACGTGATCACGTATGCAAATTGGAAACGACCGGATGCTGAGAGACATGGGTTTCGAATGAATCGTGTGGGTTTTCCAATTTCATTTTTATATTTTAGCACTTTTCAGTGGGAAATGTGCCAACATGTATTCGAGCAATTGGCCAGGTAGTACTTGGTGAAAGAAAGATGTCTGGTGGTTTATGCGACTTATATCAAGTGGTCAATACTCAATAGAAGAAATTATGTACTTTCGTATGTTTGATATCGTCAGGGACGTCAGGATAATAAAATGTGGTCCAGTCCTGCCGGGTTACATGTGGAGGAGTAGGATAAAAAATAGTAAATTAGCTAACCCTGAGCTAGAATGAGATCTAAAGCTGATTTTCTTGTCTATATCCCTTGAGTATTATATATTCTTGATACTAGGATGTGTGATAAAAAATCCAGTCTTGTCAATTTCATTCCTGGTTTTATATGGTTTTATTATCTTGTCAGAATTCATTATTTTTATGCTCTATTTGATTTATAATCTGTATGTAAACGGAATTACTACGAAGAGTTTGAATGTCGAACTTAGCATCTACTTTCATCGTTTCATCTATATCTGGTGTATGTAAAGTAGATAAAAGTAAAATTATTTCGTTTTTGTTTCGAGTATACGAAACCGAGGTAAAATATTTCTGAAAGCCAAATTTGGAGGAATATTGTGATCTTCCCTGTGACACTTTGAAACTTTCTTCTTCCTTCCGCAGTGCCAGTAATCGCCCCTGCTCTCGTCCTTATGATTCGGCCATAACAAAATTTAAAAAAAACTCGATATAAAGCTATAAAATTAGTTTTTTAGGTTTAATTGTATACAAAATGATGAAGTTTTGACAATATTTATGAAAACAATACCCACAACATAATTATTTGAATACCCAATGCCAGAAACTGCGAAGAATTGTTCTTAAAGATGAACAATCTGGCTTTAGGGCTAAACATTCTTGTGAAAGTACCATTGTTGATATTTGTGATAGATGGTTGAAGGAGATAGACAAAAACAGTGTCGTTTTGGCAGCTTTCATTGATTTTGAAAGGGCTTTCGAGACATTTGATAGAAACCTGTTATTAAAAAAAATAAAGAAAATTGGAATCAGGGGTACTGTTTTGGCATGGTTTACATCTTATTTAACTGATAGGTCGCAAAGAGTGAAGTTCAGACATAGAGTGTCTTCTAGTAAAAAAAAATATACATGGTGTACCTCAGGAAACAACGCTAGGGCCAATATTGTTTTTTATTTATTTGATTGATATAAAAAAAATCTTAAAACTGTAAATTGAGACTATTCGCTGATGATACAATGCTTTACATAATCGGCAACGATATCAATGTTCTGTGTTCGTTACTGAATGAAGATTTTGAATTACTGAGTAATTGGCTAAACGATAATCAGTTAAAAATTAATTTCAATAAGTCAAGTTATATCATTTTTGGTAGGGAGTGTAAGTTGAGATCTTAAAATGAAGTAATAATTAAAGTTGATGACCACGTATTACAGAGACTTCACTCAATCAAGTATCTGGGAGTTATTCTTGATGAAAATCTGAATTTTAAACTTTATGCCGACTATTTGACAAAAAAAGTTGCACAAAAGATCCAATACATCTCAAGGATAGGTAAAAGAGTTGACATGAATACAAGATATCTTCTGTTTAAATCAATTGTTCTACCGCATTTAGATTATTGTACGTCTCTATTATTTAGTTTGAAATCGAATGTCATCAGTAGATTACAAATAGTCCTGAATAGAGGCATGAGAATGGTTCTTAAATGTGATAGAAGAACACCAATCAGGTCCATGTTGAATACACTAAATTTGTTAACTGCCAGACAAGGAATCAATTTCAAAACATTGGATTTCATATACAAAATTGAACATAAAATGTTACCAGATTGTTTATCTGAGAGAATTAGATATGTGTCTGAGATTCATCACTATAATACCTACTAGAAATCAAACAAATTTTTATGTTGATACATTCAGTACAGAATTGACAATGGGTTCTACTTTGATTGGAGATTTGATATGCTATAATAAATTGCCTGATATTTTAAGAAATTGTAACAAATATGTAACCTTCAGAAAGCTGTTAGTATCATATGTTAAGAGCACTATTATTGAGAAATTGTTGTTAATTTTATTATTTTGCAGTTGTACTAGGAATTTTTACTAAATAAATAAATATCTATCTAATACATTTTTATACACACTTACCAGTGTGATGACTGATGGGGTATATGACAGAGCAATTGAAGAGCTCGGAGCAAAAACCGGGTAACTTCATTTTCTAACGAAACCGATATATCATATTCAATCTGCTAATATCCAACGTACGCAACTTTCGGTGCAGCGCTTTTGTAAGGAGTTTCAATCAAAATGGACTCACTTGAATGTATATTTCGGCGCCAGAATCAGGCAAGTCCTGAAGTTTTTCCTCATTTCTCAACATTTCATGAAAACGGAGTTACCCGGTTATTGCTCCGAGGTGTTCAATTTGATCAAGAAAATCTAGTCACCTGTCGACCTCAACATCAAAAACAGCTCTTGAAATGGGTAAAGCAAGTATGGACTTGAAGGTACTGAACTCCTCAGTGGTAAAAATATAAATCTAACCAAATTGCGTCAATTTTAATACGACTGCCGCCGGGTTAAGGAAATAAAGCGCACATAAAGCGCGTATATTATTGAGAAAAAATATAGCTTTTCTATTACATTTTGGTCCTTCACAAATACTGTAAAGGTTGACGCTCACTTGGACGAGACGAGACGAGACGAAGCGAAGAGTTGTTTTCCGCAGGCACACTTGGGAGGCGCGAAGCGAAGATCAGAATCGTTAGGCGCGAGGCAGATTAGACGCGCACTTGGACGAAGCGAAGCGGTCGGATGGAACGCGTCGTTTTCCGCTGGGATCTTTTGCATTGAAATGAATGGGCAGAGACGCACCTAGGAGGCGCGAAGCGAGGAGCAGCGAGGAGGCGAGTCGTTGGTCGCCAGGATGATCTTTGGGGCATGTGAGCGAAATTTCTCGAAGCGGCAAGTATGTATCCGACGGCCGGAAACGGGAAGTTCGGCGTGCTGTATTTCCAATTTTATACTCGAATTTGGTCAATTGGGAAATACACAGTTATTTTTAAATTTGTGTGAAATGAGTTTGTTTTGAATGGCTCAGGAGAGTGTTGGTTAGAATTTTCTCGATTGAGATCTGGAAAAACGAAACGAAAACGAACAACATTTATGTATTTTGTACAACTGTGAATGTGAATTCAAATCGTCTGAAGGATAGGTATTTTATTATGTAAATACAACAAAATACTGAAGAAACCTTCTTCCGAAGAAATTAAAATATCTGATAGAATTGGAAAACTGTGGAATAATTCCTTCGAGGGATATATGATCTGAAAAAATTGAACTTTCGATTACTACTTGCTTCGTTTTTTTTAATCGGTTAAAGAGAAAATAAACATTTCGTATCAATGATTTTATATAAAGTTTTTAAAAAAATAACTCTCGGTTTTTGTCACCCTCCGCTTCTCGTTGGAAGACAACATAACCTTGATCTAAAATCTAGTACTTTTTTCCCTTGTATAATAAATAATTTTTTTCTGTGACTAGAAAAATGACGATGGAAGGAAATATAACTTTTCACGAAATTAATCCGCCAGAAAAGTGAGTACTTCTTTCCCGGATACATATATACACTCACTTTTTTCCCGGGGAAAAAAGTAATTTCGAGAAAAGTTATATTTTGTAACTTGCCAACAAAATAAAATGTCGAATTTTTTCCACGTCACATATTTTTTTTCATTCCTATATGAAGGTGGGACGACAAAGCTATTAAAAAAAGATTATGACCAAAAACACGATCCGAACAATAGCTCTAACCTTTTTCATTCGGGTAGTCGGCATGCAGCATTGGTAATAAAAATTTATTGCGGCCCAAAAATAAGGTGAATTTCTTCCGATGGCTGATCGTCGCATCGCTTCGTCCAAGTGCGCGGTCCCAGGCGAACTTACGCGTCGCTTCGTCTCGTCTCGTCTCGTCCAAGTGAGTTTATAACATCCACAGAACTTTCCCCTCAACTCTTCCTACCTACCCTACATCTTAATACCGGATTCATGATGCCAATCGCTTAAACCAACTCATTTTCAACCCCATTTGTAGCCAATTATTCACCCTGACACAAAGGGCAGAAACATAAAGATATGAGAAACGTGCCTCGCCAACTTGGATGCAGGAACGATTCTGGACCATTACCCGTTTCAAGCACTGGGAGAAACTCAGATATCTCTGGATTGATGAGCACATTTGCTGAGACGTCAGCCTCCCCAAAGAAACCCCATCAAATATCAAAGTTCATCGCCAATATTTTCAGACCAACATTCTGAACACGCCCGGAATTATCGGGAGCATAAACAGACAGTGGCGGTTCGTCAGAAAAGGCTATAGAAGTTCGGATTATCCAAACATCCTTTATGTTCAAATTTTTGTGCGTTAAATTAGTACTGCCAATTCAATGAGTGATTTCGTGAGATATTCATTGACCGAAAGGTTGACTCGTTAAGGTACTATAGACAAATCTGTAAATTCATAATTAATTAATGATAGTTGCCTAATTTGGATACTGCATCACCCCGAATTCTACCAGGAGTTTTTTGGCATTGAATGCAAAATACTATTTATTTTTTATCTAAATCCATCCCCTGTAAACTACACTACCCGGCAAATTAATCGATCCAAACAAAAAACTGGTGAAGATTGTTAATTCATAAATATGTTATTTCAAGTTCCATCCGATTGAATTTTTTTTTCAATTATAGTTATGTTCATCTTCAATTAATCATGGATGTCTCCGAGAAAACTCGGCGAGGGTGAAACAAAATCTGTTTTTTACCCTAACTTTAGAACCACCCCTGGTATGTTCCAGCTTTTTCACCGTGTGATTTCTTACTTCATCATGACACATCCTCTCTTGACAATCTTATCCTTCATTTATAACAATAGTTCAGTTTTTGTTGAAGAGACAGTGTTTTCAAAGCAACATTCAACTCCACAATTGGTTTCGTGCACGTTTGACAACTGACAGCACATCGGAGGTATAACAACCCCACTTTTCCTATGTAAATTATAGCAAAACAACGAGAGATTTTGGTTTTTCTCAAGTGTTTCAGTTGATTTATTGCTTCTTTGGACTGAAAAATCGTGAAAATGGACCTATAAAATTGTTTAATAAGTTCAGATCATATTCATCGAGGACGATATGTAGAAAAATATCAGTTTTGTGTATTCACCCTTGTCAACTGTAGAAGGAAGATATTTATCCATCTAACTTGGCTCTTTTCAGAAATAAAATGTATCCTGATATTATCAGTTCTTCAGTGGAAACAAAGAATGCTGCTGCAGTGAATCATATGATATTTATAATATTTATTCTTCAATAAATGGAAAGAAGAAATATTATCGTATTTGTTTATTGAAATGAAAGCCCATGAATTCCATGACGATTTTATTGAAAAAATGAAGGATTTTATCAATATTAACAACTAAATGTCAATTATTCACAACGTAGAAAACATCCAGATGAGTTTTAATCCAGTGATATGATTTCAGGACATATATTTATAAAAACTCAAGTTAACACAACAATTTTGTCCATTAACAAGTAGGTACTCTTCATCTCCTTTCTCTAACGGGTGAATTGGAAATACATCCTATAGTGTTCTATATTTCCTCCTTGTCGAAATATGAATCTAATCTAATCTCTTTGTCTTCTCGACTTAATGGATAATAATATCAGGATACATTTTATCATCGGAATAAGACATCTTCTGCAGTAGATAAGGGTGAATGCCCAAAACTAATATTTTCCTTCATATCGTCCTCGATGAATATGATCTGAACTTATTAAACAATTTTATAGGTCTATTTTCACGATTTTTCATTCCAAAGAAGCAATAAATCAACTGAAACACTTGAGAAAAACCAAAATCTCTCGTTGTTTTGCTATGTTTTGCATAGGAAAAGTGGGGTTGTTATACCTCCGATGTGCTGTCAGTTGTCAAACGCGCACGAAACCAATATCGTTAAGGCTATGAAAGCACAGAACACACAGGTGTTCTGTGATGAAAGTACCTTTCCATATCTCAAACTTAAATCCGAAGGATATGAAAATAACCGGGGGCTGCTCTATACCCAGATTTGAACCCAATTGGACATGTTTGGATGCTTTTGAGAGGAAAATTCGATCTCGCGTACCAACTCCTGAAAATTTGCAGCAGCTCAGTGATGCTCTTATTGATTCAAAACCTAAATGAGGACATACCAATACGAATTGCACCTGTTATCTGCGTCTGAACGGAAAACACGTTACGTTTCTGACTTAGTTTTAAGTTAATTTTCATCAGGCCAGAATTTTAGGTTGAATTCGTTGAAGTACTGTTGTAGCCTTAGCGAAATTTAATGTTTTACTGAAAACCCTGTATCTTCAACAAAAACTGAGATATTGTTATGAATGAAGAATTAAATCGTCAATAGAAGATGTGCCTTGATGATGAAGTAAGAAAGCACACGGTGGACCAACTGGAACAAATCAGGGGTGGTTCTAAAGTTAGAGCAAAAAAACAGATTTTGTTTCACCTGTATAAAAGGACGTTTGTCGAGTTTTCTTGATTTTTAAACTGGTGATTGATCAAGAATGGAACATACCTACAATTGAAAAAAAAGTTCAATTGAATCGGACTTGAAATAACATATTTATCAATTAACAAACTTCATCGATTTTTGAATGACTGTTTGAGTGGATCGATTATTTTGCCGGTGAGTGAATGTAGTCCAATAGTCAAAGATGCCATGTCTAGATAGAAATTTAAAATTTTACGTTTGCATATGGTAACTATAGTGTTTTATTGCTCCAACTGTAAGCTATGAAAAATAGGAGTAGTGGATGTGAAATATTGAAATTCCGTATAGCATAAGTTAAATTCCTCCACAATAAGCTCAACCATCTGATTCAAACATTTATGCCAAAGATCCATTCTAATTTAACCACAGAACATACAACATGAAAATTTCCTAATTTTGAATAGAGAAGGTAGCCCATAATTGGATGTCCAAAATTTGGAACTCTGTGTTCATTCCTTTTTTTTTATTTGAAATGCCTAAGAAACAACTGTTTTTCAAAAAATGGGATATGGAAAACATAAAAATCGCCATCAACGCCACTTGAGAAGAACATTTACGTTTGTAATTTTTGCACTAGGTTTATTAATTTGGATAGGGTATCTAGTATTGGAAACCTATTTTTGAAATGAAGAAAATTTGCATTTTTAAGTCAAACATATTTTTATATAATTTCGGTGAAAAAGAAATATTTCAGTTTGATTGAGGTTATGACATATTTAAGGCAGGAAAAAATGATCCAAACATGAATACCTATTAGCAAAAAAGTACCATTAAAAAAAAGTATCCAAAATTGGGCGACTTTCCTCTAACCTTCATCAAGTTAATTCACTCGAATTTCAATTCAATCTTTTTCGAAAAAATAATTTTTTTCTGTGACGGGAAAAAATGTGACATTTTAAATCTCTTGACAGGTCACAAAGTATGACTTTTTACGAAATTACTTTTTTCCCTGTCAAAAAAATAATTCTTCATGTAGCCGGGAAAAAGGTGGGGAAAAAAGTAATTTCGTGGACAGTTATATTTTTTTACTATTAAATGGTCGTTTTTCCTGTCACAGAAAAAAATAGTGTATTATACACGGGAAAAATATTAGATTTTAGCTCTCGGCTTTTTGTCTCCCTCCGCTTCGCGTCGGGAAACAACACAACCTCGAGCTAAAATCTAATACTTTTTTCCCTTGTCTAATGAATAACTAAAGTACAAGTAGCAGGAGTCTCTCTCTCACAAGTTTATTGTCTAAAAAATATACGACCGGGGTGTCTAAACGCATCCCACCCTCAGGTTCCTGTCATGGATTACAGACAAAAACTAGGAATTCGGTTATCAAATTTAAAAATAGGAATGGAACAAGCATTCAAAGTCTGGTCTTATTAATTCTTATTTTGATATGCTTTGGTACGAGTCCTAGTTTCAGGAATCTGTTGTTGAAGAAGATATCTGAATGGTTGGGTTGCATGTTCTTTTAATGGGCAACCTTCTGTAGTTATGGGTTAATCTGGCTAGACTTGCGTTTCTCAAATAGGAAAGTGTACCATTGTGTGAGTTCAGTTCGAAATCAAATTAAAACAAGTAGCAGGAGTCTCACTCTCATAAGTTTATTGTCTAAAAAATATAGGTACGACCGGTTTCGGGGTGTTTTGAGAAACGCTAGTCTAGCCAGAATAACCCATAACTACAGAAGGTTACACATTAAAAGAACATGCAACCGTGCAGACATCTTCTTCAACAACAGATTCCTGACACAAGGAATGCTTGTTTCATTCCTCTTTTTAAATTTTATAACCGAATTCCTATTTTTCACTGTAATCCTTCACAGGAACCTGAGGATGGGATGCGTTTAGACACCCCGAAATCGGTTGTATATTTTTTACACAATAAACTTGTGGAAGTGAGACTCCTGCTACTTGTTCTTATTTTATTTCAATCTGAACTCACACAATGGGTACACTTTCCTACTTTTTTGATATGTTTCAATTGAAATATTTGGTATTTATGAATTATCTTGAAAATCTCAATGAAATTGTGATAGGACCAAAACATAACAAGGTCGACAAAATAACTAAAGACGTGAATAGACGAACATTTCGGTCGCAGACCATAGATTTTCCAAAAGAAGACTACCGGCTCACAAAGAGCGAGTAATCCAGGAATGATTGAAAAACAATGTTTCGTACTTCATTTCGATTACACACACAGTGGCTCTCAAATTGACCAGATGTGAATCCAATGGATTATTCTCTCTGAGTCATTTTGGAAGGCAAGGTTCGAACTAAATAATATACTAGCTTAGAGACGCTGAAGAAATGCATTGTCCGTGAATCGGTTGAAATACCGGCATGTTATGTTCGGCAACTTGCGATTTAGTTTTTGACCGAATCAAGGCAATAGTCACAGTGAATTATGGTCATATCGAGCCAAAGTGATTTGATTCCTAAAATTTGATTATGTTCACGCGTTCTTTACATAAATATGAATAAAAATAAATTTATCCACGACTATTGTAAAATCCGTTCATTGTATGTACATCTGTGGTCGGCCTTAATAATATCCATTTAACACAATGGAATAATGAGATTAGAATTCACTGCTAACAGATGCTTCATAGATTTAGCTTTGATATAATATTCTTTAAATTGGTATTTCTTTAGTACTCTGAAGTACTCCAACCAACAAATATGGGTATACTTTGACAAGCTTTTTATTATGAAATATACAATGCTCAGTTTTCCAAAAATTTCTCATGTGACTTTTTCCACGCTTGTCATAGAAGGTTCTTGTCGCGGTCGCCAAATATAAATTCTTCAAGAAATATATTCAGTAGTCGTGAATAAAGTATAGTATGCTACTCGCGTATAATGGCTGTATTATGGCGGTGATTTGGTCCACTCGCCTACGGCTCATGGCCTGAACTTTACCTCGCGAATAATAGATATCATTATACGCTCGTTGCATAATATACTATTCTCAACCCAATTCATGGCCTTTTGAATAGGTTTAACTTCAGGTGCCGGATCCTGTAGCAATATCTTAATTTACAAACCAAAGGTACATACAACAATATCCCAGAGAATATGGACTTCATCAACAACCCTGCAGTGGCTAATAACCAAAATTTTTTTTTATTATATTATTATTCATTTGGGACATCATAATTGAAATATAAAGATAATTGTTTATGGTTAGCATATACATACAACAACATTGTATTTAATAACATTCAATAGTTTAATGCATCATGAACGCTAATGGCCTAGTTTTCGTATCAATAAAGGGCTATACAAGATCATAGATTTATCATACTAACTAGATAGCGAACATGTCAAAAATTTTGAGGCAAACGGCGGCCATTTGCAGTTTGGGTTTTACTTGAGAGGTCTCAATTTTTCAAAAAAAAAAATTCGAGTACAGTTGGCATAAAACTTCAAAATATACGGGTTTCATCCCAAACTGCAAATGGCGGCTCTTGCCTCACTTTTTTTTACGTGACAGTTAGGAAGTTCGATGTCCAGTTAGTATTATAGGTCCATGTACAAGATTCAACAATCTACAGAATGAATATGTATGCATTTACCTCGAGAAATGAAACAAAGATGTCGGTGAAGTTACCTCCAATCTGGTAGCAGAAGAGGCTTTGTGGTTATCACTGAGCTGATCGAGTTTCACACACTTCACTCGAAATTGCCCAATCGGTGAAATTGAAAATAGATGGAAAGATGTTGCTTATCAGAAGATGATGGATGAACTTGATATATTTTTAGTAACTCAACCGAAAAAATAATTTTTCGCAACATAATCGCCTTTTAACTCGCATGAATACCTCGATACTCAAATTAATTATATATGGCGAAGTTTGTTTAACGACCGGGTCCAATCCGCGGCCGCAAGTGGCTCCAGCAATCGGGACAATTACTCCAAAAGCTAGGCAACATTCACGACTCAACAGTGAGATAACATCTCAACTATATCAAAATGTCATTGAAAATTATAACAAAAGAGTGGACGTATGTGGAACGGCCAGGGGGGGCCGTTTGGCAAATATTATTTTTCGTACATGAATGTCATAACTGATTTTTCAATCTTTATACAGTGTGTTTGGTCATGACTTAGCGATAATTTAACGGCATCAAATATACCTCATTTTTTCGACAAAAACACCCACATTGGGGAGTTAACCCCTTCAGTTTTGGAGTGGCCCCTATTTTAAATTAACATTTTTATTTTAGTTGACCCTTCTGAATAATATCGATTTCTCTGGACATAAAGGTCCTAGAGATGTGAAAAACATTTTTTTTAAAGATGATACTACCACCTTTTATTTAAGTGGAACAATATGAAAACATTTAACTTAGAAATGTCATAAAAAATTCTTCAAAAAAATGTACTGATTTTCTTAGTAAATCCGCAATAGTACAAGAACTAGCACATTGAAGTATAATTTTTTTCAATGAGCTAACACGCAAGGATATTAGCTACAAAACGATACCAACATAATTTCTGTAAGTTACATAATGAGAAAGTAATTGCTGTTCGAACATGACCCTTATGAAAATTGATAAAATAAAATAAAACTCAGTACTGTACTTTCGATAATTTTTGATGATCAAACAAACAAATGATCCTAAAAATTGCTCAAAATGGCCTCTGCTTTGTAGACAAGCATTGGCACTCATGACGACCTGTAGCAACAAAAAAAAGTTTGGGGCGCTCGCGTGGTGGTCACGTTCGAACAGCAATAACTCTCAAAATATGTAACTCGCAGAAATAATGTAGGTGTTGTTTTGTAGCTAATATCCTTGGGTGTTGAATCATTGAAAAAAAAATTATACTTCAATGTGCTAGTTCTATTACTATTGCAGATTTACTAAGAAAATGAGTACATTTTTTCACAAAATTTTTTTTATACAATTTTTTTATGGCATTTTCAAGTTAAATGTTTTCATATTGTTCTACTTTAATGAAAGGTTGTAGTATCATATTTCGAAAAACATTTTTTTCACATCTATAGGACCTTTATGTCCAAAGAAATCAATATTATTTGGAAGGGTCATCGAAAATAAAAAAGTATATTTAAAATGGGGGCTACTCCGAAACCAAGGGAGTAAACTTCCCAATGTGGGTGTTTTTGTCGATAATATTAGGTATATTTGATGCTCTTAAATTATCGCTAAGTCATGACCAAACACACTGTATATAAAAATCAATTGATGTTCGTTAGTCTCGCTAAAACTCGAAAACGGCTGAACGTCTTCATCTTATCCTGGTCTTGAAATGTTGGTGGCGGTCTAGGGAAGGTTTAAAAGGCGAGAAAATTTTTTCTCTGCTACAGAAACTACAACGTTGGCCATAATAAAGTGCGACATGATGGATGTCACTTGAATAATTTTGACGGTTTCAATAACTATCGTCAAATTTAAATATTTGAATTGGCCTGAACAAACCGTAGATGAAGAAAAGTACCGTAAAATGGGGCGAAGTCGGACAGTAGGGGTGAAAACGGACACTCGGTTCTTCCCGTCGTTTTCGTCAAAGTCACGTAAGCGGTAAGATCAAATTAGAATGTTTTGACTATAACGAGTTAGTTAAAGTCTAGCAAAGGTACTGTGCGGATCGTTTCAAGAAGATAATCATTCTTGTAGCTTGCAGGTACGTCTTATTGAATGTAATCATTTATCCACTTTTTACAAATTCTAAAAAGAAACTCTTGCACACAAGAAATAGTGGGGAGTGCTTGCATGAAACATATTCTGAGTCGTTAAGGAATTAATCGAGAAGAAATAGCTATAAAAATTACTTCTTTATAATAAATGAAGAGATTAAAAAAATTTCCCTTTGTAGGGGTGAAGTCGGACACAATGGGCCGGCAGTATAAGGCTAAAATTGGCATTTCATTTATGAATTACACCCATGAAAATTTACATAAAGCTGTGAACGATGTTAAAAGTCATCGAAAAACACTTAGAGAAGCTGCCGAGTGTTATGGTATACCAAAGTCAGCGTTATATGATAAGGTGAAAGAAATAAAAACAAAAAAACATGGAGGACAAACAAAACTGTCTGAGTTAGACGACAAAAAATTGGTCGACGGAATAATCACAATATCCGAATGGGGTTTTCCAATCACTAGAAGCGACATTCGTCTTTTAGTAAAGAGCTTTCTTGATAGAAAGAAGTTGAGGTGAAGATTGATCAATTCAAGGATAACTATCCCGGAATTGATTGGTTTCATAATTTTATTAAACAAACAGCATAATAAAATCTTGACAGAAAAACTAGCCCAAAATATAAATGTTGAAAATGTTGAAATTGTTAGAATGAAAGCTAATTTGTGATGTTTTCATTCATTTTCTCATCAGAATATATTTTATATTTTTTTATCTGTTTCCAATAAAAATTTCAAACATGCTGAGAGTTTAATTGATATCCATTGAAATGTCACCTTTTTTTGTATAATTAAAAGATGTTTTTGTGTCCGTCTTCATCCAATACAGGACTCGAAGACGTTTTTGAATTGAAATATACGGCTGTCCATCTTGACCCCACACATAGGGGTGAACGCGGACACTCTTTACCACAAAAAAATAGTGAGAAGCTAAAATTTCAGGATGAAGAAATGATCAGATTATATTTGGGGGGCATCATGGAATCTTAATTATTTTTTTCAGAATTTTTTCGCTCAGTTTAAGAAAGTTATTCACAAAAATATTTGAAAATCGTCCGACTTCGCCCCACTTTACGGTATAGAAGTAATCGTAGATAAAATTTATTATTGATTTATTAGTACAGTCAAAATGCCAGCAAGACGCAGAGGGGCAAATTTGAGTGGTAGAAAAAACCATCCTTGAATCTTGCGAGATAAAAGAGCACAGAGATCAGCTAGTAACAAATGAAAATTTTTTGAATATGAATGCAAATCATGTTATTCATTTATTCTTAAAAAACCGCGCGATTTGAAACACCCTTTAGATTAATCATCCCACTCCGTCACAAAAATGTGAACGAGTCACCACTGCAGATAGGGAGATCAGATCAGAACGGCCCTCATCATGTCTTACATAAAATATGAGGCCACTGTGGCTCTGGAACAGGGCCAAAAACTAGATTTGACCCCTTTTTCGGATGCAGGGCTGGATTAAGAAGGTGTTTTATGGTCTGTTTTTGACATGAAGGGGAGAATAATAGGCCTTGTTTTCATTGCCTTGTTCAATGGTTGTTTTGTGCGAAGTTTTCGTTCAAATTTTGGTTAATGTGTTCTGAATGCCTGAGGTTCTGATAGTGGTAAGTTTTTGTGGGTGCTTTAGATTAGCATTTTATCCTTTCGACCAAAAAGGTTGACTGCCTCATCAATTATTTCATGTCGTCAAGAACTGAAGAGAAAAATAAAATGAGTATGTGAGGGTTTGGGATCCATTCAGAGGATATCTGAGTGAAACAAAAAAAAAACAGTTCCAAACTTAAGAAAAATTGTTCTACTTTTCAATAAGATGAAAAATGTTGGGACTTGATAAAGGCGCAATGAATATCCTTTGAGTAGATTAAGGTGCTACCAAGAAAAAATCAATCGAATCGATTTATTCTTGTCAGCAGGGACCACTTACAGTGCACTTCAAAATTATGGAACAACTTCATGTTCTCATAAGAAAAATATTTGGCAACAAAATCCTGAAACGGGTAAATATTTGTTCCACTTCTTCCAAATTTTTTCACATTTTCAAAATTGGTGGAACATTTTGAAAAAAATTAAAACTTTTTTAAGTTTTGGGATTCAGCAGATATTCATGAAATTCTTGCGTCATTGTTTTCATCTTGGCTCCCTGAACAATATTAGTGAAAAAAACAATTGGCGGATCTGTCTTAGTTTGGAAGATATGGGCCCCTAAAGTCCGAAAAATATTTCACCTGAAAGTCACTTTTCCCACTACAAAAACACTGAATTACCGCTTTATTAAGTTTAAAGCCTCTTTGAACATTTTAACATAAAGATTTGATCCATTTCATTTCAAATATATTCAATAATTATTGCAAAAACATTGAAAAATTCGAGGGAAAGCCCGTCGTTTCTTATGGTGAGTTTGGCACTGCCGCGAATTACTTCGCGCGAATATGATACGATGCATACAGATCGCCAATTGTTTTCTCACTAATATTGTTCAGGGAACCAATATGAATACAATTGCGCCAAAATTTGATGAATATATGCTGAATACCAAAATTCAAACAGTTTTAATTTTTTTTTCAAAATGTTCCACCTATTTTAAAAATGTGAAAAAACTCCAGGGTGTATGGGACCAAAGAAGACATTTTATGTCAAAAAATGGCGGTGGACACTTCTGAAGAACACTGAAAAACAAATGACTGTAATTTTATTTTTTTTTTCTAAAAACCGATTTTTCAGCTGAAATTCATAAAAAAAATTATACTTCTATTCCTTTAATAGCAAATAATCAAGAGAAAAAATCATCATTCGAAAATTTTGGATTTTACGAGAGAAAAAAAAAAATAAAATCGAAAAAAGTGTTTTTTACAGAAATCTCAAAAATGCCTAGAGATAAAAAGCTGAATTATTAATTCAATGCCTAATCGATCACCTTAATATGAATCGAAAAGGCCGAGGGGGCAGATTTACCATTGAAACCCCGGTATACTCTTTCATCATCTCAAAGTAAATGAGCCATAACAAAGTGCCCATTTTGAAAACCTCTGTGAACTATAGGTTTATTTGGGTTTTTGCTGTCACATTAAAAACCCCATATTTCAACGTACTGGATATTGTCTTTCAGCTTGAACTCTGTATAACATGTGTAAAAACATCGCAAACACAAATTGCACGTTCGTTGAACCTAAAAATACTATCAATTAATTTCCCAGTAGCAGACTCTATCGCCAACGTCAATCTCAGCAGCGAGTAGGCGGCGGCGTCAGTATGGACTCTGAATTAACCGTTTTTAGCGACCTCCAGGCAATAAATCGGAGGTGCCGGCCGGCCATAAACTACCCATAGAGAGACGGCGGTTACTTTCCGCTCTTCTGATGCGGAAGTGGTCTCCGGAAAATGGGGGGAAAATAAGTCTGTCAGTCGTGAGATGTCAGCAGGATTGGATTCTGACGTCCAGTCCACTGATATACGATTCCGATTGCGTGTTTCGGAAGCATAGAGAAATATAGAGATCGTGGAAGGCTCGGCAGAGATTTCTTCGAGCGCGTTGGATGTTATTTGGAAGAGTTGTTTTCTATGAGTGTGGAAATTTTGTGGGGCTGGAAATCAAACAAGATATGACAGTTGAAAAGAGGAGAATATACAGCGTGAAAGCTCTTCTTGCGGACAGCTTCAATGAGGGCTACCGTTTTTTTTCTCACTTGTTGGCGCCTCTGTTGTGTGAGGTTCTGTCAAATTTTGTTTTACTGTCATTGATTTATTATTACTACCTATAACAAATTCTTATTTATTATTTAGCGGTTTTATTAGTCTGGTAGAAAAAGTACCTATACATTTTATTCTTATACAATAATCTGTGAATACTGTACATAATCGAGCTTGCCGCAGGGTTGTGCCGTTCCGTATTTTTCAGAAAAAGAGGGAGGACATAAGTTTTCGAACGATAAGACCTGTAACGGTTTAATAGACTGCGAATAATTTTTCCCCTGCCAAGTCGACGGGACGCCACTGATCCCCGATGTCATAAATCGATTGATATTGATTCTGAAGTTTCCGGCGAAGAATGCCGATCGAGGATTGTCGTTCAATGTGGAATTTTCGGTGGAAAGTGAGTTTGAATATTTTTTGGTGGCTTTATTCTGGTTGAGTATTTTCAATCTTTCTTTAACATTTCTTTAATAATTTGAATAAGTAATTCTTATTGATAATTATTATATTACTTCTTAGAAAATTTTATATTTTCTTGCCTTTCTGTTGCCCACCGTTAGTGTGTCACGTTTCTCTTCTTTTTTTTTCCTTTGTTGGAGAGCCGCCACTGTTTCTCACTGTTTGATATTGAAGATATTTTCTTTGAAACAATTTAGTTTCATTCTCATAATAATAGATCTTTCGGATCATATGTACCATTTTTTTGTATAACTGATCTGTCACTCTATATATAACATAAGTTTTTTTTCACTTTCCGGAAAGTTCTATTCTATTTTAAGTTACTTTAAGGTTTATGATTCCATTCAATTTTCAAGTTATATACCGTTAATTTTCATTCTCAATTTTTCCAAATTTAAACAGAACATATTTCTCTCAACCATTTGTACAAAATTAATTCCTGATCTTTTTTCTCCACGCATGATCGAGATTCCATTGACTTCTGAAGAAGGTTCCAGAAACACATGGGAAGTTCCTAATCAGGCCGTCTTGAAACTCCTCATCAAAATTCCAACTGCACTTTGGACAATTAGAAAACAACTTGTCGTTGAGGCTAAAATTCTCATTCAGGCGAGCATCCACCAAATCGAATCTACCACTGACGATTGGTACTTCTTTTCCAAATTTTGCCGAAAAATGAGATTGTTATTTCAAGCGAAAATTCCTCAAAGTTTGAAGGACCTACCACGTGAGACAACCAAAATTTCTTTTTTTTATAAACTGGTTTCTTTTTTCCAAATTCTGTCTGGAGACCTAATAACTACAATCAAAGATCAGAGAAAAGTTCTATCTATTATTTTTTTGTAAATGTTCTGAATTTTGAATTTTCCATAGCCTTCAACAATAGTTTTTGTTATTTATAGTTTTAATAAATTTGTAAAATTTTGATATTTTTTTCTCATAACCTAACCACTCAGCAAGATCTGTAAATTCTGTTTCAATTCTTTCTCTTTCATCTGGTTTACTTGACTTACCTGGTGCCCAACAAAAAGTCAAGTTAGTAATATCCTTGGTGCCCACACCCTCACCATATCAAAGTGAGCAGCCGACAGGCATACGTGTGATTTTACATTACTGGGGCCCGATTCTTGAAAAATCTATCATGCGAGAATTGCATTTCTCTCTCAGTGACCGAGAGAATCTGTATTCTCGAATTCTCTCCCGACCGAGGACGAGTTCTCTACTACTAAATGGTAAGAGAGATGACTATTTCCATAGGAGAGAATCACAGAATGGAGCAACTATTCTGTGTCTAGTGTGAAGTGTGACTGAAATTATTCGAATTATGCGTGAGAGAAGTGAGATGACATCTCGTATAGGAATAGTCGAACGAGAGTTGTCATCTCTACGAAGTTCAAGAATCGGGCCCCAGACCGTCAAAATTATTCAAGTGACATTCATCGTAGCGCACTCTATTATGGCCAACGGTGTGGTGACCGAGACTAAAGAAACAGCAATTGATTTTTATATACACTGGTTCGTTCTACTACTGAAATTTGCCCGTTTGCGGCTTGCTGGCATTTTAACTGTACTAATACATCTATAATAAACCTACCGTAGGTTTCACAAAGCTTGATTGGGCAATCAAATCGTTGATTTTGAATGAAGTCGATGGTTTATGTCAAAAAATGAACTGAAAATTGCACAGAAATTATGACATTTCAATAATCAAGGTGATTGGAGTTTTGTGAAACCCGAATACTTCTATAGTCCGTTCACGAAAGGTTGAGCCGTCGGTTGGCCATGGAAATTTGGCATATTCCTCTGTGTATATTAAAATTTAGGTTATGTTCTTGTCAGATTGATACGCAATGTTGTCAATATTGCATAGAGTTGTATGATAACTCGCAATCTCGTCGAACGAGACCGGGTACATTCGGCAACGTTGACCTTATTTTACGTTATGACAGCAAATACTGCCAACTTCAGATAAATAAAAAAACGCCTGCTATGTGCTCAACCTTTCGTGAACGGACTATATACTTTACTTTATTTGCGGTTTATTCAATAGAATTATAAATTTCAAATTTGATAATAGTTATCCAAACTGTCAATATTATTCAAATGATATTCATCATGGACCACTCTATTATGGCCTACGTTGTGGTTTCTCTGTTCGAGAATGAAATTTTCTCAGCTCTAAAACCTTCCATAGATCTCCACGAACATTTCAAGGCCAAAATAAGATGAATTTTAGAATGAACGAATTTCAGAACAATCCTTGAATTATGCATCGTTTTCTCCCAATTCATGATTTTTTTCTTGAAATAAACGTTTTTGGTAAAAAATTGGAAAAAGATTCACCATGCTCTCGAAGCAATTTGGTAACTTTGTCCAAGAACAAATCTCTTACAATCTCCCTCAAACTCCCTTTACATCACCAAATCTCTTTCCTTTTAATCCATATCCCTCCCACACCCTCGATTTTTTCATCCCCTTTCGATTTACATCAGGTTAAACGTTCAATCTCTCTGAAACCGGCACCACCTAGCGCAACTTTCGCCAAAATGAAATCCTCAATTTGGAGGAGATTTCCCATTTACCTTCTGTCCAATAGCTGGGAGTGTGGAAATCGCCCTCTACCCCTGAACTTGTCTTCCAATCAACCAAATTGGAAGAAACACGTTCTCAATTTTACCCTGGATCGGGGATTTTCCGTTTTTCCATAAATTACGACGAGCTGCGTTATTATCCAGGCTCTCACCCCTACGACCCTGGCCCGTTCGAGGATCCCCTATCGTGTCCCTGGACTGTTCCCTGATCCCCGTGGCCTCTGTGGGGTGTTTTAGGTTTATTAATTAACATCGAGAGTGCGACCTTAGAGGGTTAGGAGAATTGAATTGAGGCGCACGGGGTATATCGATCGGAAAATCTCGATAATCTGGTGGAAAATGTTTCAGAGCACTTTCGGAGGTGAAATGAGTGATTGGGATGTTGGAAATATTGAAAGAAAAACGAGAGAAGTAATGAAATGAAGTTGAAAGCTTTTACACTCTCACTTGTATCATAATGTAGTCATAATGTCACATGATTATGACATAAGAGATTGAAAGTTGAAAGATGAGATTGAGTAAACAGAAACCATTTCATGCCAACAGCAACTCGTCCTGATAATATTATGATGGTTTACCAAATTCATCTTCTGTGACAAGAAAAATGATGAAAAAATGTATTTTACTACTTCGGTTAGAAAGTGTATTTTTTCAGTTTCTCAACTCTACGACCTTTTTTTCGCATTAGAGGTAGGGGGAAATCTTGGACTTCCTGACAGCGGGCAGTGAAATGCTGTCAGTTGTGTGGATCTTTCATTCATAGTCTAGGAGCCAGTGGGCGGCTACCTGCATGTATTTGACCAGACCTGAGTTTTTGTATATTGAGGCCCCTATACCTACTGTACATGAGGTAGGGACTCACTAAGCCCAAAGCGGTAGACCCGGCTAGTGCGCAGGTAAGATAGGTATCGATTTTTGGTGAATTTTAAATGCATTTGACCATGTCTGCCGTTTTGAAATCTCAAAATATATTATTATTATTATCGAAAAATAAAAATGGCAGACCATTATCGCGCGGTTAACATGATGGCAGACAGTCTTGAAAATGCTAAAAAAATAAAATTTCGAAAGTATTCGACCAGATCTGCCATTGAAATATATTATTTATTATAGTCTTAAAAATTTATATCAATAACGGCAGACGTCTTCATTGAGTACACTCATCAGCAGATAACAAAGTCTTAGCTACTACCCGGTCTGATGTCTACTCGTATGTATTACGATCGCTGTTTTACGTCAATTTAACCCACTTATATTTTACTGTATCTCTGTATTTATAGAAATTAATAATTTTTTGTACTTTACATACTAAACTTCATAACATTGATGATAAAGTATATATACAGGGTGTTTCATCATAAACTGGACAAACATATATTTTCGTGTAGGGGACATCGGGAGAGTCATTTTAGCTTTATACTAATTTATTCCGTTTCGAAGCATAAGCGAGATACAGGGTGTCAAACGTCATTTTTGAGCAAGATACTTATGGGTGTGGTCAGTTATGTATAACATTTATTTTAAAGTAACGGTTTTCGGTCAAATCTCAGTATTTTTGGGTCCTCTATTCAGAAAAGTTGACGAACTCCAAAAAAAATCAGAAAATGGCGGAAGACCTGCAATGTGCCTAATTTTTTTGCGGTTGTCAAATTGACTTTTATTTTCTGAATGAACACAATTTCCTAAAAATTTCTGTGAAAAATTTTTTTTCAAAAATCGAACACAAATTTTTTTTACATGTCTACAGCGATGAAAAAATTTCACTTGAAATGGATGAAATTTTGTACAATTGTACTTCTTGAATTATCAATCACGAATATGAAAACAGAATTGTAAAATATTGAACGGTTTCGTTACTACAGTCATTCGGATGTTTCGTTCAGACCTCTGCAATTTTGAAAAGAAATTTGTTTTGAGTTCTAGAGTCAAAATAAGTAAATTATTGGCATGTCCAAACATTCTAGACGAATTTTTTCACAGAAATTCTTAGAGAATTGTGCTCATTCAGAAAATTAAAGTCAATTTGACAATTGCAAAAAAAAATTAGGGACATTGCAGGTCTTCCGCCATTTGTAAATTTTTTTTGGAGTTCGTCAACTTTTCTGTATGGAGGACCCAAAAATACTGAGATTTGACCAAAAACTGTTACTTTAAGTGTTATACATAACTGACCACACCCATAAGTATCTTGCTCAAAAATGACGTTTGACACCCTGTATCTCGCTTATGCGTATGAAACACCCTTTATTTATCATCAATGTTATGAAGTTTAGTATGTAGAGTACAAAAAATTATTAATTTCTATAAATACAGAGATACAGTTAAATATAAGTGAGTTGAATTGATGTAAAACAGTGATCGTAATACATAGACATCTGACCGGTTAGTAGCTAAGACTTTGTTATCTGTTGATGAGTGTACTCAATGAAGACGTCTGCCGGTATTAATATAAGTTTTTAAGACTATAATGAATAATATATTTCAATGGCAGATCTGGTCAAATAATTTAAATATTTAATTTTTTGCACTTTCAAAACTGTTTGCCACAATGTTAACCGCGCGATAATAGTCTGCCATTTTATTTTCGATAATAATAATAATAATATATTTTAAGATTTCAAAACGGCAGACATGGTCAAAGGCATTTTAAATTCACCAAAAATCGATACATACCCTACCTGCGCACTAGCCGGGTCCACCGCTTTGGGCTTAGTGAGTCCCCACCTCATGTACAGTAGGTATAAGGGCCTCAATATACAAAAACTCAGGTCTGGTCAAATACATACAGGTAGCCGCCCACTGGCTCTTAGACTATCACTAAAACCTCCTCGTCCAGTGCAATATCGGAGTGGGAGGACACCCGTTCCAACTATTACACTACGTCATGTGAGCATTACCGGTTTCCCAAGACGATCGGTATTCATCAGCAAGCCCTGACCAGTATCTCCTCCCCTTGGATTTGTTTGGTGATAGGAGGAGAGTTGTACCCTGTTGCGTTAGGACCTTTTCTGTCTAGAAGGATTTGTTAGGATTGGGTTGGGATAACATGAAGTGCTAATTCTACTCCCTGGGTCTTCCTCGATCCGTCCTCAGGTTCGAGGTGCCAACTGAGTCATAGTTACTTCATGCATACTTTCGCTTTACCTTTGTTCCTCTTCTTTGGGCTGACTTGTGGGTGTTTGCGTCAGGTCTGGTCGTACGATTTGCCAACATTGCTCACTGGGTCTGCCCCGAGCCCGTTTCCGGTTACGAGGGGTCAGTAAAGCCATAGTTACTTCCTGCTTCCTTCGAGCTTTCCTGAAGAGGATTCATTAGGAGTGGGTTGGGGTTGCATGGAGTACTAACATTACTCACTGGGTCTACCTCGATCCGTTCTCAGGTTCAAGAGACCAGTTGAGCCATGAATACTTCATACACCTGACCGAGAATGATTGGTTAGGAATGGGTTGGGTTACATGGAGTACTAATATTGCGCACTGGGTCTGCCTCGATCTGTCATCAGGTTCAAGGGTCCAGTTAAGCAATAGTTAGTTCATACATCAGCCCGATAAAGATTGGTTAGGAGTTGGTTGGGGTACCTGCAGTACTAACCTAGCTCACTGGGTCTTCCTCGGTCCGTCATCAGGTTCAAGGAGCCAGTTAAGCCATAGTTACTTTAAACACCTGCTCGAGAGGATTGGTTAGGAGTGGGCTGGGATTGCATGGAGTACTGACGTTGCTCCCTGGCTCTGCCTCGATCCGTCCTCAGGTTCAAGGGTCCAGTTAAGCCATAGTTACTTCATACACCTGCCAAAGAAGGATTGGTTAGGAGTGGGTTGGGGTTCTTCTTCTTCTTCTTCTCTGTGCGGTGCCTTACCGGCCGAACTGAGGCCTAGTGGCCCATTTTTCACCCGCATCGTTTTATAGGGACTCAGCTCCTCAGACACGAAGACAGAAATGTCGCGAGCCTGCCAGGAGTGGTCCCTCTCACCATAGGAATAGAAGGTGTTGGATTTCCTAGGTGTGCTGACCTTAACTCAGTAAGGTTTCCACAGTTGAACAAAATATGCTCAACCGTTTCATCAGTACTCCTGCACCACCGGCATAGGGAGCAGCTCGTCAATCCCATTCTCTTCAAATGCTTGTTAAACAGGTGACCAGTCAATGCACCAGTCACCAGACCGAGTTGTTTCCTCTCCAGCAACAGAAGCCTATTGACCTCAGATCGCGAGGACGGTCTCTCAATGAGAATCCTCGACCACCTCAGGCCCACCCCTGCGCTCCATTCCGAGGAAAATTCCTGTTCAGCCAGTTCCTGAAGAAACTTCTGACAGATGTGCGACAAATTGGCAGCGAAGGCTCCGGACCAACAAATGCAAATCCGGCTCCCCGCCTAGCCAGTTCATCTGCCTTGACGTTACCAGGTATATCCGCATGAGCCGGACACCAGATTACTTTCAAAAAGTTATCAGAGCCCAGCCCACGCAGAGCTTTCCTGCATTCTTCTACCAAAAGAGAATCAACTCTAACATCGGATAGAGATTTCAGAGTTCCCTGGCTGTCGCAACATATATAAATGTGCTGGCCAGAGTATCCCCTGCGATTATTTTCTAGTGCGCATGCAAGAACCGCAAATAGCTCAGCCTGCACAATGAAACAGTCCTTCCCCAGAGGGATAGCCTGATTGAAGTGAGGGTTGGGGTTACCTGAAGTAGAAACATTGCTCACTGGGTCTCCCTCGATTTATCCCCAGGTTCAAGGGGCCAGTTAAGCCATAGTTACTTGATGTTTCAGAGCACTTTCGGGGGTGAAATGAGTGATTGGGATGTTGGAAATATTGAAAGAAAAACGAGAAAAATAATGCGATGAGGTTGAAAGCTTTTATACGCTTTCTTGTATTATAACGGGTGTTTCAATAAGAGCGCAATATTTGAATTGCGCTCCATGGCTATGACATGAAAGATCGACAGTGGACAGATGAGATTGAGGAAACAGAAATCATTACATGGCAAAAGCAACTCGTCCTGATTCTCAATAATTATTATTTTTATGATTTACCAAATACATCTTCTGTGAAAAAAATATAATGAAAAAATGGAAATAACTAGTTCGTTTAGAAAGCGTATTTTCATTTAGTTTCTCAACCCTACGACGCTGGCCCGTTTGAGGATCCCCTATCGTGTCCCTGGCTTTAGGTTTATTAATTAACATCAAGAGTGCGAGTTGAGAGAATTGAACTGAGGCGCACGGGGTATATCGATCGGAAAATCTCGATAATCTCGTGGAAAATGTTTCAGAGCACTTTCGGAGGTCTAATAAGTGATTTGGATGTTGGAAATATTGAAAAAAAAAACGAGAGGAATAATGAAGTGAAGTTGAAAGCTTTTTGACGCTTGCTCATATTCTTATAAAATGTCTTCCAATGTGCATGATTGGAAATTCGCGCAATGTTTGAGAGTCAAAATGTCAAATGGTTATGACGTGACAGATCGAAAGTTGACAGATAGGAATAAGTAAACAGAAATCATTTCATTGCGAAACAACGCTTCATGATCGTCAATAATCATTAAGATGACCTAAGTCGGCCCCGTGGCGCAGCGGTAGCGCATTGGCCTGGGATGCCAGGGGTCCCGGGTTCGAATCCCGGCAAGGACATGGATGTTTGTAGTGTTAAAATTGAAATCTATGATATGATATGTTCGTTGCCTAAATGGTCTAAAGTTACCGAGGGCATTGTAAAAGGAAATAAAAAAAAAAATAATAAGATGACCTAATTCATCTTCTATGAATTTGACAAGTCATAATTCAAACTTTTAAATATTCAACGTTTAGTTTTGGCGCCTGCGCAATGAATTCATAGGGCCAATGTACCACGTGATCGCTGCACGCTTTTGCAATAGAGAAGTGGATTCGTGTTAGCGGTATAGTATGAGTTCAGCACAAGGCTTCACTGTAATAATAATAATAATAATAATAATAGTTTATTCTACCCAACAGGAAATTTCCCAATAATAGGGTAACAAATTGACTATGAATAATATAAAACAATTATTCAAACAAAATAATACATTCAATGCCACATCAATAAACAATAACCGCCCCGAACTAAAAAACAAATTAAACTTAAGTTCGTCAGCAGCTTTGCACAATCGATATAACGGAGCCTGCTCGAGTATGTTGGTGTGAGGTTTTGGGAGTCGAAAAGTTGAAGTGGTCCTCGTTTCAATTCTTGGTACTCGAATGTCAATCCTGGACAGTAGATGAGGTGAATCAATTCTTCCACTGACTAGCTTTTGCGCAAATTTAGCGCACTGTCGCTTCTGTCTCTCCTGCAACGTTGAAATTCGCATTTCCCGCATGATCTCCGATAAATCCGCACCACGTTCAGGATACCTGCCGGTCTTTCTGTATTCGGCACACTTCAAGAATTTTCGATGAATGCGTTCAAGTGATGTTAGGTGGGAACTATATATCGGAAACCAAACCACGTTGGCGTACTCTAATTTGCTGATGACAAGAGAAAAATAGAGAATTCTGAGGACAGAAACATCAGGGAATTCTTTGGAACACCGGAACACAAAGCCCAAAGATCGACTAGCGGAGGAACAAAGCTCCTCGATATGAGGAACAAAGCTGAACGTTGAATCAAATAACACCCCCAAATCGCGAAACCGATCCCCACTAGGAATAAGACAATTACCAATTGAGTAATTGAAGGTGAGAGGATGTAAACTTCTTGTGAAAGTCACCTTAAAACATTTTTGTATATTCAAATTAAGTCCATTGCGCGAGCACCAAACATGAACTAACTCCAAGCTGGACTGGAGTAGCTCTGAATCAGCAATTCCGCGTATCCTCAGGTAGAGCTTGAAATCATCTGCATAGGCCAAGGCTAAGCAACTGAGAAGAGCCAGAAGATCGTTGATAAAAATTATGAACAACAATGGTCCAAGATTAGATCCCTGCGGCACACCAGATGACAGACAAAATTCGAACGACTTGAAGCCATTATAAAACACATGACTCATTCTACCTTCCAAGTAAGACTTCATCAGGTCGACAAATCCCGGACTCAGGCCAAGAAAAGAAAGTTTATTCAGCAACATACGGTGATCAACCGAGTCGAAGGCTCGTGAAAAGTCTGTATAAATAACGTCGACCTGACCTCCATCATCCAGAGTCTCCGCGATAAACTGCGACAATGTTGTCAAATTCGTGACCGTAGATCTGCCCCGCATGAAACCGTGTTGCATTGTTGATATATGTGGTCTAACATTGTGATAGATATAAGTGTATAAAGCTTCCTCATATACCTTTGCAAAATTACAGAGCACAGAAATCGGTCTATAGTTCTCTACTTCAGATTTATCGCCTTTTTTGAATATCGGGATTACTCGGGCTCTCTTCCAAATGGTGGGAAAAGTGGAAGTACGCAAGCTGACAGAGATTATGTGATGTAGAGGCTCAGCAAGCACAGAGCTACAGTTTTTGATGAAAAATGAGGGGAGTTTATCATCACCAGCAGTAGTCTTATCAGGAAATTTATCCATAATAGATCTTATTTCATCTTTAGTTATAGAAGGCAAAACAACTGGAGGGTATTGGGAAAAATGAGTTTGGCTATAATCCCTGATTGCATCTGGCATACAAACCTTTGAAAAATGCTTTGCGAACAAATTGACTATATCCCTTGGATCGTCATGTGATCCTCCGTCGCCACGAAATACACCAGGAATTCTTGTGCCACTCTTCCTATGGTTGATGTATTTCCAGAAAGAGGAAGGATCCGACTCTAAATCGCCCTGCACCTCAGCCAAGTAATCATTATACGCCGAAGAAATCCCAGACTTGACCAACGACCGCAAACGCCTGAAATCTTGGAGATATTTAGTTCTTCCTGTGGACCGCCATTTTGAACGATAATAATTCTTCAATCGGATATTGCGCTTCAAATCAGGAGTAAACCACAGTGGAAAGCAGCGCTTCCCAGAGGTATGAGTTCTAGTAGGTACATGATCTTTTATGATCTCGAACAATTTATCATAGAAGTACCGCAGAGCGTCATCAACATTATTGAAAGTTTGGAGAATATTCCAATCAACGGAACCCAGCGACGAACACAAGGCCGGAAAATCAGCTCTCTTGAAATTATAAAAAGTGTTGCTGAGTGTTGGAAAATTTTTTTGGCGTTCAAGGGAGCTTTGACTCGCGATTATGCTAAGCGCGGGATGATACAGATCCTCCAGAACAAAGGGCGACTCAGAATGAGCCACAGACACGTCAATATTGTCTCCTGCAAGGACTAAGTCCAGCAATTTTTGGTCTCTGTTGTAGATGTAATTGAACTGCTGCAACTTGAGGAGGTCACAGAAATTTTTGAACAGCACCGACTTAGGACAAGAAAGTCCAAAACTAAAATAAGGAACATTAAGATCGCCGATTAATAGGACCGTTTTTCCAATAAAGCTCATCTCAAGGGCAGATGTAAAGGTCTCGAGCTGAAAAACAGTAATATCAGGAGGAACATAAACCACACATAAGATGAAATCGAAAGGACAAGTACACTGACACAAAACCACGTCAACCAGTGGAACACGATCAGTCAAGAATTCAGTATTCAACGTTTTGTAAGAAATATTATCTGAAAGTGCAACCAGAACTCCTCCTCCCCGAGATCTGTTGACCCTGAGAAACTGTCTGTCACAACGCACCACACTATATCCCGGTGGAACTATCTCGCAATCAGTCACCGAGTCACTAAGCCACGTCTACTGATACAAATAATGTCATAAGTATATTCGCAGGCTGATTTGAAAAACTGAGGTAATTTAGAATTGAGCCCCCTGGCATTCTGATAATAAATAGAAACACCAGGACGCTCACTGGCCGAAACAGAAGAAATTATCCTGTTGGAAGACATTAGTTTTTCGAGCCAGAGCTCACTATCGAAGGAACACCTCCAATATGTTTAATCTTGAGACCTGTCTCACCTTCGGCTACGCGCAGCTCCATCTCAGTCTTTACGGCTTTAAACATCTCCATTTGCTGTGGCGTTCTGTCAGGAGTGATGAATCTCCATCATATTTATCTTTTATTTTCTGAAACCTGCGCAACATAATAGGAACCAGCTCCGGGGAAGATAAACGCACCCTTATGGGACGAGATCGTACCTGTTTGGTTGGATCGAATTTACCGAGTCTTATAGGAGTAATAGCAACCTGTTCAGGAATATTACACTCCTTCAACAGTGATTGCACCAGCGCCACATCCTCCTTCACCTGTTCCGACCTGCTAGAGCCCCTCTCGGTGTCGCCATGAAGTATTACATTACTGGCACGTTTTGTTCTCTCAACAACTTCAGCAATCACCTGTTCATTCGATGTTACCGGCGCAGGCAACCGTGTCACCGAAACATCCACCGCACCAGCCTGTTTCAGCTCGCGTATCTCATCCCTCAGCTCGTTAATTAACTGAAAGATCTTGGGGATCTGATGTAGCCCCTGCTCACACTCGTCACAGAGATATTTCACTCGTCTTTTGGCGTTCGAACGTAAGTCGAAACATTTCAATTCTGCGGCAGTGAGCTCAGAACAAGCGAGATGTACAGGTCTATTACAGCCATCGCACTTGACAACCTTATCTACCTCCACTTTAATAGTGACATTACACTTTATGCACGCCATTATGGGCATCAAGTAATATTCAAAATATACTGGTGAAAAAAGGGAAAAACAAGGACACTCTTCACAACGGCTGGGCCGATAGCCGGTGACTAACAGACACACAAGAGGGCCACCGGAAAACACAAAGCAGGAATGGATAGGTTACACCAGTACTAAATAATAAAAAAACTGAAATAAAACTTCGCAACAAGATTTGAACAGTAATACCAAAAATGAACAAGCAAGAGTGTGAGAAAGAGGCCAGTTTAGCCCTTCGGGAACTTCGACCCAATAGATATACTGTTCTCTAACCTACTCATTCATGAAAACCTAGGGAGATCGTCAATGGCGTTGATTAAATGGACAACCTCCTTAGTAGAATGTGCCGTTACCTTTTGGGTATACAGGAGGTGTAACGGTATGAATTATTTTAGGACCAGCTAGCTCTGGACACTTGCATACCATGTATTCAGGTGGTGCTGCTTCTGATTCGCAGGGCCTGTAAATCTTATCGGTTCACTAAAACTATCAATTTTCCGTCCACTGAGAATAACATAACATATTAATAACATAAGAATTATATCAGAACCCCCAAAAGATATTGAGAAGGTAAGATTATTGCAAAAGAATTTAATGAATATTTCCCGAACAGTGCGACTGTCATAACATCTTAAATACCTAGAGGAGATGTCACATTTTAGAATAAGTAAATAAATGTATGTTTCTCAAACCCATTACAGAGACTGAAGTTATGAATATGGCGAATAACCTGAAAACTAAACTATGATGAAATTCCAACTTCACTAATGAAAACCTGTATAAATGAAATAATCACACCATTAACATATCGCACCCCCGGTGCGACACTGTCACTTATCCAAAAATGCAAAATTGAGTTAAATATGTATAAGTTGTCCTAAAGCCCCCCTTTACTTGGTACAATAACGTTACTTCTGTAGTACGCATAGTTTCCTAAGAGGGCTACAGTGTCTTTATGGTTTTGGCGCTAAACACGGTTACGCTGGGAGCTACACTGTTACTAAGATAATTGTGTCATAATATTTTCTCGATTCTGGAGCAATAGTGACCCAAGATGCAGTAGTTGTGACATTATTTCTCCAATATTTAAATATTTTTGAACTACATCAATGAAAAACTGTTAAAAAGTTTATGTTCATTTCGAAGAGTTTTTGATTATTTTATTAACAACTGTGCATTATTTGATTTGAAATAAAAATCAGTAAATATTTTGTACTCGTTTTTTCATAACTCAGTGTGATACAACTACAGTTATAATTTTTCGATAGTGCCAAAGCGTCCCTTTTGAGAGGGTTGATATGTATAAATAATCGTATAGTAAATTTTTTACGGTATTAAGTGATCATTATTCAACCAAAAGTGAAGTTAAAAGTTGACATTGTGGTAAAAGCTATTTGTCTCATCTCTATCTTCTATAGTTATTGTTTTGTGACATGTCAAAGTTTAAAATGCTTCTCCTGAGAAACTACATTTCTGCATAAGTGACAGTGTCGCACCGGGGGTGCGATATGCAATAATCAAATCATCCTTTGAAACAGGAATCTTCCCAGATAGTTTAAAGTTAGCGACTATGCGACCATTGCATAAAAAGGAAAGTGTGACAGAATTTAGAAACTATCGACCGATTACTTTGCATCCTAGTTTCTCTAAAATCTCTGAGAAGTGTATGTGCAATAGATTGATGGCGTATTTCTTGGAGAGTGATTTGTTTTATGAAGGACAACATGCATATTTGAAGGGAAAAGAAACTAATACAGTTTTTATAAGTTCACTGAGTCCATGTTAGGAGCGATGGAGAGGAAGGATCTTGCAATGGGCTTGTTCTTGGATTTGACAAAAGCTTATGACTGCGTAGATCATGACAATTTAATGAAAAAATTAAGATTGTATGGAATAACTATGGTACTGCTTATATTTGGTTCGTATCATATTTGTCAGGGAGGTTACAACAAACTGAAATCACTAAAGAGGGACAGACACAGAAACAAAGCTCTTGGTATTAATAGTGTATGAGGTATTATCATGGGAAAGTCATATAGAAATTCTAAATAAAGAATTGAGTTATGTGTGCTACATTTCGAGGGCGTTGTCTAAATATTCAAATGAGAGTGGTCTAATGATAGTTTACATTTCTAACTTCTCATCTCAGATGAGGTATGGCTTAGTTTTTTAGTAGTAGTATTTAGACAGTAGGAATACATTTTTTGAGTCAGAAAAAAGCGCTAAGAGTGATTAAAAAATTATGTTTCAAAACATCATGCAAGGGTCATTTCAAACAAAGTAATATTTTAACTAAGTACTACAGCATATTCATTAAAGAATGTGTAATGTTCCTTGTAAGAAATAATGAATATTTTAGTGCCAATTTGCCATCTCACTCGTATAATGTAATAGACTGTTATTAACACATACCCTGTGCATAGGCTAAATCTTACAGAAAAAGGAGCAAAATATTCCTGCATGAAATTTTTCAATAAATTGCCGTTGAGGATGAGACAAATAAATAAGCATAAGGTATTCAAAAGAGAATTGCATAAACTTTTAATAAAGCTTGAGCCATATACTGTGCAGGAGTATTTAACCTCTACCCTGCGCTGAGAAACATTTTAATTAGTTTTTCAATCTGAATTTGTTTTTCTTTTGACGAATGTTTCGTTCTGATTACATATGTCTGACATGTATGTAGGATTTCTGAAATAAACATTATTATTGTTATAGTGAAAGAAGATAATAATATTAACCGATTGAAATCAACCAATATTAAACTCATACTTCGGAGCTAATCTCGACCTCGTTCAAGACAAAATGCAGGGAATTGGTATCAAATAGAGCACCTAGAGTCCTTCTTATTAGGACTCATCAGCACAGGACAGCTCTGAATGATACAAGGTATTTCTTGTAACTTACATACAGCGAAATGCATCTTCTTTGAGTATGAGGAATAAATATACCGAAGACGCCATCTCTAGCTCCATACGTAAACCTTCTTCCATAGCATGAACCTTGAACGAAGTTGCGAGATGTTTACCATTTGTCGCATTTACTGAAGCGTTCTCGCATTTCGCAAATTTAACGTCCTCAGTCCACGACGCGGTGCACTCAGGATAACACAGGGTAACGTCAGTTGACACCATAGTAAATAATGAGCGTTTTTAATCTATTTCAATTTAACCCAAACATGATCAACATGATCATTCTACCAGATAAAACATCAAATCCGACTCTTTCCATCAACACTTTCTCGTAACAATGCAGTGATGTTATCCAGTAACAAACAAAGCTGTTGTTGACATAAAAAAGACAAAACACGCACCTCGTTACCAACTCCCTCCTTATGCAAATATCCTCCAATAGGAAAACGCGCTCCGTTATTTCTCAACATTTATAACCCCCGAGATCCATTGTTGTGACGAAACGGAAATCCATCGGGTAATATTATTACGAATGTGAAACGACGTTTTTTTTCGGTCGGGATTTTCCGAAGCTCAGGTTAGGTTGGGAAAAGCTGTACAGGATTCAAGCACACGTGCTTTCGTGTTTTTAGGGTAAATAAAGAGGCGGTTTAATGACACGCTCTGAAGATGAGTAGAGGTTTTTCGGTGTTATCTGTGTAAATTTGTATTTGTTATGATGGCCGAGAGAGTATGAGGTTGTTTCTTTTTATTAGAAATGCTCATTTGATGGCATGTGAATTGGGATATCTGTTCAACCATTTAATTCTATTTTTCATTAAGCACTTGTTTTACTCAAACGAGTGTCATATCATTCTGCCCAAATGTCTGTAATTTTCTAATTTCAGAAAATATTAGATGTATAAAATTAAAGAGAGTAGCTTCAACAGTCTGTTGTGTCGAAATCATCTGAACTCCAATAAGATGATTCAGCCAGAAAAAGACCAGATAACTTTTTGTATTACTAAATAAACCAAAAAAATATACCAGTCATCGACTGTCAAAATTGACAAATATTTTCGAAATATGACAAGAGTTGCTTTTCTGAAATGAACAAGGGTTTTTTCCTGATGACGGTTGGCCGAATCGTTGAAAAGAAGTATCGAATATGATGAAAACCGCCTGAGCGATATTTGAAGAGACTTATTGACACCACTTTAGCTACCAAAAGATTAACCATGCACTGTACATAAATATGTTATAAATGATTTTCCTATAAGATATGTTATTTCGATAATCAAAGTAAAATGCCATTTTTCAATATAAATGACCGGATGTTTATTCCATTATAAAGAAGAAGCTATGCCGATTGCCGTTAATAGTGGAAAATAACATCAAGCGATTGACCATCACGACCACGCTCACAGGGCCATATCCTTTTAATGAAATATTCCATATCCAAAGTGCATATCCATTAGTATTTCGTGATTGTGTTATACCTAATAAAACAAAGAAGCGGAATAATTGACACCACCTGTAAACTGAAAATACCTTAATATTGAATGCTATATCATAATATCAACAACTTCCTTCCTCCTCTGAAGGTCCAGATGTGTCTACAACCATCAACGTCCTTCAACAATTATGTAAATTTCACCCCCATTAGAGCACAGCCAAGCCGGCGAAGGTAAACAGGTTACAACAACCCCCGGAATACCACGGACCACCCTTAATGGAGTTTAAAAGGTGAATGGGGTCGATTTATTATGAATCGATGTTCATCAAAAGCTGCTTCTTGTATCTGAATCATGTTGCCGGCACTGACGGATGTTCCAGATTAATGTTAGGGGTTGCTACAGTGCGGACGGGGTGCTGTACGGAATTTCAAACAGGGGGCGGGTATCAGGAGGTTGGATATAATCAGTTAGGGGTTGGTTGAACCTCTGATATCAATCTGGAGGCTTGCGGAGAATGTATTCAAGCGGAAATCTGGAGTGGTGTCATATGGTGTATTTTCGGGTAAGGTAATTCGGAATTTGTGGATGAGTGTTTTTATTGGAAGAGTAGGTTGAGAGCATATTTATTTGAAAATGATTCGAGTCGAAAATGAAATTGCTAACATTGGAAATATTAAATTTGGTTAGGAGTTTCAATAACTTATAATTATATGTTATTTTGCTCAAAAATGTTGAATGCAAAATTATAGACTATCAAATGAGGGGACAGCATTCAATATCTAATACTGTATCCATCATTTAATATGTTGAGAACTAGTTTAGGGATTCATCAAGTCATGTAGCTTGCTTTTCGAGCGCTAGTTCTACATAAACGAGTGCAATATGGTTTTGACCAAATGTCCGTAATTTTAGAATTTTGAGCTGAAAATTGTCTCAAATGATAGGGTGCGACTCCCTGATGTAGTCAAATTGAATTATGTCCGTGGGGCCGTCAGGCCGGCCGTTAGTACGATAACTTTTTGAGAGTGTGTACAGTTCAAAATTCCACGGTTAAGTTCGTTTACAAGCAACATCGTAGAGGGTGTTTCATAAAATATGGCGATTCGAAATTTCGGTTCTTCAATATCTCAAACGAAGCGACCACTTGCAAGATGCTCATGGTAAGCCTCATGCAACATTTGTGCCCATACTGGACCTTAGAAAATTCATTTTGGAATATTGAAAAGAAGAAACTTCATATTTCCATAACAAAATAACCGATTCGAGTGAAATTTGTTTTTGAATGAAGATTGATATACTGAATGTTCATGCAAAATTACGAGGGGATCAAATCATCGGAATCATATATTTAATGTTTTTCAATAATTCTCGAATAATTTTCAGAATATAATTCCGATCGTGCTCAGATTTCGCGTTCATATACTGAGCATAAATCTTCAATCAAGTCTTATACAGAATTTTGAAGGAATAGCATTATTGCTCTACCAATGAACGAGCACTCAAAAGTACTTGCTCAGATCTTTACTTGATTTCTTTCAACGATATTTATGTTTCCTTACATTTTCAACCCATGAGCAATGAACAATGTTCAGTCTTCCTTTTAAATTTTTGAGTTGAAGAATTGTTATTGTACAACAATTACAGATCTACAAGGTGTATTCAAGGTTTCTTATCCTATAACAACAAATATTTTTAATTTTAAATTAAATTTTTATTTTACTACCAATGGAGTAAGTTTTTTACTTTCTGAATGAAGCAAATCTAAAAAAATAACCAATAATTGCACATACCAACATAAAAAATAGCTTTTTATTAAAAATGATAATTTTTTGACTTCCTAAGTACCAAAAATTTATCAATCGGATTTATCGATGTTCTCAACATCTATTAATAGGTGTACCGATTAGATACATGCTATTTCATGAGTAACAGATCATTCAGCATGCATTATGTACTATGTGGGTATGTATCGGTATTGACTTGACAACAACTGACAATTTTTGCCGCGGGAATTCGTCTTTTATTATTCAAAATTGCGCTATTCTGACTGGCAGAAATGGTCAACAGTCAAAACACAAGATTTTTTTTAATCGGATAAATTTCTCTCTGCAACTAAACAGTTTCGCCAATCCTTAATTTTACGAGAAAAACTGACCATTTGCTGTCGGTCAATTTTTTCGATTCATTTTGTGGTTTTTCAAAAATATAAATTATTTATTCACTAAAATGGTATATTTTACAGTTTATAGCTTCTCCTTCCCTCCAAGCTAATTCATATGAAGCTATATAAAAAAAATCTTTTTTGTAGTCCTTCTGGTTCTTCTGCATTCTACATTTTTGCCATTTTCAGTATATCTTTCTTTCTTGTCCAATGCTTCAGAGCATACCTTCCTTTTCGCTTGAATGGCTTGTAAATCTTTCTGTTCACTACATTTGTATTTCTCGCATCACGAGCTTCTTTAAATGTTATGTCGACAAAAGGATTAAATCTTGAACATCTTTCGTCTAAGGATTAAATTTAATATTTTACTCACAGAAATATTTTTCTTGCACGAGTTTTACTAGATATTGAGGAAGAGAAGTTTTATTCGATAAAAACTAAAAAATGATGCACCTTTTTTTATCGATATCAAAGGGACAATAACATTTCCAGGTTTATGACATTTCAACATTGGAGCTAATTTATCACTGCAATATTTAATTGTTGTATATTCGGCCCCAACGCCATATTTTAGTCGTAACATTTATTTCACTGACCTTTGCATACGTCCAAATAGTAAAGACCAATCCTGAATAAAATTCCTGTTAGGATTATTTCCCTGTATGAACATTATTAACAGCGTGTTCTTCATTATTTACGTATATTTCTGAACACAACATCGCAAAGCTTCTGCAAACTTTCGCAGCTGGAGTCGAAGTGACGTAAAGTTGTTTTAGGACAAATCAAACAGCGACTGTATCAACAATTCGTCAAACTAAAACCAATAACTGTCGACTTTCGTCGTAATAATCTTTGTTTCGTGTTGGCACGAACGTTTGGATGGTCCCTGCCACTTAAAGGAGATCTGCGCTGTATAAACAGAGTCCTTTTGTAGCTCGAAGTGGATGGTACATTGTTCAATTGTTACTCTTTTGGCTTTTACATATCTAGTTTCTTAAGCTTTGTAGAATTGGATTTTTTTGTTTTGTGACATTGTCATGATGGAATGATTCTTCGGTGGGATTGGTTCTTTTCAGTTGGGGGTTATTCGTATTTTCTTCTTCCATAGAAATCAATATCGTTTAGTTCACTGAATCCTGCGGTTCTATAAAATAGAGAGTTGCAACCTAATTTTTGAGCGCTCGTTCTACTTAAACGAGTGCTATATCGTTTAGCCCAAATGTGTGTAATTTATGAATTTTGAGCCCAAAATGGTCTCAAACGATAGGGTTCGACTGCCTGATGACGAATTCGTGGTCAAATTCAATTCTGGTTTTGGAACCGCCCGGCAGCACGATATCTTTCGAAGGGATTGTCCTAGAGACTTGAAATTTTCAGAATGAGTTCGATTCTCAAATGGCTCGGTAAAGTTCGTTAACCAGCAAAATCTCACAGGGTGTTCCATAAAATATGGCTTTTCAAAATTTTTGTTCCTCTCAATATCTCAAAATAACGAAACCAATCGAAATTAAATGTTACGGCCAAATGCAAGATGCTTATAACAAGACTCATGCAACATTTTGTTTCCTAAGTTTAACCATAACGATAGAGAATTCAATTGGAATATTGAAAAGAAGAAACTTCATATTTCCATAAAAAGATATTCGAGTGAAATTTTTTATGAATGAAGATCGATATAGTGAATGTTCATCCAAAACTTTGTGGCCATAGTATTAATAGAAACATAAAAATTCAATTGAAATATTGAAGAGAAAAATCTTTATATTAACATAACAGGATATCCGATAGGAGTGAAATTTCTTCTGTGAATAAAGATTGATATACTGAATCTTCACACAAAAGAACCAACCTATACACTATCTTTAGACTCCTGCTTGACTACTTTTCGGACAGAAACACTTAAAATCGAAAAATGCATAGACAGAAACTTCCAAAAAAACTAAGAAAGGTGTGATATTAGAACCCATTCTGATGGTCAAGCTGCTATTGAAGCACTGAACACCTATATCATAGACTCACAGCTTATATGAGAGTGCCAAAGAAAACTCAATAAACAACAAGGTCTCTTTAGTATAGGTTCCCGTTCACTCTGCAATCGAAGGAATTGAAGACCTTAATACACTGGCCAGAAAGGAAGCATAAACGCCACTTCCTGGTGTGAGGTATCTACTTTGTTGTGCCCTGTATATGGTTTTATTACGTTTACACAGATGTATTGATTGGCTCAGGTCGATCGATTGTCAAGACCTCACACATATGGAACTGCCATCGAATGAAGATATTCAAAAACTTTAAATCTATTTTCTGATTAAACTGAAACCTTCACACTGGCCCAGAACCTTTATGTGGTATAGGAATATGCACCTATAAAAACGTTTCTGGAGAAGGAAGAAACCGTCAGAGAAGCACACTGGAAAAATCTTTCGGGAATGGAACTTTTCAAGAAGACTGTGGAACTTTAAAACTGCAAGATCCAAAAAATACTTGGATCTTAGAAAGAATAGGTTAAGCCTCGTCATTGGCTTTCAAACAGGACATTGTCGCCTTGGAAAGTATATGATGAGAATTAGCTTAGCAGAAACTGACCAGTGTAGATTCTGTGGAGAGCAGGAAAAAACGCCGGTTCACTTAGTTACAGAATGCCTCGGCATTGTAAGCCTGCCCAAAGTATGTATTGGACAGGGGAATTATGGGGGAAACGCAATTTTAGCCGCCTTGAAACCCTCTCAGGTATTAGAGTTCATCCGGCTCTGGAACTGGAAGGAGGTACACAATATGACTTAAGTTCAAAGTGTATTGCAGTCCTCCTAATAATCTACAATCTACAACCTAACCTAACAGTCTATACAAGGATAAAATTCTTCATTAAAGACACTAAATCCTGATCCAACACAACCTGAAGATCCTCAATCTACAACATAAACGGATAAAACAAGGCACGTCGAGCCGTTTATTAAAGGAAACCTCTCATCTTTGTGCGATGAAAAACCGACATCAATCATGCTCGTCTCGAGAGGAAAGCAACTTCTTCAGGGAGGCTCTGGAGACATCAATTCCACATACATTATACCCCTAGAGCGCCCATCATTTATTCCGTTCTAAAGCCTGTCTCGGCTGCTATGTTTGAGCCTTGCTTATACCGACTGAGTCAATCGTTTGAGATACATTAGATTGCAGTGGCGCAACTCGGATCATGCTGGACAAAAATAGAGGAATAGATAACTAAAGATGAGATCGAAATAGTTCAGTGTTCAATAAAATATGGTTTTCTTTCGTTTTTATTTCAAATATTGAAATATTAATTGACTTAGAAAATATACCTACAATTGGTATTTACGATGATATATTGACAAATGCGAGGGACTTTGGTGGATGATTCCTCGATGAAAATAAGCCGGGGAGTCCTAAAAAAATACTGAGTCATAAAACTATACATAATATGATTCATAATATAGATGTTACTTACCCCATAACTTCATTATTAGGGTTGAAAATAACAAGCCCTTATGAATTTCCTTCAGAAATTGTTTTCGTGGGATAGGTTTTCGAGAAATTGCATTATGGTTTCCCATTCAATTCTGCAATCCTTGCAAAATTTCGATACAGTTGATACTTTTCTCGAAAAAAATGAAAACTTGCAAGCAGTTATTACCTCTGTTCATTCGATTTCATCGCATGTTCCATAGAATGAATATTCTATGATTTTGTTTATGCTCAAAATGGTTTTGACAGAAAAAAAGATTTCTGATGATTCTTTTTACAATTTTTAGTTTCAGAAGATCGAATTGTAGCATCGTGTGAAACCGTAAGTAATACTACCGGGATATTGAAAGAATACGAAGGTCTATGAGGCAGAGTGCTGATTCATGTATTTTAGCGGAAGGTAGTCATTTTGAACAATTATTATAGTTTTGCGTTTTTGTGACTAGAAAAAAAACTACTGTTGTCAATTATGCTTATTAATCGCAAGAAAGTTATATTTGTGAAATTAAAATATTACGGATATAATTTTCTTCCGGAAATTAGTATTAAAACCTCCGGAAAGATTTATAGAACATCTTTAGCTCCTGTCATAGACATACAATATCTTAGAATATTTATTCTAAGGAAAACTTATACGATGAAATTGAATGAACAGTAATCATAACTGCTTGTAAATTCTTATTTTTTCCTAGAAAATGATAGACTTTATCAAAATTTTACAGGAGTGTTTTTTTCTCCAGAATTGAATGGGAAACCATGAGAGAATTTAATTTTCCGACAATCCATCTCACGAAAACAATTGTCGAACAAAAATCATAGGGGGTTGTTATTTTCAACCCCTATAAATAAAGTTATGAGATCTTAAAAATTTGTGTGAGTAACATCTACTTAATGTTTCATATTATGTATAGTTTTATGACTCTTGGAAGGGGCAATTTCGAAAAAAAATTATATGAACCACCTCTGCTTATTTTCATCGAGGAATCGTCTTCCAAAGTCCCTCGCATTTGTTTACAGAATGCTGCGAAACGGATAGCTTTCTGCTCCTTTTTAATTCAATTTTTTTCCGTAGAGTTGTCAGTAATTTCGAATAGCAATCTCCAGTTATAATTCTATCCTCATCTAAAAAATCAATAATTATTACTCCATGGAACTACCGAAAAACACTAAACTTCTTAAGGTTTTGGAGAACCACAGTATCGCCATTCCACCGATTGTTGCTTTGTTTCTAGATCGTAGAAATTAGAAATGTACCAAAGCCGCATCCATAGCATTGTTTAATAAATTAAACAATATCCATAGTAACAATTCGGTTCAAGAAGTCTACATCGTTTTCAAATCGAGCACAGATCGAATGCGATGCTTCAACCTTTGAACGCTTTTGGACAATATTGAAACATTTGAGAATCCATTCTGCAGACATTTTTGCATTTGCCTACTAAACCAGATTTTTCATCAGTGATTATTCTCGCACACTTTTACTCATCGCTGTCTTTTCTCCAAAGTTCCACACAATAATGGACCGGCATTCAAAACCGCTTCTCCTAAAATGTTTGTGCTTTGATAATGGATGATAAGTTATAATCTATTCATTGAACTCACATTTTATTACAGTCCTGTTACTTGGAGTTGCCTTCAAATATCGGAAATACTCACTGATACTCAGAAATACACTCTTTCCACTTTCCGTCGTATTTTTATTCTCAATAAATATCGCCAAACAACCAGAGAATACTCTGAAATGACTGTTTCTTTACAAATCTTACCTACTTGGAGTAATATGTAATATAGAGGCCGCAACCTACCCTTGAACCGCAAATAGTTACCAATGACGTGAAAACATGGATGTGAAAATGGCTACCATTTCGTTACCCCCTCGTCTACGAACCTGCAAGGATTATTTCCTGAACAGCTAAACCGTCCCAAATGAGCTACCCCTGTTATTATAGATTTATTTCAACTGAGAACGATGCAAACAGCGGTGTTAGAATGAATATGGAATTTTTTGTTGAATATTTTATTGAACAATTTGAAACGTACCTATATGGAAATTTCCGGAACTTACTAATTCAGTACACATAGCAACCGGTAGCTTTAATCCGCTGAGCAATCTGGGGTGGATTTTAGAAGATATTCAGTTTCGTATTAGATGTGTGTGCGCCAACTGTTTAATTTTTTGGTGATTCTCTGTTAACCAATAATTAGCAATGAAGTAAACTGTTAGCACATGTTCGTCAAGTAGAATAATGAAAACTGTTCAATCATGGTTTCTTTCACAGGATTTGACCTTCATCGAATCCAGAGCAGTGGTTCATATTGTTAGAAACTTGGGTTCGCTATCACTTGAAATACTAATACACAGTTCCAAAATCTCCTTTAATTACTCTCTAAACTACAAATGATAACTTTTCTTTCAACTAACTTCAAATCTGATATCTCTTGTCACTTTTTCTCCAAAACTGTTTCATCACCGTTTCGGCCCACTCATTTTCGTAACATTGCCCTCCCTTCAATTCTGATCATCCGGATCAAAAACTATAGTTTCACCATGTTAGGCTTCAGTCTTTCCAAATGTACCACCTCCATCTTACTCCCATGTTCATGAATTCTATATACCACGTCGTTAATATTCTTCTTTACCTCATACGGTCCTTTCCAACACGGTGTCAGCTTTGGAGTTGGACATAAACCTCTGTTCCTCGCCTTCTTTGAACCTTCCTGTCCTGTCACTTGCCAGTATAAGCCTTTTTCGAGCAGTCTCGTGAATTTTCAACCGGCTGTCAAAAGAACTTGATGTACGAGATGATGCAGAAAAGTTAAAAAACTTTTCTGCATCGCTCGTGAATCAAGTTCTTCGGCGCTTGGTGATCCGAACAACAAGTCACAAGCTAATTGTATAGTTCCCTTCCGAAAATGATGCTAGCCGGAGTAAGCTTAGTTGAGTCATGAACTGCTGCTCAGTAAGCCATCAGAAATAGTGGAAGATGTCTGTCTCAGTCCTTCTGATACTTTTCCACACATTGAAAAGGTGTTCTTCCATGGTTCGGTTGAATCTCTCAACCATGCCATCTGACTGAAGGTGAATTTAAGCGAGCCATTTGTGACTCGAACTCATCCTGAAAATTCACAGTCTCTAGGATAATCCCTGCGAAAGTTATTGTGCGGACGCATGTAGGGACGGCCGGACGGCCCCACGGACAGAATTGAGTTTGACAACGAATTCGTCATCAGGGAGTCAAACCTTATCGTTTGAGACCATTTGTGGTTCCAAATTCGAAAATTTCAGACATTTGGGCAAATCGATATAGCAGTCGTTGTAGAACGAGAGCCCATTAGATGAAAAGTTCACCTTGGTGTTGAGTTCTTATGGTGTTTTTAAAGTCAAGGAAAGTAAGAAGTCCGTTAGGTCTCCCTTTCTCAATAGAAAATTGTTGTGAAATGAGATTGAAAGAAGAAAAATTGAAATGTTGTTTACCCATGACTATTGGTATAATCCACCAATTATACGTCAGTTTGCTCGTTTATAATAATATCCATTAACCACTAGTGAAAAATTAGTTATTATTCACGGCTGTCAGATACTTCATATACTTAGCTTCAATATTATTTTCTTCAAATCGATATTCATTCAGTATTCTAAAGTATTCCAACTAACAAACATGGGTGTACCTTGTCAATCGAGGGCCAAATATATTTTTAAATTAAAGCAATTTTTAATGCAAAATACAAAATGACATGTTCTCCAAAAATTGCTCATGTGTCAACTTGACTTTACACTTGTTTTAGAAGGGTTTCGTCACGGTCGCCAAATTTTAAAATCTTCCCAAAATATATTCGTTGCTCGTGGATAAAGTATAGTATGCTACTCGCGTATAATGGCTGTTAATCACTCGGTGACTTAGACCACCCGCCTACGGCTCATATAATAACTTCACCTCGTGAATAAAAGCTATCATTATACGCTCGTTGCATAATATGCTATTTTGCTTAAGTTAGACATCATCACCAAGGAAACAGGCGAAATTTGATGAAAAGTAAAAAGGCATCCCTTCGAAAACATTGACGATAATAAATAATGCGACCATTCTCTCGACTCAAGCGACACGCCACTGCCACAGGGATGCATCCCTATGGAAACCGCCCACCCTGGGCGCCTAGGGCGCCTTATGGTCTGTCGCGCGCCGCTCAGCACGGGCATGTTCAAACTAGCGTTCGTTTTTACGACGGTAAAGTAGGCACAGCGAAGTGAAGGCAAGCATAGACTTGATTTTAATTACGAAAGTTCGGTATTTTAGTTAAATGATGATCCGGTTCCGGTTTCCGGCGACTAGATAGAGGATATACGTCGTTGTGGGGTCAATGAGATAGCGTTACATCATAGTTGGTCTTGGATTCGAATTAGTTACTTCCGGATGGCTCAGTCGTTAGGACAGTTTTGTGGCTTGTTTTAGGATTGTTGTGTCAAAGTGTTTTAAGTTTTATGTATACACTAGCGACATCTGAGTATTCCGATTGGAATATTGATATCATTGAGCAATTCGACTATTTGATGGTTGTATGATCGAGTGTCTTTGAAATTTTTTCATTGGGCTTATGATGCACCCAGCTATGGAAGGTTTGACCAAAACCTTTTCATAGTTGAGGATGTGAAAATAAAACTGATAAGACTCTGATACTGATACTTAGAACATTTTGAACTCATTACAGCAGTACACAATTGAATATACCAAACGACAATTGAATGATGTACATATTTCAATTCTTACTGTCTAGCCAAATGTTCAATAATTATGTGTATACAATTATCATGATAATAATTATAATGGATATGAACATGTAGATGAGATTACGTGTTATCTCAATATCAGTTCTATCTATTTGAGACATGTTTTTAAGATGACAAAATCTCAGAGTGAAAAGTAAATATTATTCTCTGAGACGCAAATACAATCATTGATGTCATCGTATGAAAATTATACAGGATTTTTGCATTAATACATATATTAATATTGTTACTCCTAGGCTCCTTGGGGATTAGAGTGCTATCGTTTGCTATCAATTAGGAAAGTGCGGTATTTTGGTTGAATGATGATCCGTTCCGGTTTACGGTGACTAGATAGAGGATATACGTCGTTGTTGGGTTAATGAGATTTCGTTACATCATAGGTGGTCTTGGATTCGAGTTAGTTGCTTCCGGAGAGCTCAGTCGTTAGGACAGTTTTGTGGCTTGTTTTAGGATGGTTGTGCAAAGTGTTTTCAAGTTTTATGTATACACTGGCGACATCTGACTATTCTGATTTGAATATTCATATTCTTAAGCATTCGACTATTTTTCGATCGTTTTTGATCAACTCTCTTGTAAATTTTTTCATTAGATTGGTGATGTACAAGGTTCGGCTAAATCGTTCAAACAGTTGAGGGTTGGATAATAAAACTCATCAGACTCATCGAAGGTGTTTTAGAATGTTCTGAACTCATTACAGATTAACAGTACTCAAGAGAATATACCCATTGGCAATTGTATGATGTAATTCAATGCTTACTGTCTTGTCAAATAACATCTGTGATTTATACATGTTGAATTATTCTGTGTATACCCACAGATATCATGAATAGATAAACATAACCGACGATGTTTATAAACATATAGATCAGATTACGTGTTATCTCAATATCAGTTCAATCTATCTGAGACATATTTCCAAGATAACTTCTTGCTGTCTTCGTATGAATATTATACAGGCTTTTCGCACTGGTACTTACATCATACTAGTGAAAAACATTATGGATTGTAAACAAGACTCAATTTTTAAACGACCATATAGTGTTGTGAAAGACGAACACCCAAATGTAGTGTTAGATATAGGAAATGAGCTAAGTAGAGTACATAAGAATAGGATTAAGCGTTACAATGAAAAAAAAAATAACAAGAATGAAAAAAAATTGATTTCAAAATTTTTTTTGCCCGGGGAGGTGTGGTGTTATTCGTACCGTAAACAATTATACAAACATTAATTAAGAAAGGGTATAACAACACCGTGGCACCAGAGTAGTTTATAATCTTCATATTATGTAGGTTAGAAAGAGGTGAATCTCCGATGTTGAAACTACCTTGTCATCAATAATGACGACTATTCTCGATATTAGGAGACAGGGAAGAGGAGATAAGCGGAGACAAAATTGTTCGGAAGTTCGACTCAGTACAATAATAAAGGAAATAGTTATAGTCTTGAGTGTTCTTTTCTTGGAACTAACTAGTTCACCTCAGTTTACCACCTTGTGTCCTGGCAGGATCGCCATGTGGTAAACTGAGGGAAACTAGTTAGTTCCAAGAAAAAAAAACTCAAGTCTATTTCCTTCATTGTACTGAGTCGAACCCTCGAACAATTCTGTCTGTGCTCATCTCCTCTTCCCTCTCTCTCAATATTGTACATATTGTATAGTCGTCATTATTGATGACAACCTTCACCTTCATACCTCTTCCTAAAAAAGCAAATGCCACCAGATGCTCCGACTACAGAATTATAAGCTTGATGAGCCATGCCCTCAAAATCCTTCTCAATATTTACACTCTCGGGTATATAAAAAGCTTAAAGAAAATACAAGCGTTGTCCAATTTGACTTCAGAAGTGGATTCGGAACACGGGAAGCCCTCTTCTCCATTCAGGTTCTAATACAAAGAGCTAGAGACGTGAACTGCAAAGTGTACGCATGTTTCATCGATTTGGGAAAAGCTTTCGACAGAGTACGGCATAGCAAACTGTTTCATATATATTATATATATATATTATATATATAGATATTGAAAGACTCGGGCATTGACGATAAAGATCTGCGGCTTATTAGGAATCTGTACTTACAACAGAAAGTAACTGTACGGGTAGACAACCACAATACCCAAAATTCAATGTCAAACAAGGAGTACGTCAGGGATGTATCCTGTCACCAGCTCTATTCAACGCCTACTCGGAGATTCTGTACAAAGAGGCGGAAGGGAAGAAGGCATAAAAATCAATGGTCGAGTAATCAACAACCTACGTTATGCAGACGACACAGTTCTTTTGGCTGATAGTGCGGAGGGTTTACAAGCATTAATCAACCGTGTTGTCGAAACATGTGAGAGGTACGGCATGAAACTGAATTGTAAGAAGACCAAAGTCCTCATAGTGAGTAAAAGCGAGGAAGCCCAACATCAATTTACAGCGTATAATGAAAGTTTGGAAATAGTCAACAAGGTAACATACCTAGGATGCAGTCTGAACGGGGAATGGGACCACTCACAAGAGATAAGATGCCGCATAGAGAAGGCGAGGGCAGTTTTCAATCGCCTCAGAAAAATATTAACTGATATGCATCTCAATATACACTTGAGAGCACGAGTCTTAAGATGCTATGTATTTTCCACTCTTCTTTATGGAGTGGAAGCCTGGACACTAACAGAGGCAACATGCAAGAGATTGGAAGCCTTCGAAATGTGGTGCTACCGCCGAATGCTCAGGATTTCGTACACCTACCATGTCACGAATGCAAAGGGAGCTGGAAATATTGCAGTGTATTAAAATCAGGAAGGTGTAATATCTGGGACACGTATTGCGTAATGAAAAATACCAACTGATTTTACAAGGCAAGATTGAAGGAAGACGGTCTCCAGGACGCCGACGAACATCATGGCTGAAGAATATCAGGCAGTGGACAGGGATGACGACCATTCAAGTATTCAGAACAGCTGTCAATAAAGTAATGTGGTCCAACGTGATTGCCAACATCCACAGAGGATAGGCACCAATAGAAGAAGAAGTTTGATGACAAGGTAGTTTCAACATCGGAGATTCACCTATTTCTAACCTACATAATATGATGACTATAAACTACTCTGGTGCCACGGTGTTGTTATACCCTTTCTTGATTGATGTTTGTATAATTGTTAATTTAGATTCAGGGTACGGATTACACCACACTATTATATAGACAATTATGTCAGTTTGGCAACATCGTTCTGATGCTGTTCAGTTGTTCGAAGAGTCGTGTTTACATTTCGTTTCGATTTAACGTTCATAAACTAAATTTTCTACTAATTTGGTGGCAGTTTTATTGTTGCTTAAGCGTATTCCGGTAAATAAAGCTATGGCAAAATTACGAAAATGTTATATTATATTCAGAAATTGTAGAAATAAAGATCTAAGCAATTGTTTACTTCACCTCAGTTCCGCAGTTTAAATACCTTCCATCTCACTTTAGAGCAGCGTTTTCCAACCTTTCTGTATCCGCAGCCCAATTTTCGATCTCAAATTTCATCTCGCCTCCCTTAAGTTAGTAAAGTGGTTCTAATTCAAGCCATGCAAGAACCGTTTGCGGCAGGGGCGGGTTGTTGGCCCCTCTTGAATTCATTCGCGCCCCCCAAGGGGGGCGCGCTCCACAGGTTGGGCAACGCTACTCTAGAGCTTGGTTGATTACTATACAGTACTATTCATAGACTAACTAAATGGAGAATAGATGAGACACTAGTAGAACAAGCTTCAACGCCATCTGTTTTTGTACAACATTACTTATTCGTGAAAAAAGCTCAATTGAAGAAGGAATCTGTATCGTAAAGCTGCCGCAAAAAGAATTCTGTAGTGCACATTTTGAATAGGTAGGCCATATAGGCAAAAAGTTTTTTGAAATTCAATTTCCAAAAGGATATCAGAAATGGATTCGTGCAAGTTATCGATGAGTGAGGAAATTTTTTCTCATGAAAATAATACCTGCAACGAACTTTCATCTGATTTCTTTTGGAATCGAGAAATGAGGATCAATAATCAAATTCTGGATAGAATAAAAATTTATTAACTGAAATAGGTATCACCAATTGAAAATACAGATTTATTCATAAATATCTAGTCAATAAACTAATAATTGCATTGAAAACATTTTCAAAAACTAACAATAATGAATTCAATAATACAAAATATGAGTATTTACCTACTAAACTTATTCAATACATGAAAAACTTTTTTGAAAACTACGAGTATCTTAATTCCTATAGGTAACAGAATATACATATATATTTTATAATTACCTTCTTGCATCTCGATTTTCACATCCAATAACACAGCACGTATTCACTCTTGCAGGCATATCGAAATTTATTATATTTCAAAAAGAACGTGTCAAACCACTCCTTGTGTCAGTTGACAATTCAAAGGTTTTTTGATAATAATGATTTTACATACTTACTATTCTCTCGATAGGATTCCATGAATGCAACGACATCTAACTCTCAAATTGAAAATAATTTTTTCGTGTATTAGTCTCCTCCTCCGACAGATGGCGCGGAATATACGAGTGGCTCATCTAATTTTTTAGCTACTCTTCACGCGTATGAGCATCTCTATACTAGTATTCTTGTCACCCATTCTAACTGAGAAACTACTGTCAAAATTCGAATTTCGAACTAAACTGTCAGCAGTGTCTCAGTTAATCTCAGTTGAAGGGGATAAAAAAGGAATTAGTTTTGTTTACTTTTTAATCTGAGGTACAAGCCAATCACTTCTCCTCAATCTCAATTTCTCCTAAATCAGATCTCGAACTTCAACATACTTCCCTTGTTAAGGTATCCTAATCCTAACTACTTCAACTGAACAGGCATGTCCAAATTCACTCAACGCTGATGCCCTTTTCAATCCGATTCTCGCGATGCGCCATCTGCTGGAAATGCCGAAACAATGGAGATCAAAGTTGGCAATTTCCAACCACCCACGCTCCATCCTTAATTTCAATTAGGAAAAGCTGGATTCCTTCGCGTTGGAGTCCCCTTATATAGCAGGCTGCGATCTTTTTTCAGTTGATTTTTCCTTAAACCCTCCAATTATTGTTTCTAGATGGGTCCCCAACTTTCAATTATTCTTCGTGAAAATTGGGTAAAATCAATTTTCTTTATGCTGTGACGGAATCAGGAGGAATCTGAAGATTTATCTTATTTAGGTTGGCTTAATCTGATCAGATCTTTCAAGCTATCAATTAGAGATGAAGAGGAAATTAGGTTTTCGATTTTTTTCATATTGATTTTAATACATGTTTGAACAATTTTACCTGAAGTAATCTAGAGCCCGTTTGTGATGTACCCAACTAGGGTAGGTTCGGCCAATCGTCTATGCAGTAGAGGGATGGTGGAATGATTCACTTAGACTCATCAAAGGTGTTCAATTAATTGGACATTTAACTGAATGGCCATGGTATAATGTAATCGGACTCTCCTCTAAACAATTGATACTTGTTTATTTATACATATCCAATTGTTGGTGTTTGTACTCAATATTATGATTTGATAAACATATAGTCGCAGTACACACAGATTACGTTAAATGTTATCTCACTAACAGTTTCAAGATGATGCGATGTTGGACCGGCCTTGCCGTCTTACGTATGGTACTTATACAGGCTGTTTATACTGATACATACTACACGTTATTGAGCGCTCGTTCCACTTATTCGAGTGCTATATCGTTTTGCCCAAATGTCTGTAATTTTCTAATTTTGAGCCGAAAATGGTCTTAAACGATAGAGTTCGACTTCCTGATGACGAACACGTGGTTAAATTCAATTCTTTCCTTGAACACAATAATTTTAGAAAGGACTTGAAATCTTCAGGGTGGGTTCGGTTCCTAAATGCCACATTTACGTTCGTTAACCAGCCAAATCGTAAATGGTGTTTCAATAAATAAGGCCATTCAAAATATTTGTTCCTTAATATCTCAGACAAACGAAACCAATCGAAATTAAATTTTGCGGCCACATGTAAGATGCTCATAATAAGCCTCATGCAAAATTTTGTGGCCATAGTGTCAGCAGAACCATAAAACTTCAATTGAAATACTGCAAAAAAATATCTTTATTTTCATAACAAGATATCCGATTCGAGTGAAATTTATTTTGTGAATGAAGATTGACTGAATATTTGTGCAAACTTTCAAAAAGATCACATCATCTGTACCATAGAATTTTTGTTTCAATTATTGATTTTTTACATATTTCATCGGATAATGTTCAGAATATAATTCAGATTGTGCTGAGATTCTGCATTGATATAGTTGGTCTCAATCTCCAAAATTCCAAAATATTTCTTTTTGTAATTTATTTTATATTGCCTATTTATTCATTATTAATGTACATATATACTCATACATAATACAAACAGGCGTAATGCCCAAATACATGTAATCACAAAAACATCCTAATTGGAAAGTGATATTATTTATACATGAAAATCTTACATTCAGCTTGTTTTCAATTGAGCTGCTTCCATGTGATCAGAAAAATTATTCGCCGTGCTGGGAAGACATATTTTTCATCGTTGCTTTTTAGCCGTAGATCCTGTAAAAATATCTTTGAAACGGATCAGAATTTCCAAAAAACTGGTAACAGGACGATACTCGGTGAAATAGAGAAACTTTTTTGATAGGAATTCAGTTTTTGCAGATGGGTTTCCTATTAGTTAAACTTTTGTTTCCATTATTTTTAATTAAAAATCATCAGAGTTTCTTCTCGTTTCAAAATATATAACATATCATACATCGCCCTATAAAACTAGCGACGCTAGAGGGGAGTAACCCATTCTTACTGACCCTTCCTGAAATATAGACTACTAGCTTCTACCCGCGACTTCGTCCGCCTACCGACCCTCTAGGTTAGAAAAGTGGTCAAATACTAACTTGAAGTCTTAGTAACACTCAGTTAAAAAAAAAACATCAAAATCATTTCAGTAGCTATGGCGTCATGCGCTTCTTGACACGATCACGCTAGATTTCCGCGGGAATGAGGTATTTTCCCACCGTTAAAAGTAGCCTGTGTCCGTGCCTAGGATCCTATCTTCATACAGGGTGGACCAAAAGTCCGTTTACTTTTAAATCAGTACTTACGTCGAGCAGCGAAGGCGGGGTGGGGCGGAGGGGGTACGTAACTCGAGAGCAGCCTATGGGAATTCAGTGCCATGGCGCCATTCAACGGAGCACAACGTGCGTTCTGCGTACGCGAGTACTATCGAAACAACGATTCTCCGACTATAGCGCAACGAAAATTTTGCGCTCACTACAACTTACGGCATAAAAATGAAGCTCCATCAATTCAATTGATTAGAAAATGGGTACACAAGTTTGAGGAGACAGGTTCGACAATGGATAAACCACGATCCGGCCGATCTAGGACTTCAAGGGATGCCGAACACGTAGAGACTGTAAGAACATCCGTTCGCGAACAGCCAACCCTCTCTACTCGAAAGCGGTCAAGTGTCTTAAATGTGCCAAGAACATCTTTAATTCTTATTCTCCACAAAGATTTACATTTACATCCTTATAAAATTCAAATGGTACAGGAATTAAAGCCACAAGATCATGCTAATAGGCTCCAGTTTGCTAAGGATATGCGTGATGTTAACTGGCCACCTCGTAGTCCAGATTTATCCCCAATGGATCTTTTTCTTTGGGGATACCTTAAAAATAAAGTTTTTGACACTAACCCAGCGTCTCTTGAAGAATTAAAGGAACGCATCAGCGAAGAAATCCAAAACATTTCAGAAAACACCTGCAAGGCCGTGATAGAAAATTTTCGCTCCAGGTTGCAACAGTGTTGTGAGGGACAAGGGTCACATATGGATGATGTAATATTCAAAAAATAAAATCCCTACTTGTCTTTTTTAATAATAAATAAACAGATTTTGCAGCATTTATCTAGTTTTGTTTTTATCATTGTTTAAAAAGTAAACGGACTTTTGGTCCACCCTGTATTAACCAAGTCTTATGAATATCCGTTCAAACGTTAAGGCGTGAATGAGGTAAACTTTTAAGACAAACGATTAAAAATCACTAACTTAATTAGTTTTCTGCCTACTGCCTACGCCTTAAGTACGACAGCATGAATATTAATAGCCCATATCCTTTTCTAGGTTACTATCTATCACCTAACTAAATTTCATCACAATCCGTTCAGCCGTTTAGGCATGATAGAGCAAAACTCTCAGCAAAACCATAAAAAAATCACTAACTCAATTCAGTTTTCTGCCTACTTCCTACCCCCAAAGTACGATGACGTGATCATTTTGATTTTATATCCGTTTTTAGGTAACCATCTATTACCTTACTAAATTTCAGCAAAATCTGTTCAGCCGTTTAGACGTGAAAGAGCAAAAGTCCCAACAAAAACGACTAAAAATGACTAACTCAATTTAGTTATCTGCCTACTGCCTACCCCCTAAGAACGATGGCGTGATTATTTATAGCCTATGACCATTTCTAGGTTATCATCTATCACCATACCAAATTTCATCAAAATCCGTTCAGTCGTTTAGGCGTGAAAGAGTAACAGACAGACAGACAGACAGAGTTACTTTCGCATTTATAATATGAGTATGGATGCTGAACAAAATTGCACCAATTCAATTAATACTATCCCCATTGGAACCCCAAGAAAAATCAACGACTAATCATTCAGGCTCCCATCAATAAACCTACTTTTTACTTTAAATTCGATATCTCCAATACCAATAACACAAAATAAGTCAAGATATATCTATGGCATTTTTACAGCCACATACAACACAACAATGTCCACATAATAAATTTTTATGTCCTAGAACCAACGTGCTTGCTTAACCCTTTGAACTGACGAAGTATCGTAAACAGTATATGGGTAAACCTTACTGCTGAGGTCTTATCTTCTCTCACACTCAGGGCTGTCTCTAGCCAAACTGCCACCCTAAGTAGAGACTCATTTTACCTTAACTAAAGTTACGTCTAGAGAATGCAAAAGTTGAATATATAGTCTTTTGAATTGAGGGCTAACAAAATACAATACATGAAACAAAAAAGTCCCTAGCTGAGGTTATTGCAAAACGGGTTACCATAATAGTCTGAGTATGATACCAGAGCTCAGGGAAAAACCCTGTCTCGTCGTTTTTACAGAACTGAAACTTAAAACTATTCGAATAAATACCTTCAATATTCAGATACAAAATACTCAATTCTTGCTCTCGGGCCATGAGGGTGTTTTGAACCAGGCCTGGCCTTCCAAGTGATTATTTTTCGAATCTTCTGTTCTTTTAAGAACGCAGTAGGACACTACTAAAGACTTATCATCCCCCATAGATTCAAACAGTATTCTAAATATCTAATTCAATTTCGGAATAATGATAAAGAACGTGTGAATATTCGGCATTCCGGGTTTTCAACCGTGTGCTTGAGTGCTCAAGAGATCAAAGGCATATTTATCGAATTTCGATAATAGCATAGGAAAATATTCATTAACAAAAAATTTAAGAAAAGCTCTGAGTAAGAGCTTTTGAGCGATCGTTCATTGGTAGAGCCATAAGACTATCACCTCAAAACTTTATATGGGACTTGCGATTGATACCAAATATAAATGTATAAATGAAGAATTCAGCACAATCGGAACAAAATTCTGGAAATTATTCAAAAATAAAATATTTAAAAAACCAATGAATAAATAACAAAATTCAATGCTATGACTCTGATTATGCGATCCACTCAAAATCTTGCATGAACATTCAGTAATATCAATCTTGATTCACAAAATAAATTTCACTTGAACCGGTTATCCTGTTATGGAAATATGTATTTCTTTTTCAATATTCCTATCGAATTTTCTATGATTCTGTTCAAATTTTGCATAAAAATTCAGTATATCCGTTTTTGTTCACGCAAGAAATTTCACTCGAATCGCATATCTTGTTATGAAAATGAAAAGATTCACCATGTACGATTCGGCTGGTTAACGAACTTAACCGAGGCATTTGGGACTCGAACTCATCCTGAAAATATCAAATCTCTAGGACAATCCCTCCGTAAGTTATTGTGCTAAGGGCCGGCCGTTCGGACGCTCTCACGGACAGAATAGAATTTGACCACGGATGCGTCATCAGGGAGTCGAACCCTATCGTTTGAGACTATTTTCGGCTCAAATTGTGAAATTACAGACATTAAGGCAAGACGATATAGCACTGGTCTTTCATTTTAACAATTTAGCTGTTCTTTAATATCCAATGATTCTTCGAGTGTAGATTCGATGGTAATGCTATCCCGCTTAGACGATCCTGTAATATACTCCTTAGTCCGGTCTATTTAGACCAAAAAATGAGAGTGAAGTTACATAAAGTCCCAACTAGCTGAATTACAGTGAAATTGTTCAAAATATAATTATAAACAATGTCTAGAAGTTCTCCATCATTCCCCTGTAAGGAAAAAATTTAATTCAAGTTCAAAAGTCAAAAAAATTAGTTTTTCGCGATTTTCAGCGAAACGGTGAGTTTTATCATGAAAGTTTTTCAGACAAAAATTGTAGATCATAAAATTATCTATAAAAAATGTATCAATACTTTTTTCCTACGAGCCACCGTTTCTGAGATATAACGATTCAAAAAGTTATAACTACGCGCTAAGTACACTACCTCATAAGTGGCGTGGAAACGTGTGCATATTATGACAATAACGACTTTTATAAACTTTTTGAATCGTTATATCTCAGAAACGGTGGCTCGTAAGAAAAAAGTATTGATACATTTTTATAGATAATTTTATGATCTACAATTTTTGTCTGAGGTACTTTTATGATAAAACTCACCGTTTTGCTGAAAATCGCGAAAAAACTCATTTTTTTGACCTTTGACCTTGAATTAAATTTTTTCCTTACAGGGGAATGATGTGGAATTTTTAGACATTGTTTATAATTATGTTTTGAACAACTTCACAGAAATTCAGCTTGTTGGAACTTTATGTAACTTCGAATGTCTAAATAGACCGGACTACCTTCTAACGTAGGATTTAATCGATTTCAAGTTGGAAAAATTTGAGAAAAGCCCTGAGCAGGAGCTTATAAGCGCTCGTTTTTAGGTGGAACAATGAGACTATTATTCGTCGTCAGGGAGTAAAACCCTATCTATGGTTTGAGACCATTTTCGGCTCAAAATTTGAGGTACTGGTCTAATGACCCCACCAATGAACGAGAGCTCGAAAGCTCCTGCTCAGGGCTTTTCTTGAATTTTACTCTGAAGTCTCCTCCGCCTAGGGCTGCAGTTTGGCTAGCGACGGCTCTGCCCTCAGATTGAATGAACTTGCGGAGGAAGGCCGTAAAAAGAGTTTTATTGAAGGAGCCCGTGATATATCTTGATTACTCACTTAATCCCGTGGCTCATGGAGTGAAGATGGACTGAAAAAGAATCTTTCCCACGTGTTTCTGCGACAATTCGGACCGGATAAACGGGAAGGAGTTCACAGATGGAATTGCCATCTTAAAATCGAGATTGTATGTGGTTTATGGTTGTTTTTTCGTTAATACGAAGTTTATTATGTTCAGGGGTAACGAAATTGGTTGATTCGACGTCACTCACGAACATGAATTGTAGATTATAAAGGGGGTTGCATTACACTGCGACTTTGAGATCTAATGTGTGCCCCGTCAGAGTAATTTTTCGCAACTAGTTTACAGCAGATCCCTTCAGTTCCAGAGCAGTAATGAACTCTTATACCTAATTGTATTAGATTCAGATACATACTTCAAAAAGTGCTACTGAGCGAATTTAGTAGCTTATTGTAAATTGGCTCAGTGTAATCGTATTCACAAGCCAACAGTGTAAAAAAGTTGCGACTGAAGTTGAAAGCTGGGCTAGCTTACGTTAAATCGCTGGCGTTTTGGCTTGTTGGCATGTAAACAAGCCGTGTGTAATCACAGTAGTTACTGAACAATCTGTGAGTTCTCATCTTATTTTAGATCCTAGACAACGACACAAATATCTATAAACCTCACGTGTTTCGCGAGATTGTTGGCTACTCAGCGAGTAGACAGTTTTGTGTGTAATATTAACAATCTCACAAGCTAATTCACTCGCTTCTGAATTTGCTCAGTAGCAGCTTGTAAAGTATCTCAATGAAAAGGACCCATAAGAGGGCTTCAGAGCTGCTTACAATACCGAGACATTCTGTAACTAATTGAACCGAAATTTCTTCCTCCTCTCCACAGAATCAACCCGCGTCAGTTTCTGCTAGCCCTAGGCCAATTCTGATCATATGCTTCCAAATGCGACAATGTCCTGTTAGGAAGCCAGTGAGGATGCGTTACTTGTCCTTTCTATGTTTCAAGTACTTTTGGTCCTTGCATTTTGAAGGTTCCATTCTTGGATGACCCCTCCATAGTGTTTCTTTATACTATTTCCTATAGGTGCATTTACCTAAGCCTTATCATGGTAACATAATTTTTCTCCAAAGGGATGAATATTTTTGTATTTTGTTGACAGTATTCGGTAGTTAATGTTGACTGGAGATGTGCGTGAAAGTCGGAGAAAAGAATTGAGACGCCAGGCCGGCGCTATCAAAATTTTTTCTCCTGGAACATAGATTTTTTATTGTATCATTCGAAAAATAATTTAATTCTGAATGTTTCTTCTGATTACTATTTTTTCTATTTCTTGCCGTCAGCGACCTGCTGCGTATTTTATGTTGATTCTATTCCATTTATTTTTTTCTGTATTGTGACAGTATGCCTTAATTTAGAGACACTTTATATGATTGTGTTTCTTGAAATCAAAAAGACTTTGCAGCAAACTATTTTTTAATTATTGTATTAATCAATATTATATTTTATAACAATAAATATTTTTTTGATAAAAAATTTAACATGTCAAATCATATGTTCTATATACCGGCCATTATGATCCCTATATAAATTATATCTTTTCCTTAGTTCATTAGCGGCCGAATTCATAGTTCACCCTTGAGGGCGAGTGTGAGTCTGAGATCGAGTGTGAGTAGCTGTTTCTGTTTCATAAATCATACTCAGTGAGTGGAGTGTGAGTTTTTCCAGCCTCAACATGAGGGACGGCGATAGAACCCTTGGCCTTGAGATGAGTTTTTGGTCATTCTGACAGGTTCTCTTCTGTCGTTTTTTAATTTAATTTTGTTCACATCGTAGCGAAAAGAGTAATGAATATTGAAGTTTCGTTATAAAATGTAGGATTTTCGAATCTGACAGTGAAAATGAGAGTCGTAAACAGCCGTATACGAAAGAGCTGCATTCAAGATATGGAGAACCCTCTAGAAATTCACTACTCCACACATTTCTGTTGAAGTGAAATGCCAAAATAAGAAAATGCAAAATATAGATTGATATACCTATTACCCTTCAATATAAGGTTTCATATTCTGAGGAATACATCCTTTAGAAAATAACAGGAAGATAATCCAGTATAAGTTTTGGAACAATGATGTTTTTGTGAATTACCCCTCTTTATTAACTTTGAATATTCGAAATTCCCGGGCAGCTGAGGGGCGTGGGCATGCGTGTTTCGTTACTTCCTACACGTTTGACATTGGGGGTACAACAACCTCACTTTTCCTTTGTAAATACACAGCCGTCTATAGAGAAAGCCTGGAACACAGTTTGGCAACGCCGCATTGAAACGTCGACGGGAGGCCTACTCCGAGGCCTATCTATCGATGCGATAGCGCGGGATGCGAATATAAAACTGCATAGAAGGCAAGGCATTAGCAATTTTCGAAGGAATAAACAATATTTGACCCTACTTAGTCAATAAATTGAATATCTGTGCTTGAGAATCTCAATCATAATGAATCTGAATAGTAGATATTTGTTATTCAATTTATTGTTCAGCAAGAACAGTCGCGCTCCCAATAATATTTTTCGACCTATAATCCAAACGGAAATTTATATGAATTTCATCAATTAATTAACAGAACTACGACACGATCTAATGAAAAATTTTCGCATCAATTCATAGCATGAAGCAAACTGGGAATGCAATATAAATGACATTATTATTGTACTGATTTCAATTTGTCTCAGTTTGTCGAAATTTTCATTATGCCTATCTAACAAAAATGCCTCTAAGGAAGATAAGGAACATTGCAGCAAATCTAATGAATTTTTTTAAAGATCTGAATCCTCATTGCCTACGTTTTTATAACGAGTAAGCAAATTTATCAGTTGAGACCACCTATTGAGGGTAAGATCGAAAGGAGGAATCCATTTCAAATCATTTGTAGAGATCTGAACATTTTTATGAATAATTTTGTTAGAAGGTTTCTATGTATTTGTAAAGAAACATCGACAGTTAATTATTTTTCTAAATTGCATTGTTAACCTTCTTAATCTCCCAACCTGAAATATCTATTTTACTTGAATAATTATTAATAAGGTCATCAAAATCTACCATAATATCAGAGTTCATAAAGCTTTCTATTTCATTTTCCTGTCTTATAATAATATCATTTCTTCTCAACTGCGGATCGGTCCTTTCTTTTGGAGTCGGTTTCGAAAGGTATTTCGGTAAATTTGGAAAAATTTTTGGAGCAGCCTTTGGTTTTAATTTGGGTTGTCTTAAAGAAATCATTTGAATAGTTCCATCCGGTTTTAAATACTTTTCCTCTGTAATTACATCTTTCTTTTCGATATGATTGATTCAAACTGAACTATAAGAGGACGGATCAAAATTTTGTCTTGGAATTGATTTTACCCATAAGTTTTTTAAATTTTAATTTTCAGGAAATTTTAAAGAACTCACATATTTTCGATGTTTCAGGTAGGAATAATTGCTCCTGCAAGCAGGAACACGACATTTCCGTACCATATCCTCAAAAGGTGATCCCAGCTACACAATACAGAATCGAATTGAACTTTACCTATTTCACTTCACTTAAAACGGTATTGCACTATTTTCACCGAGATTTTCACCTGTGTTTTCACTAATTTAGCCACCACAAACGATACCACGCATAGATTTACGCACCACGTGTGTAACTAACCGGTAAGGCGGTAAAGCGTAAAGCCTATGTGTTGTTTTCATCTGGCTGGCCTCCCAGCGGCGTTGCCATATTTCGCTGTTCAGGGCTTGTACTTTAGACGGCTGTGGTAAATATAACAAACTCACGAGAGATTTTGGTGCTTCTCAAGTGTTTGAGTTGATTTATTTGTTCTTTGGACTGAAGAATCGTGAAAATGGACCCATCAAATTATTTATTATGTTCAGATCATATTCATCGAGGACGATAAATATGAGTTTTGGGCACTCTTCCGAAGATAAAATGTATCCTGATATTTTTGTCCATCATTCAGTAGAAAATATGAGTGCTGGTACAATGAATGGAATGATATTTATTCTTGAATATATGAAAAGGAAAAAATTATCATTAGACCAGAAGGATTAGCAAGGTATGGTGAAGTATGTTCAAGACATTTTTATTCATGTGAATAAAACATTGAAAATCTTTTACAGGTTACCATTTGATAGGATGGTGGTTATGATACAATAATATTTCATTACTTGACCACCAGTTTATTGCACCAGAGGAAGCAGTTAGATGTTGGGAACACTCAAAACAAAACTGTGAAGACGCAGAGATTAGCCAGTGTCAAACTTAATATTTGGACTTATGAGAAGGAAATATATAATTTTATTGGATGTACTTCTAATTTACTGTTAGAGAAAAGACGAGTAATCTTGATTTACTCGTCAACTGACAAAATTGTTGTGATACCACAAGTTTTAATAAATATATTCCTGAAATAATATCACTCGGCTAAAACTTATCTGGACTTCTTTCAATTTGCAGTTTTGCTTTGTTTTTATATGAAACTTGAAAAGCTAACGTATAATGGATATCTTCACCTTTTTGAGAAAGTAGCATAAACATACTTATTTCTTACTTTTTATAATTAAATTAATTATCATTTCACATTACATGATTATGTTTTTTTTACGTTGTGAATAATTGAAATTCAATTATTTATTTTCGTAGTCTATCATTATTTTAAGAAATTCATTATGGAAATCAAGAGCTTTCCTTTGATAAACACATCATTTTTTTCCTTTCGATATATTGAGGAATAAATATTATAAATATCATTTGACTTGATGCAGCAGCATTCATTGTTCCCACTAAATAATTGGTAATATCAGGAAACATTTTATCTGTGAAATGAGCCACATTAGATAGATGAATATCTTCCTTCTGCAGTTGACCAAGGTGAGTGCCCAAAACTGATATTTTTCTACATATTGTCCTGGATGAATATGATCTGAACTTAATGAACAATTTGATGGGTCCATTTTCACGATTCTTCAGTCCAAAGAACAAATAAATCAACTTCAAACACTTGGGAAATACCAAAATCTCTCGTGGTTTTGCTATATTTACATAGGAAAAGTGAGGTTGTTGTACCCTCACCTGTCAAACTTGCACGAGGACCAAACAAATATTCGACCATATTCGTCATTTATCGGCGTTGCCAAGTCTATTTTTCAACAAGACCTTCACTCACGTAAGGATACTTGGAGTACGCTTTATGAAATGGGCGCTAAGGGTGAGTGCTGAGTAGCCCTTATCGGAGTAGCACTCGGACCCTCAGCTTGAGGGACGACTATGAATTCGGCCCTAGGAGTTACTCTGTCCAAGTGAACCCTAATATGTATTTTTGCCGAAGTGAAGTATAATGAAGTAAGGAAAATATAAAATGTATGTATGGATTATATTGGCCGGTATAGGTATAGAACACATGATTTGTTACGTTTGTTAAAAAAATGTTCATTGTTATGAAATATAATATCATAGACTAACTAAACGGAGAATAGATGAGACACTAGTAGAACAAGCTTCAACGACATCTTTTTTTGTACAACATTACTAATTCGTGAAAAAAGCTCAATTGAAAAAGGAATCTGTATCGTAAAGCTGCCTCAAAAAGAATTCTGTAGTGCACCTTTTGAATAGGTAGGTACACCCATATACAAGGTGCAAAAAGTTTTTTGAAATTCAATTTCCAAAGGGAAATCAAAAATGGATTCGTGCAAGTTATCGATGAGTGAGGAAATTTATTTTCATGAAAATAATACCTGCAACGAACTTTCATCTGATTTTCTTTTGGAATCGAGAAGTGAGGATCAATAATCAAATTCTGGATAGAATAAAAATTTATTAACTGAAATAGATATCACCAATTGAAAATACAGATTCATTTCATAAATATCTAATCAATAAACTAATAATTGCATTGAAAACATTCTCAAAAACTAACAATAATGAATTCAATAATACAAAATATGAGTATTTACTTACTGAACTTATTCAATACATGAAAAACTTTTTTGAAAACTATCTTAATTCTTATAGGTAACAGGATATATATAATATAAATTTTGAAATTACCTTTTTGCATCTCGATTTTCACATCCAATAACACAACACATCTTCACTCTTGCAGGCATATCGAAATTTATTATATTTCAAAAAGAACGTGTCAAACCACTCCTTGTGTCAGTTGACAATTCAAAGGTTTTTTGATAATAACGATTTTACATACTTACTATTTTCTCGATAGGATATCCATGAATGCAACGACATCTAACTATCAAATTGAGAATAATTTTTTCGTGTAGGATTAGTATCCTCCTCCGACAGGTGGCGCGACATATACGAGTGGCTCATCTATTATTTTAGTTTGTCTATGTATAATATTTGAATAATATAATGTTTTAGAAATAGTTTGCTTCAAAGTCTCTTTGATTTCGAACAGAAACTTATATATGTCTATAAATCAAGGCATACTGTCATAATACAGAAAAAAATTAATGTAACATGTCAAATGGAATAGAATCAACATAAATCACGCTGCTGGTCGCTGATGATAAGAAATATAAAATATTTTATTCAAAAGAAACATTCAAAATTGAATTATCTCTCGAATAGCACAATAAAAAAATTATGCTACTGGAGAAAAAAATTTTGATAGCACCGCGATGCCTGTCGTCTTAATTCTTTTTTCCGACTTATCTTGACTTATCTTATTGACTTGTATCAAATATTGTCGACAGAATAAAAAAATATTCGTGCCTTTTCGAGTAAAATTAGGTTATATAGATATGGACAAATTCAGAAAAATGCGAAAAAGTTCATAATTCAGAAAAACTTAAATTATTTGGTTCTGAAGATACGATCTTCTTCTGTACGAACTTTCAGTATATCAATCGCTATTAACAAAATAAATTCCACTCGAATCCGATATCTTGTAATGGAAATATAATGACTCAATTCAACTACACTACAACTAACACTATGAAAACAAAATTTTGCATAATACTTATTATGAGCATCTTATCGGTCCGATTAGTTTCGTTTAATTTCTGCAATGGATATCTTTTCTTGTTTGTTCGAATTAATTTCATATTTTCTTGGTTTCAAGTTTAAGAAAATGACACTGAACCTGAGCTGAATCTTGTAGCAACTCATTCGAAATGGCAATAAAAATTCTAATCATAAACTCAATTAAAAACCCCATTAAAACTATCCGCACGATGAGACCGGTTAGAGAATTTCATACTGTACTCATTTAAATCTGTTTAATCAGATCGAATTGTTTCCGAATGCAATTTCAATTGTTTTCCCTCATTAAAATGCCGATGAAAATTTTATCGATCGAATTAGTTCATTTTACCTCAGTTCCGACGTGTTCTGGTATTTCTTTTGTGCTCTTATTTTATCAGCAACAAAGTGATAGATTTCCGTTCAAAATACATACAGGCTGTCCCGGATAACATGCGACATATTTTGATGGGAGATATAAAACACCTAGACGATCCCAAAATCCCCATGTGTATATAGGAGTTTTAGATTTTGAGTTACAGGGATGTGGGATTCATCACTGATTTATCCGAAATTTGAAATGTAGATAGCTTTCATGAGGTTCCAGAAAACTGTTATCGAATATCGTTTGATTTGCAGAACCGCATTATATAATTTTGGACAGTTCTGTAAAGTTGCGAAATCATAACCATGATCTTGATTTCTTCTAGTACAGTGAATATAGCACAAAAATACGATTTTTTTCAAAAATGACCTACAGAAATTTGATACCATAAATCGATAGGGGGACATAAAACTGTTAATGCCAGATTTCCGAAGTGATCCCTCTGGTTTTGAGAAAATAAAAAAAAAACATTTTGAAATGCGTTTTTCTCGGAATCTATGGGTTTTTGGAGAAAGGTTCATTTGACAAAAAAAGTAGATGATATCGTTATCTACATTTTATCCCATTCGAGCGAAGTCGTCTGACTTGAAATACAAAAAGTAGGTGGCGCTAAAGTATCAAAAAAGTGATTTTTTGCATTCTCGTTAGAAACGATTAATTTTTTCCAGTAGTATAATTGGGAAAGTTGTTTATCGCAGAATTATCTATAATTTTTGTCTAAACAGTCTTTTCACTTTCGCCGATCCAGTCGGCATGCATCGGCGTGGCATATAATGTACAACTGACAATTTGACAAGCTCCTGCTCGATAACGGTGAGTTTCACAAAAAAATTGTTTTCACAAAAAATGTAGATGATTTTGTGACAAACAATTTTTTCATTTTGATTACTGCAAAAAATTACCTATTTCTTGTATTTCAAGTCGGACAACTTCGAGATAGAATGTAGATAACAATGTTTTTGTTAAATAAACTTTTCTCTAAAACTCATGGATTCCGAGAAAAAGCATTTCAAAATTTTTTTGGATTTTTTCGAAAACAGGGGGTGGCATCACCATTTTTTATGTCCCCCCTATCTATTATACCGGGTGTTTCCTAAACATGCGGCAAAAATTCAGGGGGTTGTTCCTTGGACTATTTTAAGCATGTTTTGTCCTTTGATGATTTTTGAAAAACCTCTTTGTTTTGAAGATACAGGGCGAACAACATTTTTCATATTTTTAAAATTAATAATAGTTTAAATAAAAGTGCGTACCGCACTGTGTTTACTAGGTAGGTACAATTTATTTTTAAATTTGTTTAACAACATCCCAATTACTAAAAACGGCCAGTTTTTTGACTTAAAATTGATAAGTTCAGATAGTAAAGGAATACAGATTAAACACGGTTTTCATTTGAATTCGTTTTTTTGGCTAGAGGTGGTCATTTTTTCAACAGTTTCTGTAGGTTAAGTTAAATTTTCATGTAATTTTTCATGATAAAATGTTATTATCCAAAATTTTGTTTCCTCTGTATCTTCGAAACAAAGAGGTTTTTCAAAAATCATCAAAGGACAAAATATTCTCAGAATAGTCCAAGGAACAATCCCCTGAATTTTTGTCGCATGTTTAGGAAACACCCTGTATATTTCTGTAGGTCATTTTTTGAAAAATAAATGCTTCATTTACTGAACTATTCGATATCTGATTAAACTGTAACATTCGTTCATTAAATTCGTCGAATAATATCTTATAGCACCATCCAGGTTGCCGAGGACTGATTTTTTTCTTGATAGTGCCTATAATTTTTCTTTCTTACCGATATTTTACTTGTGTTCTTCTCGTACCGGAGCGAATTTTGTATATTTACGAATTAAATCAATTGAAATTGAGTGTTTATTACAGTCAATCGGTTGAATGCAATGCAATAACATGATAGCTGAAGGTTCTCTTTTATTCATATAGATTAGCATTTAGTTTGTTTTATATACATTTTCAATTCGACCTATTAATACTAATACAAAAAACTCTAAATAATATAGGGTGTCAGGCTTTTTTACCCAAATGAACGGCTTCTTGGTTTGGCGACATGGCAACTCTACCAGCAATGAACAGAAAAAATCGCGATATACGAAAAGAATTAATTATCACCTCATTCACATCTGCTCGACGTAAACATGCCTCTTCTGTACCACCATGTGGCAACAGTTGTAAAAGAATTAACTGGCTTATTGGTGCAACTCCATCTGAAACAATGTATCGTTGTTGAAAAGTGCCATTAAGGCAAAGAGAGTTCCACTAAAGTAGCACTTTAAACATTTTCGACACAAAATTCGAAAATTACAGACATTTGAGCGAAACGATATACACTTGTTTGAGTAGAACGGGCCCCCAAAAAGGCTGTCTTTTACAACCACCAAAATATTGATAGTCAACATCGAATCAACAAATAATCTGAATATATATATATATATATATTCTTTTGAAATCAAGAGCTAACATAATACAATACATAAAACAAAAATAAAAATCCCTAACTGAGGTTGGTGCAAACGGGGTACCATACTATTTTTTCGTATGATACCAGAGCTCAGGGAAAAACCCCAGTAGAAAAAACCCTGTCTCCCCGTTTCAACAAAAATGACACTTAAAAACTATTAGAATATTGAAGGATTCCTTCTTCATTCAGACCGAACGATAACCCTCTCCAGGATGCCTTCGGAATTCTGAAACGAGAAAATCAAAGCAGTAAAAAGGAACAGAAAAATAAAATGATTGAAACTCTATTAAATCGATTTAAAATTAATAACCCAATTCAAAAACGAATCGGTAATTTCATGTATAGCTCTCAAGCCATCCTGAAATTTATATATGGAACAGTTATTTATCAGGTGTTCAATTGTCTCCTCTGCTTCTCCGCATTCGCAACTAGGACTCTCAACTGAATTCCATCTGAAAAGCATACTATTGCAACGTCCATGACCTGTTCTTATACGATTGAGAACAGTCCATATTTTCCTTGGAAGATCAAATCCAGGAACTTTATTCGAGGGATCAGTTATTAAATCTTTGTTCTGTATATTACATAAATTCCACTCGGATTGCCAAATTGATTTATCACTTTCATTTGAGTTCAGAAAAGAATTTGACCAAAAAGGTTTACGCGATTTTAATCGAGGAATCTTATTGTCTGGAATATATGAGAGTATTTGATGTGAATTTGTCGAAAAATTAAATTTGTTCCAAATTTTCGAAGTAATGACCTGCCTGCGGATATGTGGAGGAGAAATGTTCGAAAGAACTGGTAACCATGGAGTTGGTGTTGATTTTATTGTTCCAGTTACTATTCTCATGGAAAAATTTAATTGTGCATCGATCTATGTACATGTGCACTGTTGAGCCAAACGGGGCAACAATATTCAGCAGTAGAGTACACTAATGCTAGAGCTGCAGTACGAAGAGTTGTTGCGTCCGCACCCCATGAAGTACCAGCAAGTTTTTGAATTATATTATTTCTTGTTTTTAGCTTCATTCGTAAATCATCCAAATGGGCTTTGAAATTAAGAGAAGAATCTAGTTTTACGCCTAGATATTTAGGATTGAAATTATGTTTGAGAAAAGAATTACCAAAAAGTACGTTCAATTTTCTATATTTCTGATGATTATCCAAATGGAAACACGAGACTTCGGTTTTGTTAGCATTTGGACATAAACGCCAGTCGAAGAAATAATTTTTTAGAATTTCTAAATCTGCAGAAAGATTATTCTCTATGGTTCTGAAATCCGAATGATGGAAAGCCAAAGCAATATCATCGGCGTATATGAATTTTTCAGATGAAGTTGTAGGGATATCACACAAATATAAATTAAAAAGAAGAGGTGATAAGACTGACCCCTGTGGAAGACCGTTATTCAATGTTCTGAAATTACTACTATTCCCGTCGACAAAAACACGAAACCTTCTATCTGACAGCATATTTTCTATCAATTTGACCATTTTTCCACATTTCAGATGACTGTAAAGTTTAAAAATCAAACCATCTTTCCAAACAGTATCATATGCTGCAGATAAATCCACAAAAGCTGTACCTGTTTTCAATTTATTATTAAAACCCAATTCAATAAAGGTGGTAAGACTAAGAACCTGAATGAACATATTTGAGTATATAACTGAAAATATATCAATGGGATTTCGTAACTGATGCAATTTTAATTTTGTAAAGAAAAAAATTCGAAATTTCGGAAAATCATATGTATGAAAAATCAATAATTAAAACTATTCAAATTACACGCTCCTGATTCCCCTAGAAAGAATTACCACCTCATTCACATCTGCTCGACGTAAACATGCCTCTTCTGTACAACCATGTGGCAACAGTTGTGAAAGAAATAACTGGCTTATTGGTGCAACTCCATTCCAAACAATGTATCGTAGTTGAAAAGTGCCATTTAGGCAAAGAGAGTTCCACTAAAGCAGCACTTTGAAATTGGTTGAGTGGAAAATGAGTAGCACGATTTCCGGCTTTCCAAACATAGCGTAAAATTCTGGAAATATAAGGCATACCGCTTAAAATTAAATTTCCAGTGGAGTTCTGAATGTAACTCGTTAATTTGAAAAAGATTATAGACTTTCCATTTATTTGTAAAGCTCTCGTGCTTTCGTTTTAAAATGAATACTTTTTGTCTGGGAAATAGCAAAGACGGAAATACTTTAATGAGGTTTCTGGAATTCTTATTTTGGCAATTATATTAAATTTCATTCAGTTTTTTTCCTGTGTTCTGAGCATTATTCAGAGGATACTCCGTCTGAAGAATTTTTCTTTGTAGTGCAAAATCGCCTCAAAATATTTCATTCTCCCTAAAGCCTAGTACAGATTTGATTCAAAGGAAAGTGTTTGAAGTAAATTGAACCCAGTGACGGATTAATTCAACTGGAGCTCCTTCTTATAATACAATATAGGCCATATCTTATGTAGATATATATCGAGGGAATATTTTTCAATTGAATATAAAGAAAAAATTTGAGAAAAGCCCTGAGCAGGAGCTTTTTACTGGAGCAATAAGACTATTACCTAAAAATTCCATATAACTTGAGATTGATACCAATGAATAAATGCAGAATATCAGTACAATCCGAATAATGGAAATCATTCTAAAAATGAAATATGCGAAAATAAATAATTAAAAATTTAATTTTATGGTTCTGATGATGCGACCCTTTCGAAATCCTCGAATCATAATTCTGTTATGGAAAAAGATTCTTCTTTCAATATTCCAATTGAATTTTTTATGGTTCTGTTGAAACTATGGCTACGAAGTTTGATGAACATTCAGAATATCGATCTCCATTCACAAAAAAATTCACTCGAATCGGATATCTTTTTATGAACATATGAAGTTTCTTTTCTTCAATATTCCAATTGAATTTTCTATGGTTCTGTTCACAGTATGGCCACAAAATTTTGCATGAGGCTTGTTATCAGCATCCTGCATTTGGCCGTAACATTTCCTTGTCATTGGTTTCGTAGTTTCTGAGATATTGAGAAACAAGAATTTTGAATGGCTATATTTTATGGAACACCCTGCTCGATAAGGCTGGTAAACGAACTCAACCGAGGCATTAGGACCCGAACTCATCCTGAAAATTTCAAGTCTCTAGGACAATCCCTTCGAAAGTTATTGTGCTAACTGCCGGACGGACGGCCCGATGGACAGAATTGAAGTTGACCACGAATTCGTCATCGGAGAGTGTATTCCTATTGTTTGAAACGATTTTCGGCATTACAGACATTTGGGCAAAACGATATACACTCGTTTAAGTAGAGCGCTCAGAAAGGCTGTCTTTGACAACCATCAAAACATTAATAGTCAACATTGAATCAACAACAAATCCGAATGAACATTTTTGAGTATTTAACTGAAAATATATTAATAGGTTTCGGAACTGATGCAATTTTTATTTTGTAAAGAAAAAAAATTCGAAAATTTCAAAATTTCAGAAAGTCAGATGTGTTAAAAATCAATAATTAAAACTATCGATTTCGCTTCCGATTCCCAAATCCTCTTGAGAATTCTTTGACTTCGCCAATTCACATGTTCAAACTCGATTTATGTAATTCCACTCAGAATCAGTCTGTATTAGGTATTACCGCAATTCGTCTCGACTCAAAGATGATCATCTCATCTTCATGAATTTGATATTTTATGAATTTGATATGTGCTGTCCACTCAGGATTTCCCACGCTAATAGGAGTAATCTGAAGCAATGGATTACGCCAGATGTAAAAATTGCTAGCGGATGAGGTAGGCAAGAAAAATAAGTTTTTTTTTTAATCTGTGTTATAGGTATATATATATATCATCAAAAAACCCAATTACCATATAATGGTGTAGGGTGTTACATTTCAAATAATTAATTATCATTATATAATTTTAAAGTATTTCATTTCCATGTACAAATTTGGTCCATAGTTTCTTGTCCAGTGCCATATTCCTTGCTCTATTCCATGTTTGTCCTCTTCTATTGATTATTTCGGTTATTGTTCCGTTCCATGTCAGCTCTGGACTTCCTCTCTTTTTCCTCTTTTGAATTTTGGCCTCCCATATCTGTTTGACTGGTCTCTCCATATTTGCTCTATTCAGATGTCCCCACCAGCTAAGTTGTCTTCTCTCAATGAAATCATGTATTGGTTCTATGTCTAGGTCTTCTCGTATTCTTTCGTTTCTTATCTTATTCATTCTAGTTACGCCCTTTACTCTTCTTAGGTATTTCATTTCCACTGCTTGTATTTTACTCTTCTGTTTGTTATTCAAGGCCCATGATTCGCATGAAAATGTCAGGGTAGGTCTGTATATTGCTCTATACACGTTCATCTTTGTCCTCTGGGAGATTTCCTTCTTACCTATGAAGCTCTTATTCATCGTATGGTACAATTTGACTGTGTTCTCTATTCTTTTAATGATTTCCACATCTTGTTTTCCCTCTTCATCTAATTCAACTCCCAAGTATCTGATATTTTTTACCTGTTCTATCGTTGTTCTGTCTAGCTCTATGTTAAGTTCTTCTGAGTTTCCTATCACCATAACTTTTGTCTTGACCTTATTTATTTCCATTCCATACCTTTTGATAACTTCATTCCAGATCTTCATATTTATTTGTAAATCGTCTCTTCGTCCAGTAATAACAATAATGTCATCTACAAAAGCACATTCTGATATTTCCACCCGCTGCATATTTTTGTGTCCTACGTGAAATTTCTTTGTTCTTCTTGTGCATTCCTTTAAAATCTCGTCCATGAAGATAATGAATAGTACCGGGCTCAAACTTCCTCCTTGCCTTAGTCCTGTTTTTGTGTGGAATGTTTTTGATGTTCTATTGTGGCTTACAATCCGGTTTTTATTCAATCTATATATATTCTTTACAATGCAGATCAATTTTCGATCTATTCCTCGTTTCTTCAGTATTGTCCACAGTTTTTCTCTGTCCACCTTGTCAAAAGCTTTCACCAGATCAATAAAGCCCAGGTACAGTTTTCTGTTCTCTTGTTTTGCTTTCTCGCATAATATCTTCATAGTGAATATATGGTCTTGAATACTCCTTCCTCTCCTGAATCCACTCTGTGTTTCTTCCATTGTTACTTCTATTTTCTGTCTTATCTTTTTGTCCAATATTTTCTCGTATAGTTTCATAGCTGTACTCAATAAAGTTATACCCCCGTAGTTATTACAATCATGTTTGTCTCCTTTTTAAATATTGGAACTATTAAGGCTGTTTGCCAATCCTCTGGTATCATTTCTTCTTTCCATGCTCTTTCAAATATCTCCAGCAGTGTGTTCAATCCAATTTGTCCCAAGTTGTTAATCATCTCTGATGTTATTTTGTCACTTCCTGGAGCTTTTCCATTCTTCAATGATGTTATCGCTTGTTTCAGCTCATCCAGAGTAATTCCACCATGTTCATTCTCTTCGATATTTTCTTGCTGTTCGTACCTATCTTCTACCTCGCTCTGTCCTCCATCCAGTAGTTCTCGAAAATGCTCTCTCCATCTATCCATTATTTCATCGTCACCTCTCAATAGAGTTCCTTCTTTATTCTTTATATTTACACTTTCATTTGTTTGTCTATTTCTTTGCTCTTTCAGGACTCCATAAAACAGTTTTTGATTAGTTTTAAAATCGTTTTCCATTTTTTCACCGAATTCTTCCCATTTTTCCTTTTTACGTGACAATATAAGACGTTCTTTGACTTTCTTTCTCTGGTTTTTATACTGTTGGTAATTGTCTGTAGTTCTTTCATTCAAGTATTTTCTCCATTTTTCCTTCTTCATCTTCACTTCATCTTTCAGTTCTTTCGTCCACCATGCTGTTTGTTTTTCTTATTTGTTTTCCTGTAACTTCCACAAACTTTTCTTGCTGATTCTATAAGTATATTTTTGAATTTAGTCCACATGTTGTTAAGTGTAGAGCCTTCTTGTTGATATCTTTCTTGCTCGAATCTCCTTTCAGTTTCTATTTGGTATCGTTCAGCAATTTCTCTGTTAACCAATTTGTAAGTTCTCAGGCATTCATGCTCCATCTTTTTCCCCTGGTTATTTCGGTTGTTCGTTGTACTAATTCCATCCATTTTGACTTTAGCTATCACTACGTAGTGGTCACTGCCTATTTCTGGTCCTCTTCTTACTCTTGAATCTAAAACAGTTGATCTAATTTCTTTTTGAACCAATATATAATCTATTATCGATTTCTCTCCCCGGCTACTAACCTCCCTTGTGTATCTATGGATATTTTTATGTTCAAAAAGTGTGTTGGTTATTAACATAGAATTAAGTATGCAAAAGTTAAGTAGTCGCTCACCGTTATTATTCCTTGTTTCTTCTCCAAAGGGCCCCATTACTTCTTCATACATTTTGTCTCTTCTACCTACTCTGCCATTGAAGTCTCCCAAGATAACAATTTTTCCTTTCGCTTCTTCCGTAATCTCTGTTAAGTTCTCCCAAAATGTCTCTTTAGTTTCTGAGCTGTCATCTTCATTAGGTCCATACACCACTATTATTGTTGTTATCTCGTTGTTTCCACCTTTAATTTCCACTGACAATATCCGCTCGGACCAATTTTTCCAACCATTTATACTCCCAGATATTCCATTCTTCATTAAACATCCTACTCCTGCTTTTGCTCTAGTATTTCGATCCACTCCGCTATATATTAACAAATGGCCGTTTCTTGTTTTCATTGATACTTCTCCCTTTTTCTTTGTTTCCGTTATTGCCAAAACTTCCAGTTCCATTTGCTCAAATTCAGTCTCAAGTTCATCTTCCTTTCCATTTAAACCTCTCACATTCCATGTTGCTATCCTCCATACATCCTTTACATTCGTTCTACCGTCTCGTTGTCCTTTATTCTGCTCAGTCGTCATTTTTAATTCCGTTCCTACCTTCATCCTCTTCAATAGTTTTTTGACATTGATTTCTCAATTTTTCCTATATCATAATTCCATTTATAGTGCACATTGTCTATGATTAGCTTTTGAAAACCCTCTTTAACATTCCTACCTCTTCCTCTCTCTTCCTTGGCAGCCGATCTTAGCTTTTCCTGTATCTCCCTTTGTACCTTCGTCATATCATCGTTTATATAACTACTTCATCTGTATAGTTCTTTAGTTTATTCTTATTTCGCATCAACTTCATTTTTTCCGAAGTATTCTCCAATTCGATAAGGTAAGTTTTCACTCCTATCTCTAGTTTAGAATTAATCATCTTAATTTCGCTTTTGAGATTTTCGTTTTCTTTCTTTATTTGTTCATTTTCTTCTCTCAACTTCTTCATTTCTGTCTGGTAACTCCGCTGTTCAGATCTTATCTCCCTCATTTCCCGCATCATATTCTCCATCATTTCCATCATTCTATCTATTTTATCATCCTGAGTATTTGGTTTTTGTTTTTGTGGTGTTCGAAAAATTCTTCTGCTCTTTGTAAATATTTCCTCCTCGTTGTCTTCTTCCCTTCTTCTTTTACCTTCATCACTAGTATATTCCTCGTCGTTTCTCATTTTAATATTTCGATTTCGCGATTTCGAATTAAACCTGAGTCCGTCTCGGTCAACTCCGAAATCCAGCTCGCTTATCTGCGGCGATAACGTTGTTTATCACTCACACCAGCTGCTTTTTCTACCGATGTTATAATTCTATGTCGGGTTTTAATATCAAAATAATTATTGTTTTGCAAGTTTATATTTCACTCAAACTAAAATTTTCGACTATTCTCGTTTAGTGCACAAATAACAAATATGGTATTCACTGTTGAGAATAATTTCTCGCTCGTAATTTTCGAGTATATCGAGTTTGATTACGGAGCTCCGAATTAGCGTGCGCACAATATGGTCGTTCCAAATTTATCATGTGTTATAGGTAAGTGTACATTCAAGAAGGAATTTCTGAAGGAGCAGAAAACCGAGAAGGAAAAACTCTGGCGGAATCTTTGAGGGTTGGATCATTCCACTAAGTCCCTTCGAAACAAGATCTAAAAGATATCTGGATCTTGGTAAAAAATAATTACACCTCCTCACTGGCTTTCTTACAGGACACTGTCGCCTCAGGATGCACCGGTTGAGGATGGTATTATCGGACACTGACGAGTGTAGGTTCTGTGGGGAGGAGGATTAAACCTTTATTCAACTGGTCACGAAATGCTTTGCCATTGCAAACCTAAGGAATGAATGCCTTGACGATAAACTCGTAAAAGTGAGGAACTAGCCTCGTTGAAGCCTTCACAGATAGAAGTCTAGCACTCGAAGGGTAACTAGTTTCATAGTTATAGCGCACCTGCTAAATTAACAGTGACTACTAAGAAAGTTGCTGAGTAATAGTAATAAATATGATTTACGAGCCTACGAAAGCATTTTGCTGAAAGTTAACGCTTGCAAAAGTTATAAGACTTGAAAGAGCGAAATATTTGCTCTGGTTGGACGAAAGCGGTGAATTTCCGAACATCGTGTTTTCTGACTATAAATTTTTTTCACTTTAGCAATTTGTAAATTTTCAAAACTAAAGAGTTTACCTGACAAACCGTTTTTATGAGAATTTGGAGGAACGAGTACCGTCCACTAATGATGATTTGGACCGCTGTAACCGTGGATGAACGCTCCCCAATTGTTTCCATTGAGACTGGCGTCGAAATTAATACGATATGTTATCAGCAAAAATTTCGATCGCAGAACATAGGTGTTCCAAAAAGAGACTGCACCGGCTCACGAAGCGCGAGTGAACCAAGAAAAGTTTGAAAAACAACGTTTCGAACATCATTTCAACCACACAGGGAAATCAAATGGATTATTTTATCTGAGCCATTTTCGAAAGCAAGGTCCGAACTGAAAATTCACCAGCCTCGAGACTCTGAAGAAAGCCATTGCCCGTGAGTGGGCTAAAATACTGGCAAGCTACGTTCCGGCAACTTGCGATTCGGTTTTTTTGCCGTCTCGAAAAAAAATACTTTCAATGTGCTTTTTGAATCTTTATGCGGTCGTAAAAAAATAGTGTTCCCAATTTATGCTAAAAGTGTCTTTGACGCCCTTGACTGCTTCCCCGAACGGCAGTCGCGTTCGGGAAAGTATCACTTTCGGCACTTGTTTGGAAAATAACTATTCCCAACCGAATTTATGGCCTGGAATAGGTTACACTTCGAGTGCCAGACCTTGTAGACGACTTTGATGTTCAAAGTAAAATTGAAAAGGATTGAACAATTATCTTCTGAAGATGACCTGCAGGATATTCTCTAAGGTAGAACCAATTTGTTATCCACAGAATTCGAAATTAAACTCCTTCCTTAAAACCATACCGTCCATAGAAGCGTAACATAATCGGAAATACCCTTGACAATAAGACGTAGTACCCTTTTGAAGCCTTTCTAGAAATTTCCAATTACAAATATTTGCCCTCGGAGGTTTCCCATGTAGGTCGGTGGAAATAATAGTTTTCAGCCTTCTAGCGTTCACAACTAGGTCTCGATGTTCTTTTTCTTCCTTTTATTCGGCCGTATATCACGGGCCGATAATCGATCTCTAGGATATTCGCGGGGATGAGATGAACGGAAAAACCCCTGGCTTCTCTATGTAGCAAGAAAGCTTATGGCAGAGTTTCCAGGAGTTTTTTGTTACGCAAGGGAGTATTCGCCGGACGTCCGTTTGGGAAAAAAGAGATGCGACTGTTTTTCTCGGATTTCTGGTTCATTCACCTGTATCGCCCTGAAGGAAGGATTATTCTGAGTCAGAGCAGAGTGAGCTTCAACGAAAAGGATAATGTATTCTTTTTTAAGATTTATGCTGATATAAAAATCAATTGCCGTTAGTGAGTCTCGCCAAAACTAGTGAACGATTGAACGGATCTATCTTATCAGGGTCTCAACTCCTACAGCTGCAGTAGAGGTAATACTGGATCTGACCCCGCTGCACATTTATGTTAAGAAAGAAGGTCTCATGAGTGCCCTAAGAATGGACCAAATAGGGCCTGGCAAGGGACACGGAAATATTTTAAGATCACTCGGTGGTGACCTCCCTTTGCTACCGAGGGATTCCATGCCAAACGAGTATGACCTTGACGCCAACTACGAAGTGATCATAGGTGATCGCCAAGAAAGTGTGGAAGGTTTGTCTCGACTTCGTAAAAATCATCTCATCTGGTACACAGATGGGTCCCTAAGGGAACGAGGAGCAGGCATAGGCATATACGGTCCTAAATACAGGGAATCGGAGCCTTTGGGAAAGCCAATAACAACGCTTCAAACTGAAATTCTGGCCATAGAAAGATGCGCCCAAGTCTGTCTGTCCAGACAGTACAAGGGAGCCAGAATTTGTATTGCCTCTGATAGTCAGATGGCACTGAGGCAGCTTATGGCCGTTGATTGTAGATCAAGGACCATTTGGAGCTGCAAACAGTCCCTCAAAACACTGGCGAAGTACAACAAGCTAGTTTTAGCTTGGGTATCTGCCCACCAGCTGATGCCCTTGCAAAAAAGAGGAGCAAACACACCCTTCACCGGACCCGTGCCCTCCTGTTGGGTATCACCTACACTGATTAGGGCAGAGGTAGGCGTTTGGGAAAAAAGGGAGAAACACTCTTACTGGATAAACACATCCGGTCAAAGACAAGCAAAGAGACTAATCGAACCTTCAAAAGAGAAGGCTCAACAAGCTCTATCGTTATCAAAAAACGAGTTAAGGCTGCTAATCGGCCTTCTCACAGGGCATTGTCCCGTGAGATATCACCTACACAAGATCGGTAAAGAAAACTCCGACATTTGTAGGTTATGTGAATCGGCCACTGAAACCACCGAACACATACTATGCCAATGCACTGCGCTGGCGCAAACCAGACTTACACTACTGGTGGCGCGTTATTAACGCCAGCCGACATAAGAGCGAAGTCTCCTAAGGAAGTAACCAGCTAAGGAGGTTAGATTCCTGGGAAAAACGTAGTTTTAGCATGGTAACGCACAAAAGACCTTATTGGTCGCAGTGCAGAAGGGTAATCAATGTGCCGATCGACCACTATCTAATCTAATCTAATCTATCAGGGTCTTGAAAGGTTCGAGGAGTTAAAGGAAGGTTTAAGAGGTGAGGAAAATTCATTCTCAGACACAGAAACAACAACGTTGGTCATAATAGTGTGCGCTACGATGGATGTCACGTGAATAATAATAATAAGATGGATAGAAAAGCCCCTACATGGAAACACCTGAACGAGGTCGCCCTGGAACATGTGGACATTCCTGCGTCGAACTACTTGCTGACTTCTAGAAGATTGTTTCCTGAAACAGAAGGTTTACCCCTTGCCATTCAAGATCAAGTAGTGCAAACTGGAAACTATCAGAAAAATATGATGAAGGATAGGAGCCTCACCGACAATAGATGCCGCTACGGATGCCAAACATCAGAAACAATCCAGTATATTACAAGAGGCTGCCAAATGTTTGCTGGAAATGAATATAAGAGTTGGCATGATGCAGTTTATAAAATACTACACCAGGAGCTCGCCATCCAATTGAAGATGCTGCAATGCGAAACAATCCCATACTATAAATATCTGCCCGAAGTAATACTGGAGAACCACCATTACAGGCTATACTGGAATCACACAGTACTTACAAATTAAACAGTTGCTAATAACAGGACAGACATAATTCTAGTAAAGCAAAAAGAGAAGAGAGCAATACCTATAGACGTAGCCATCCCGACTAACAACAATCTACGTCAAAAATACGCTGAGAAAATATCGAAATATCGAGAGCTTGAACTTCAGATCAAAAGGCAGTGGGGAATGTCTAGTACCAGAACCAGTCCCATTTTCATATCAACCACTGGAATTATTCCTTAGAGCCTTAAATCCAACTTCAAGGAGCTAGATTTGGTCGAAAACCTTCACAAAGTAATGCAAAAAGCAGTACTTCTTGGTACTTCTAGAACGGTAAGACTTTGTAGGTCACGATGGACACCAGGAACAACCATGGAGGGAAATATTGCAAGACCGACTACCAAGACTTCAGCCCAGAAAACCAGGACCAAGCAACGAGGGACGAACCACCCAGGACCCAGGAGAAGAAGAACACCGAAGACCTTAGAGCTCAATTCCCCTGATACTTGCTATACGGAATGAGTGAATGTTCCTCTTAAGTAGGGAGTGTGATAGCCGATCACTAGGGGGTGTGACAAATCACACCCTTTCTACGCTAGAAGGCTCAAGTCGATAACGTTTATTATTTCTTTCAGACACACAATACTGTATAGGACAAGTCAGTATACAAAAAAAGAAAAACAAAAACTAGACAAATTAGAACAAAATTATTATCACTGAAAAATTCCGCAACACTATAATAAGCCTAAAAAACCGCAAAAAAAATTTGGAACATTGCAGGTTTTCCGCCATTTTGTAATTTTTTTTTCGGAGTTCGTCAACTTTTCCGAATAGAGGATCCAAAAATACTGAGATTTGACCAAAAACCATTACATCAAGTGTTATACATAACTGATAAGAACTCATAAGAATCATGCTCAAGAATGACGTTTGACACCCTGTATCTCGCTTATGCTTCGAAAACGGGATATATTGTATAAGGCAAAAATGATTCTCCCGATTTCCTCTACACGAAAATATATGTTTTTCCAGTTTATGATGAAACACCCTGTATAATAAAATGATCTAATGAAAAATATCTACATTAACGCATTAATCATAACGGGGTCACGTAGACACCAGTGTAATGTGTGTGTTTTATAATAATCTTATTATGTGTGTAGCGAAGGTTAATAAAAGATAAAGGTTTTCCAATAAGAGGTGTTATTTTGATATTCAAAGAAAAATACCATTTTTCAATATAAATGATCGGATGTTCATTTCATTATAAAGAAGAAGCTATGCCGTTAATATAGTGGAACATCAGGCAAATGACCACCACAACCTTGCTAATACGACTAGGTATATCCTTTTAATGAAATTTCCATAACCGAATCGCAAAAGGGCCGCCTTATGTCCTCGATAGCCTCGGGAATTTCATCTTTGAGGTCTTGAATCGACGCTGGGCTATTGGCGTAGACCTTCTCTTTCATGCGGTCCCAAAGGAAGAAGTCGCAAGGTGTTAAATCACAAGATCTCGGTGGCCAATTGTAATTACCTCTTCGAGAGATAACACGGTCCGGAAACTTTTCCCGCAAAAGATCAATGGTTTCGTTGCTTGTGCGGCATGTCTTGTTGAAAGTAAACGTTGTTCAGATCAATACTATCCAATTTCGGCCATAAAAAATCATTAATCATATCTCGATAGCGCAATCCATTCATCGTAAAGCCTGGTTCTCAGAGCTTCGACGTGAAGCCTGCGACAGTCATTCCAGCAATCAGAGGATATAAACAAAACTTCCCATGACACCCTCCTTTTGGTTTCTGGTTGTCAAAATCTGTAGCGACACGCCTCATTTGTAGTTGAAATAAACCAACTTCACTCGTATTTCTGCGACAGCGAGGGAGAAAAAAGGAGTAGTGGGGATTGTAGCTGGCTTCACGTCGAAGCTCATAACCAGGCTTTACTGTTGCTCCAGCCTCATTTTCGAAAAAGTGACAACGCTGGACCATAAACCGCACCAAACAATCACATGTTGAGGATAGAGAGGCTTTTCAACAATAAAAATAAAAAATTCCAAAGAACGACAAGGAATGGACAAACCTGGGTTTTCTTTCACTTTTGGCTACAGCAGCAATACTCTCGGCTGTTCTTCAGCGACGTGCACGGGTTTTATTCTTCACATTACTAACTTGTCCCAACAGCTCGAATTTTTACACCATTTTTTTATTGCAATCTGATGAGGTGCTTCACGACGACCCAAAAATGTTCGAGTTATACGAACCGTCTCTGCCAAATTTTCATTATTTTTATAGTGAATTCTTATAATTTCAATGCGTTTTTGAAGCGTGTATCGTTCCATTTTTATTAATGGCATAGTTTCTTCTTGTGAAATGTCAAAAAGTGGCAGCTTCAAACGTGACACCTACTGAATTGGCGGGCTATTTAAAATAACACTTCTTATTGGAAAACCCTTTAGATATACAGGGTGTCCCATTACTCGACGTCAATCCGGAACCGGGTGAAAAGGCAAGTAATGCTGGTTGTCAGAAAAATAGAAAAAAAACCTAAGTTGCATGATTTTAAAATAATGCGCATTTAAAAAACACGCAAAATTCCACACCCTGTGACAGTCTTTTCGCTCCTGTTGCCACAAATATCAACTTTTTCAATTTTTTTTCTTTGCTGTGTAACCTTGAATAATGCTTGTCTAAACTGTTATCAAAATTTTGATACCAGCTGCTCTAGGTTTCATAAAAATAGGGCTTACTTCTCAGAAAAAAATTCGAAATAAACAATTGCCTAGTTTCAACTGACTGTATTGAAAATAAAATGTACTACGTAGGTTTGGTATGTTTTTTCAAAAGTTGGCGCATTTAGTAAGGATTCCAAAATGGTGTAATACTTGTTTAATTATAGCTGCCGTAGTTCAAATTTATTTTCGATTGCCTTTGAATACACTTTTTCGTTAACTGCTTCCCAGTTAAAAAGTCCAATGAATTCAAGTCCGGTGAACAGGCCGGCCACGAGATTGGACCAGAACGTCTGATCCATTTCCGGGAAAAAATGTTATCAGAAAAAAAAATTTCCAGAGAAATAATTTTTCCAGAAAAATTTTTCCGAAGAAATTCCTCTGAAATTTTTTTTTCTGGTAACATTTTTTCCCGGAAGATGGATCGGACGTTCTGGTCCAATCTTGTGGCCGGCCCGTTCACCGGACTTGAATCCATTGGACTTTTCAACTGGGAAGCAGTTAACGAAATAGTGTATTCAAAGGCAATCGAAAATAAATTTGAACTACGGCAGCTGTAATTAAACAAGTATTACACCATTTTGGAATCCTTACTAAATGCGCCAACTTTTGAAAAAACATGCCAAACCTACGTAGTACATTTTTTTTCAATACAGTCAGTTGAAACTAGGCAATTGTTTATTTTGAATTTTTTTTTCTGAGAAGTAAGGCTTATTTTTATAGAACCTAGAGCAGCTGGTGTCAAAATTTGATTACAGTTTAGACAAGCATTATTCAAGGTTACACAGCAAAGAAAAAAGTTGGAAAAAGTTGATTTTTGTGGCAACAGGAGCGAAAAGACTGTCACAGGGTGTGGAATTTTGCGTGTTTTTTCAAATGCGCATTATTTTAAAATCATGCAACTTAGATTTTTTTCTCTATTTTTCTGACAACCAGCATGACTTGCCTTTTCACCCGGTTCCGGGTTGACGTCGAGTAATGGGACACCCTGTATGATCTGAATAAAAAGAAGATCCTAAAAACCACCAACGAATGCTTGCAGAAATAACGAAAAGAGTATTGACCAGTATTGAAAACAATTCACTCAAATATGCAATAAACGAATGACCTAAAATATACAGACAGACTGAACATTGATGCAATCAATATGAACAAATACGAGCGATATATCCCGCTTCCGACACAAATTGAAATGGTTACATTCCTTCCAGAATATCCCGTTACGAAATTGCGGTGTGCGCTTCGACCCAGATCTTCTTGCACTCCCTTAATTTCCAGTCATCGTTCTCCGGGGGTTCCTGTGGGAAGCGATTTGCCCCAAAGCCCCACTTCTCTGTAACCTCGGAATGCGTATCCCTAAGGAATTTACCGTCAGAACCGTTGACATTTCCAACGACTCATCTCTGGAGAGGAGACTTACCTGGAATTCGTCTACCTTCAAATAATTGAAGAGTCGGTTAGTTATCTCGAGGTATAAATGACGGTTATCTTTTTGATTAAGTTAGAGGTGTTAAGGTGACATTGACGAAGATAAGGAACGTTGTTTTTCATTTTGGAAGAAATGATGTGACAGTAACGAATAGGGTGTAATAATATGTTTCTCAAGCTTGATCAGGCGATCAATCTTTCGACATTCTAGTGGAAACGCATTATCAAAAACTGAAATAGGTTTTTTGCAGAAGTAGGTTATCATCACAAAATTACCTGCTTTTCATCATACTTACATGATAACTGTGATAACTAAAAAGTGTTACAACTTGGAGTAGTACAATAAATCCTCACACGATCCCTTCATTAATCATTATTAGTGAAATCAGTAGTTTTATCGGCACAAGGAACCAGAACAAAAGCTTATTATCCTTTCAGCGATGTTTAGGAAATTTTATTTCCTTCTTCAGGCTACAAAAATATCAAAATACAATCAGTCGAGCATTCAGAGAGGATCATAAAGAATACAAACGTCAAAAAATAATAAAAACCAACAAAAAATAAAAATAACAATGGTGAATACATATACGTCATAAAGATAAAAATAAATATTTATAAAAAGTCCAAACTAAAATGAATGATAAGGACATATTCAAAGACTCACACTATACAAATGTATAAAGATATTACAATCAAATATAAAATTATAAGTGATTACATATGAAAAAAAATCGAGAAAAGACCTGAGCAAGAGCTTTTGAGCACTCGTTATTTGGTGGAGCAATAAGACTATTACTTCAAAATGTTATATGGTATTTGAGATTGATACCAAATATACAGGTTGTCCCAAAAATACCACGCGAAAGTGACACTGGAGATAGATTGGCAACAGGTCTATCAGATAGCATCAACATGACTTCAGTAAAAGTTCGCTGGTTTTCGAGATATCACCACTTTTGTGTATTTTTTAAAAATCTCCAAATCCAAATCCAATCCAAATATCCTTTGCATGAGAGTTCAGTATTTAAGTTTACATTCACAAAAAAAAATTCACTCGAATCAGATGTCCTGTTATGGATATATGAAGATTTTTCTTATCAATATTCCAATTGAATTTTCTATGTTTCTGTTACTACTATGGCCACTATTTTGAATGTACATTCACAATATCGATCCCTATTCACAAAATAAATTTCACTTGAATCGAATATTCTGTTATAGGAATTGAAGATGCTTTTTTCAATATTCCAATTAAATTTTCCATGGTTCCGTAAACACTACATTCACAAAAAAAATTCGCTCGAATCAGATGTCCACTTATGGAAATTTAAAGATTCTTCTTTTCAATTCAATATAACGGGTTATCCATTTCGCGGTTTCAAAAGTATAGGGCTGGAATTCGACATCAATCTGTCCGACTAAGTTGTTAAAACAATTTTTTTTCAGTTGAAAGTATGACATTCACGAAAATGGATCGCTTGACTATCACACAAAGCATGAAAATTGTAAAAACCTACTACAAAAATGGCGATTCTTCCACAGCCACATATCGTGCGTTGAGTGGAGATTATTACGAAAAATTGGCAAAATTGTAAAGATATTTGAAGAGACTGGATTGGTTACAGATATTGTAAGGCATGTGCATCATCGTTATGCTCGTACCACTGAAAATATCGCTGCTGTAAGTGAAAGTGTTGCCAAAGGCCCGAATGTGTCAATTCCTCGTCGTTCTCAGGAATTACGACTGTCCTACACATTCGGTGCGATTCTGTTCGCACATTGCTATGAATCTTGTTATCCAAGCAATATGGCTATCTCCCAAATTCATAGCAATATGACTACGGTATTCCGTTTCGACTGTTATAGTCATGTTGGTTATGAATTTCGCCTTAGCAATATGACTATGATAATCGGCAATCCAAGAGCCGGCAACACTGTAATAAATGATATTTGAACTACTTTTTTGAGGTTTTGTTATGACATTTCTGTGTTTTCAAACATTTGTAATGAGAATTTGAAAAATGTTGCGGAATAGGAAACGCAAGAAAATTCAAATGGAAGTATTGATAAACTTCCTTGAATATAATAGTATTAAAGTGATAGGAAAACCCACCCTTTAGAAATATACAGGAGGGAAAATCAAGTGGGTTGAACTAACAAATTTTGTGAATGCAGTGTGAAATGGGACAAGAAAAGATTAAATGCTTCCTCTTAATGAAATATATCATCTTTCAACTAGCTGAAGCATTCTGAAGAATAGCTGAAACTGTTATGTTATTTGAGGAATTATTACAATTAGTTCACAGAATGAAGTTTTTTTATATTTTGTTATCAATAAACAATTTCATATGAATGTTTCCTTCGAATAAGATATTTCCACATATTACACAATTATTAATTAATGAGAACTCAATCTTAGCATTTTACCGAATAGCTGAAGCAGTCGGTGTGATGTTATTGGGGGCTAAGAAATTTTCACAATTAAATCACAGAATGAAGCTTTATTCTATATTTGTTATCAATGAACGATTTCATAAATAATCAATAGAAATTTTAAATGAACTTCTATGTGTTCATTGAATATATGTTCCTGTTGAAAATCTCTGTCGACAACATTTTTCGTCGAAAAATTAATTTTGCCATATTTTCCTCTGCATTGTTAGGAAGAGTTTTGAGAAATATTGTTATAATTCAGGGCTGGATAGGATACCCAAAATTTCCTTGAAGAAAACAATCTCTTCTTCCTTGCACCTACTTTGATCTCATGTGCCGATAGATTTTTTAAACGTGGCAAAGCCAAGTCGTAGGCAACTCCATGGAAATGTGCATTTGTTATTATTTAATTTACATCAAATATCTGAAAAATAATGATTCAATCAAATATAAGGAAAAAATATGGAATTATACTCACAGCTTGTACATTTATAGTATTTATACTGTGAAAACCCTTTCTATCGATGCTTTCTTCACATCCTCATTACTTGAAAGAAATGTTACATATCGAGGCAATCAATTTGTTGAGATGAGGTCCTTATTTTATGTATTACTCTTCACATAACTAGTAGGCTCATTCCTAGTTTGAAGTCCTCACCAACTGTAGTCTTATAGCTGCCATAAGCAAAAAATTGTGAAGTTGGTTCATCCATAACTTTTCTCAACTTTTCAACCAAATCAGAAACGGCTTATTTATCCTATCGAAATATTTTGATTAACTTCACTACAGTCCCTGATATGTCGATTTTGCGATCTAAGAATTCTCCTACAATTAAATGTTCTATAGTACGTCAGTTCCATTTTCATTGCAACATACTTACCTATTTTCAAACCCTTTGAAAAATTATAACGAAATAAGTGTTTTTCTATCGTATTTCTAACTGTTTTGGTCCTGGGCAAGATGGTTATCCGTGTAGGCAAGTACTCTTTCGACCTTGCTAAGATAGCAATGCGGATAGCAAGGTTATGACTAAACTGACAGATCATATTGCCACAGAATGGCCGAACAGAATACAGAATATTGCGCACCTTGCTAAGATAGTCATATCTTTATCTTAGCAATATGGCTATGCGCAAACAGAATCGCACCGAATGTCGTATTTTGCATTAAGATCTACACCAACATCCAGCTCACACAACAACTGCCAGCCACAGAACATAAAATATAAGAAGTGCTATCTGCCTACTAAACCCTTACAACACGCGTGACATTTGAAACGTCAAAAATAAATGGGGCGATTGGATTCTGAGGGGTGGTCGCTTTTTGTAAGAGAGAGGTTCTATGGTTTCGTCCCGAATTTTGACAATGCTCTGTGTTCCAGAAAGAGAGAGAAAGAAGATAATATATATTTTTTATTTATTTTAATTGCTTTTCCTATTGTTTCGGAACTAAAAGGCAGATTTGAAAGAAAATATACATTATGAAAATAATTATTTATTAGGCTCAATTGTACAGTACATTACTATTGAATGTTTGAACTAACAAACATTCATGATCAACCACAGGTCTTACAATTTGAGTACAGCTGAAAAACTTCTGAGCAGTTGTTGACAAATTTTGAAGCATTTGTTCATATAATACGTATAGAAAATAAATACTTGTATTAAAAAAGTCAAGTTAAGTCACTATAGGTAGTCACTACACAGTACACAATAACACTGATTCATTCGTAAGGCAAAGATACATCCAAAAAGAGAATGATTACTATAACCTTATTGCATATCAAAGAAACAGTAAATATAACTTCAATCTCCTCACAAATACTTTCATATTGGCAATATTATTCCACTTGGAACTCAACTTTTTCACTTCCAACTTCAACTCAAACAAAACAACACACAAACAATAAAAATGGCAGCATTGACATCCCATCCCATTTAAATTTGACATAACTTGGATTTAGCTCAGACATACGTCACTGCTTGGCTCCGCCCCCAAAATAAATGGGGAGACGTATGTCCGTGTTGTAGATTTTACTTCTAGCGTTTCACCCCCCTGCTGCCAGCTGACCATTCACAACGTCGTAGATACGTCGAATAGGTGCTGGAACAGGCGGTGGCCGGATATTTTTCGAAGAAAATGGCCACCAAGATCATGCGATTTGACACCGCTTGACTTTTTTTGTGAGGCTACGCAAAAGACCGTGTTTATGAAGATAAACCTTTAACTTTTGAGCACTTGAAAACCAATATTCTTCAAGTTATGGCTGAGATACTACCCAATATGTGTCAAAAAGTGGTCGAAAATTACCTCAAAAGAATCGATGCTTGCAACAATTCGCGTGGTGGTCATTTAAATGATGTAGTGTTTCACACATAATGTCAACGTTCGAACTCTATAATAAAAATATCAATATCATGCTAAAAATATTTTTTACTTGTTATTTACGTTTACTTTCGAAACCGCAAAATGAATAACTCTGTATAAATGCATAATCTCACCACAATCAGAATAATTATAATCGTATCCTGGAAATTATTCAGAAAATTAAATATTGAAATATATAAATTTCATTCTATGGTTTTGATGATCCTCTTGAAATTTTGCAAGAACATTTTGCATATAAGTTTTCGATTACAGAATAAATTTCACTCGTATCGGATATTCTGTTATGGAAATATAAAGATTCTTCTTTTCAATATTCGAATTTAATTTTCAATGACTCTGTTAACACTATGGCCACGAAATTTCGCATGATAATTCAGTACATCATTTTTCATTCACAAAAAAAATTCACACGAATCGGATATAACGGTTTTTTCTTTTCATTATTTCTATTGAATTTTCTATGTTTCTTTTTACATCCTGACCACGAAACTTTGGATGAACATTCAGTATATCAACAAAGGTTTAACGCGTACATCGCCATGAATATTCAAAAACAATAAAGTGAAAGCAGAAAATAATATTAATCGATATAAATCAACCAATATTAAACTCATATTTCGGAGCTAACTTCGTCCTTGTTCGAGACAAAATGCAAGGAAGTGGTATCAATCATCCATAGGTGCTCTGATTGATACCACTTCCTTGCATTTTGTCTCGAACAAGGACGAAGTTAGCTCCGAAGTATGAGTTTAATATTGGTTGATTTATATCGATTAATATTATTCTCTGCTTTCACTTTATTCAGTATATCTATCTCCATTCAAAAATTGAATGTCACTCCAATCTGATGTCCTGTTATGGGAATATAAAGATTCTTCTTTCATTGTGAATTTGTTTGAGACTGTTGAGTTGTAATGTTGAAATGCATTTAAGTGACTATAAACTATTTTTTTGAGTTAAGATTAATTTCTTTTTTTATATAGTGGATACTGTTCTGGGTTCCGCACCTGTTTGTATCCCCAATTCTCTAAAAAATATGCCAATGTATTTCTATGGTTCTGTTAACACTGTGACCACAAAATTGTGCTCGAATTTTACTCAAATGTCATGATTATCCTGTTATGGAAATATAGTGATTTTTCTTTTCAATTGAATTATCTATAGTTCTATTAAAATTATGGCCACGTTATTTAGGATGAACATTCAGAATATCTATGTCCATTCACAAAAAAAATCACTCGAATCGGATAACTTTTTATGGAAATATGAAGTTTCTTTTTTCAATATTCCAATTGAATTTTCTATGGTTCTGGCCACACTATAGCCACAAAATTTTGAATGAGGCTTGTTATGAGCATCTTGCATTTGGCCGTAACACTTCAATTCGACTGGTTCCGTTTTTTCTGAGATATTGAGGAACAAAAATTTTGAATGGCCATATTTTATGAAACACCATGTACGATTTGGCTGGTTAACGAACTCAACCGGCCGGCCCCACGGACTTTTGAATTTCACCACGAATCAGGGAGTCTAACCCTATCGTTTGAAACCATCTTCGACTCAAAATTCGAAAATTCAGACATTTGGGCAGAATGATATAGCACTCGTTTGTACAACGAGCGCTCAAAAACTGCTCACTTTACATTCGCTGAACACCAGCGTCTAATTTGACAATTCAATCTGAATATGTTTCCTTTGTAAACAAGTAATGTTATTGCGAATTTTTAAACACCATCCATTTGGGGATAAAATTATTCCCAATCATTTCGATTTTCGAAATCAATTCAACTGCCTTATTTTAAAGGATTCGTGTGAAAATTGTATGCTTACCTCGTAGGAAAACATTCCTAGAATTTAATTATTTTTATCAACCCACAGATGGTTTAGGGTTGAAAATTTCTTATTTTAAGTGTAAAATAATAGTATATTATGCAACGAGCGTACAATGAATGATAGCTATCATTCAAGAGGTGAAGTTTAGTCTACGAGCCGTTATACGCGAATAGCATACTATACTTTATCCACGAATACCGACTATATTTCTTATAGATTTTAACATTTGGCGACCGTGACAAGTCCTTTCTATCATAAGTGTGGAAAAAGTCAAGTTGACGCATTAGACATTATTGGAGAACTTGTTATTGTATATTTTGCAATGAAAATTGCTTCAATAGGTATACCCATATTTGTACTTCAGAATACTGAAGAAATATCAAATTGAAGGTTATAATATTAGAGCTGAATCATGAAGAATCTGACAGCAGTGAATAATAACTAATTTTTCACTAGTGATAATTATTATGGCCTAGCTAACAGACATATATTATTCAATAGTCCTGAATACAGACTATTTCCATAGAATACTCATATCCCCAATGCAAAAGGCAGAGGCAATCTCAGCCCGTAAATAAACGAGCCTCGTGTAATAAGAAAAAACCTGATCGATCTGCAAAGAAGTCTTTCGAAGTGCGCGGGAAACCCTGAAAATAGGTCAGCACTTGTGCCTCAGCTTTCTGAACAAGTTACTCTCATATTAGTGTCTGTCCTCGACAATGGCTGGAATCCTTATTTCTTGTCGGTGAGAACCTGAAGCGTAAAACTGAATGTGTGTGAGCATTTCAGGTACATAGCAGGAATAGCGTTATCTTGTTTCTTCTGATATACGTCGCAATGATCGTTACTTGAAGAGGTTCGATATCGAAAGATGTTGTTATTTGTCACGTTCGCTATTTTGGGGAAGGATGTTTGAGTGTTATTTACTTGGGGGTATTCTTGTGAAAATGAGCCACGCCTGATATTCCCTGGAATACTTATGATAGATATCAGAATTCACTGATGTTATAAAGGGTTTTTCAATTGGCGCGGGTAGATTTTGGCGGCCCGTGGCGACCATTCTGATTTGGTGACAATTGTCAAATCTTTTGCTTATTATTCAGTTGCTTATGCCAAATCACCATGGCAGGTTACACGATTGAACAGCGCGTACAAATGATAAAACTTTATTATCAAAATGAGTGTTCGTTAGTGCAAACGTTGCGTGCATTGCGTCCATTTTACGGTAGACGTGGTGGCCCTTCACAGTCGACTCTTCAGCGTTTGGTCGCAAAATTTGAAACAATCGGTTTGTTAATCGATCAACCCACACCTGTACGTTCAAGAAACGCAAGATCAGCCGAGAACCTCGCGGCGGTCCGTCAAAGTGTACAGCAGAACCCGAGGCAGTCGATTCCTCGCCGTGCACAAGAACTCGGCCTTTCGCAAACTTCAACTTGGCGAATTTTGCGACGGGACTTAGGGTTACACCCGTATAAGATTCAACTGACCTAGGGGCTCAAAGTTCATGACCATAGACAACGTCGTTTGTTCGCTGCCTGGACATCGAATCGTTTGGAAGAGAATCCCAATTTCGGGCGAAAAATCATCTTTAGCGACGAGCCGCATTTTTGGATGAATGGCTTTGTTAACAGTAGATGTGCAACACGGGTTCGAGCCGGAATAGGGGTAGTTTTACATGTAAATTCCCATAAGAGAGAAAGCCACTCGATTTTGCAAGGAATGGTCAATTTTGGAAATTTTTCTAAGTCCCACAGGGGTGTAGACGTGTACGGTCAATTTTGGAATTTTTCTAAGTTCCACAGGGATGCTGAGTGGTTGGAGTCGATTTTGTCAATTTTGAATTTTTTCTAAGTTCCACAGGGATGCTGAGTGGTTGGAGTCGATTTTGTCAATTTTGGAATTTTTCTAAGTTCCACAGGGATGCTGAGGGGTAGGAGTCGATTTTGTCAATTTTTCTAAGTCCCACAGGGGGAGTTGGATGCTGAGTGGTCCAGGGTAGGGGTGAGGGGGTTAGAGAGTTGGAAGGTGGAGATGACGTCACAGTAACACTAACATAAATTTTTTCACTTTCACTAGCATAAATTTTTGCACTTCGTCAGGATTCGAACCTGAGACCTATGGATTATGAATCACACGTCTTAACCGCTAAGCTACCAGATCAGTTGAGTAAAGAGTGGAATAAGTGGTATAGTTGATACAGGGACGACTAGGAGTCATGCATCATTGAACATTTTGAGTTGGGGGGTAATAGGTAGTGAGAACGTAAAAATTTTTCCAAGTCCCATTCAAGGTTGAATGTGAGACAAGTTCTACTCTTCGTTGAAAAAATCCGAACGCGAAAATTTCATTCAAGGTGGATTCGATTCATAGAAAAGATCCATAAAAAATTATTCCAAGTCCGATTCAGGGTTGAACGCGGAAGGGGTTAGATAAGTTCTACTCTTCAACGAAAATTTTTACAAGTCCGATTCAAGGTTGAACGTGAATGGGGTTAGACATGAGAGCATCCAAGGTCACTCCATATCTTCGTTGAAATTTTACAAGTTCCATTCAAGGTCTTCATTATCCTGTTGAACGCGAAAATTGTACAAGTCTGATTCAGAGGGTAGAATTATCTTGTTGAACATGAAATTGGGTTGAACGCGAATATTTCATTCAAGGTTAATTATGTGGTTTATAGAAAATATCCGAACGTGAAAATTTTTCCAAGTCCCATTCAAGGTTGAACGTGAATGAGGTTAGACATGAGAATATAAATTTTTTCCAAGTCCTATTCAAGGTTGAACGTGAATGGGGTTAGACATAAGAACATTTGAAAAGATCCATAAAAAAATGTACAAGTCCGATTCAAGGTTGAATGTGAGACATGTTCTACTCTTCAACGAAAATTTTCACAAGTTCCATTCAAGGTCTTCGTTATCCTGTTGAACGCGAAAATTGTACGATTCAGAGGGAGGTGTTGAAAAAAAATTTTTCCAAGTCCCATTCAAGGTTGAATGTGAGATAAGTTCTACTCTTCGTTGAAAAAATCCGAACGCGAAAATTTCATTCAAGGTTATTTATGTGGTTCATAGAAAAGATCCATAAAAATTTTTCCAAGTCCGATTCAGGGTTGAACGCGGAAGGGGTTAGATAAGTTCTACTCTTCAACGAAAATTTTTACAAGTCCCATTCAAGGTTGAACGTGAGACATGAGAACATCTGAAAGATCCGTAAAAATTTCAAGGTTGAACGTGAATGGGGTTAGACATGTTCTTCTCTTCAACGAAAATTTTTACAAGTCCGATTCAAGGTTGAATGTGAGATAAGTTCTACTCTTCGTTGAAAAAATCCGAACGCGAAAATTGTACAAGTCATATAAACAGCAGTACCCGCGATCTGTCATTTTGAGTCGGGGGAGTTATGCATAGTAGCGTCGTTGAACATTTTGAGTTGGGGGGTAATGGGTAATAGGGAGTGAGAACGGGGAAGCGATGACAGGGTTGAACGTGAATATTTAATTCAAGGTTATTTATACGGTTCATAGGAAAGATTTGAACGCTAAAATTTTTCCAAGTCCGATTCAAGGTTGAACGTTAGATAAGTTATACTCTTCAACGAAATTTTTACAAGTTCCATTCAAGGTCTTCGTTATCCTGTTGAACGCGAAAATTGTACGATTCAGAGGGAGGTTTGAACATGAAATTGGGTTGAACGCGAATATTTCATTCAAGGTTAATTATGTGGTTCATAGAAAAGATCCGAACGTGAAAATTTTTCCAAGTTCCATTCAAGGTTGAACGCGAATGAGGTTAGACATGAGAATATAAATTTTTTCCAAGTCCCATTCAAGGTTGAACGTGAATGGGGTTAGACATGAGAACATCTGAAAAGATCCGTAAAAAATTTTCCAAGTCCGATTCAAGGTTGAACGTGAGAGCATTTATTCCAAGATTTCATATCTTCGTTGAAAAAATCCGAACGTGAAAATTTTTCCAAGTCCCATTCAAAGTGCACGTAGCCACGTGTCATTGAGCGCGGCGCCTGAAAATATTGATAAGAGGTTAGTGATAAGAGTAGTGACCGCAGCATTGGACATTAATTAGAATAAGATGATAAGATTTGAGTTTTTCAATCTAGAGATAAGGATTAGACAGGTTGTTGACAAGTCTGGACTCGCAAAATTTAAATGTATTGGAGCAACTCTAATTTCTCAAATTGTATATCAGAATCAATTAGCTCATTATGTTAATGGAAAGGAGATGGAATTTTTTGAATATAATATTATATGTATCGATTGCATGGTGAAGAAATTTGGGCATCTGAATCATGAACCAATTAACAAATTTCATATAGAAATGATTATATCACGTGATGAAGAGTTGAAATTCATGATGGAAAGATATATGAAAAAATGTAAGATATGCTCACAAATATTTGCCTCTATTGAACAAATTGTAGCTAGTGAAACAGAAGGTTATGAGTTTGAGTTGTGGTGAATAAAAATACATATTGAATAATTGACTTTTTATTTTATCATCAAATCAATGTCTACCCAAATCATAGAGTATTTTATCTCTACATAAAATTAAACATTCATTCAGTATTACATTCTCAATTGATGGATTGAGATTACAAAATTTTTCAATTGACTCAAAACAATCAATAGTATTGATGAAGTACAAAAAATTCTTATAATAAGAAGAAAAATTAAGTTTCAATAACATCTCAAAACGTTTTTTATTGAATTTTCATTGATTTCTTTTATCATAGCAACATCGTTACTAGATAAATATATATGATTATCACTCCTACATATGTGTGTTAATTTAAATCCATTCACAGATGCTGTTGTTATTGATATATCATCTATAAATCTGACATCATTGTCTTCATTCATGTTGAGAATTTCTATAAACATCATCCATTGTAGATTATCGAAGGATATTGAAAGTTTTTGATTATGACGAAGACATTTTTGGTTTGTTGACAGCTTCACTGATGGTTCGAAATTTCTCAGGCTGCTGAGACCAAAATCAATAGTATGTTCGTCTATTGGAATTTGTATATTTAAGATAAATGATTTTTCCATGTCCAGTAATGAATTAGCAGAGTTCATAAAATGAAATTCACACATCTTGTCCACTCGGATTAAAACTCACAAATGAAGCTAGAACGTTCTTATTGCATTATATATATAGATATATATTTATATGATGGCACTATCATGAAGATGGTGGAGGAAAATTATTCAATCAAACATATTCTCAATGTCTATTATACCTATTATATTCACTTAATCATATTCGATACAAGAATTTTCTTTATATGTTCATATTCAGTAGTATCATTACAAGGTCCTATATTCCAGCATGATCGTCATCCATCAAATCTCTTGATATTCCTTTATCCACCATACTTAGAATCTTCTTATGGTTTCCATTGTTCTCAGGATCGAATTTGAAATTGATTCCATGATTCTGAAATTCATCTAGAATGTTACGTACTAAGGAGTATTTCCCACAATATGAAGCTATGCTAATCATCTCATCCATAAATGAATGAAGGGATTTGTAATTATTCCAAATATTATGGCTGGGATAGCATTTGTCGAATTCTTCTTCCGAATATATTTTCTTGTTTGATCCATTGAGCAGTATTTGAATATTTACAACATCATATCTAGTGAGATTTTTATACTTGCTATTCAACATTTTTTTCACCTCATTCATTGATAGTTCCTTTTTCGATATTAATTTTTGCATATTTTGATGAATAAATCGTTTTTCTTCTTATGTTTGAACACCATCTTGATAATTTCTCGTGGAGTATTATATTGAACCAAATCAAAAAATGTTTTGTTTGGCGTAAATATAGCTAAATCAGATAGAACTTTTGAACACTTTTCTCATCATGATAGATTAAAGCAAAATCTAGTTCATCACATAGATGGTTATAAAATACTTTAGATGTATTAAATTCGTACACTTCCATATTGATGTATGACTGATTCAAGTTGATTTCATTTTAGTTATATATATCACCACCCCCACCTAATTAGTATTACTAATAATACTTGATTTGATATAATCATACTCAAAATATTTTTCAATTGTTGTAGTAATCCATCAGACTGACATGGTATATTAATAGTGATTCCATTTCAAATTTATATGATCCAGTTGCTCTGTTTAGAAATTCATTGAATTCATGAACCATATCATCCTTAATGAAATATATCAATCCATCAACATATCTAAACACTGATGAAATATTACTTGGTATTCCAGGAAATATCTCACTTATATATTTAATTGATTTCCTTCGTAATGAACATTCATCAATTTCAGCACAATAAATGTTATCGTAAAAGACATATGTTTTCCCTGTATAACTATTGAAAACACCTTGAATTTTGGCATTATGGGGGAGTCCTAACCATGACAAATGATCACGTTTTATCACAGCAAAACTGTTTGAATCAATTCTATAAAAATAATTATGATGAAATACTCCAATTTCACCATTTGGTCTTTGATATAAATTGATTGAATCCTTCTTGAAATCTATATGACCTAAGGGTATATACTCAAGGGTTCTCAATGGAGGATGTATAATCTTATCTACGAGTGAAATTGCCCATACCCAACCATTATATAGTAGATAAATATGATTATTGATAATAACAATCGTTTTAATTTTGTTCTTCACTTCACATAAATTAGGTTGAGAATAATTTTCAATAGATTCTCTGTAGTTGGATCTGATTTCTTGTTGTTTGAGAGGTTTTCATTGTGGGTTGAGTTGTTGGTGGGGGTCCATATAGGGATTGTATTGCATTCAAATCATCTTGTGGTAATATATTATTTTATTTTATCTTCTGAATAATAAGAACTCATAATAGCTTTATTGTCTGCGGAATGAGCTAATCCAAGTGCATGACCTATTTCATGAACTAAAACTAAATATAAAGAGGTGAATCCTGAAGTTGGAGGACCAAGTTTTTTGAACCATTTTTCATCACTATCAATATGAATTTCAACACACCGATCGTTTTCAGGAAAATATGCATGTCCCAATACTGTTCCAGGACCATCAAATGAAGATATACATTCACGATTACCATCACAAGTTTTAGTCCTGTTATGTTTACCCGAACTATATTTGATGAGAATATCGGGGTTTTTATCATTTTTGGAAAATTTTAATCCAGAATTTACACCCCAAATTTCAAATGATTTAGATGCTATGTGTTCATCATCCTGATTAGCTCTTAGGAATTTCCATGTAATTTGTTTTTTCGTCCATTTACTCCTAGCTATGTAAGATTGGCCGAAATCAGAAACGCCACATCTCGGTTTTCATTAATTCAATAGTTTCACTATTCAAGCTACCAGTTTCCGAAAGTTTGAAATACTCTTGAAATTTCAAAATCGATTCAGATAATTTCTCAGATAACTCTGTTTCTGAATTATTATTTGGTATTAAATATCCATACTTTGTTAAATATGATTTAGCAATTTCCATATCATCATTCGATGATGAGAAATGAAATGAAACTAACAGAAAAGCTACTGTAAGAAACATCTTGTCTCAATGAAATTAAACTCTATACTGATTAGTATATTAGAATCTCAATGTATTTAAACATTTGAGAATCTTTCTTCATAAATTTTTTGACGATGTTCAGGTTGAAGAAACTTATCTAGTTTATCTCCAACGGCTAAAGCTCTCAATTTAAAACGTGCATTATCCCTAGCAAATTGCCCCCAAAGACCTTTTCTTGCCTGCCGATAAGCAAACGACCATTTAACCATGTGATGAATTGTACACAATTTAGCTCCTTCAGCAAACTTAACTTTCTTATCTCTATCATATCGTCTGTTCACTTCTTCTAAATTCATCATAATATATCAATAAATACTTCAATGAACACTATAATACTGATCCTTGGGGTTTTCATCTAGTGTTTTTAAGGAAAATCATGATGAATAATCGTTCCGCGACCTGATGGAAACTCATTATCAAACCAGCACTGTTCGACTTCAGGTGTTACGTCATCTCACCATATTATCGAAATGATTAGATATGATACCACATTGCGTTGTTATGCAATTATGATGCGGTTTCATATAAACAATACTGGGCAATAGAATTTATCAAAATATGATAATTTCCTTCATGAATCTTATATTTCGACTCATTCTCCTTTCAATATGCACTATAATATAATTGATAAACTTCAAGTTCTTAGATCTAATGAGGTTGAATGTAATCAGATGAAGAGGAGAGGTATTTTTCAATAAAAAATCATTTTTTAATAAGTGTTTTTATTTAGATGCATAATTCATGAAAAAAAAATCTAAAGTTTTACAAGATGAATATATCTAGGTTTACATTTCAAATTCTTAAATCTATCAATATTATTGAAAACATCATTCCATTTGTCCAAATTCACTTTCACAGCTTCTGGTTTATCCATTGTTGTGTTCATCGTACAGCAGATGTCTACTAACTAATGTGTTCACTTTTGGTAAGTACATACACACCCATCGATATAGATCATCACAATTACTGAGGGTGCACATACACCGATCATGTAGGTGACTCATACACTTTGATGACTTCTTCTCAAATTTTGGTGGAGTCCATCCATAATTTTCCACATTGAGCACTTGTACTTCTTTAACCATGTTTTTTTTCAAAAAATCATACTTTTGATGGCCATTCACATAAATGACATCTCCATTTTGTAAAATATCATTTAGAATTCCAGATAATTTTTCATATTCAATGTATCCTGACATATATCTTAAGCCATGATGTTGATTTTCCAAAAATCTTACAGATTTCTTATCGTCATTACTTAGAGATGAAAATTTCTTCGGTGGCATCATAATGAAATGTGATATTTTACTTCCTATTGCAAATGATAGTTCCTTAACACAAAATTCATTATCTATCGTAAACCCTTGGATATCACATATGATTATACGCATTTTTCCTCTAGATATCTGTAATTTTCTTAACTTCTTCTGTTAATGGTTTGAATTCTACAATACAATCATGCACTATAATACACAAAACTCTTGTATTATTTGGAAATCCCTTCGAGGACTCCACTTCTAGTTTCACATCAATTGTTGTCGCTTTAAATGTTTGATCTCTTCTGGAACAGTCCAATACGAAAATCGTCTTTTCTTTAAATTCACTAAAGGTTAGGAGTGGGGATTTTTTGAATATTCCATAGCTTTGTGTAAACTGAGTATAATTCTGATAAGCTTCAGCATATTCATTCTTATCGAAATTCAAACGTAAATTTTCTTGTGGGATGATGTCTGAATTTAATAATACACGTACATCTGTTATGTTTATATGATCAAAGTTAGTTGGGTCCTCAGAACTATTATTTTTCTTATCAGTTTGAAAAGCACAAATTATGAATCTTGGACACTCGATTTCTGTAGATGTTTTAACAGCCCAAATCTCCTTATTACCTCCTTGTGGTAATAATGGTAATTCATGAATTTCCCACTTTCTGAATGGCATTAAAATAGGTTTATTAGACCTTATAGCATTTAACAAATCCATCTTGATAATATCATTCGGATAAATATGTTTTACTTTCAATTCCATACTCTCAATAATGATTTTTGCTTCTGTTGGATCCTTAGGGTCAGCTGTTATTTTGATTGCATTAAAATCATTTTGTGCTCTGAAGAATCGAAACGTTTGTTTACCACACATAGCCATTTGATAATCTTTGAAAAAGTTGAATATGTGATGAACTGGTATTCTGAATAAAAAACTTCCATCTGTGTTCAAAGTTGGTGTATTCGGATAGTTCCATCCTCCTATTTCGAATTGTTTTGAATCATCTTCTTCATAAACAAGGTACCCTCGCATCGTTGATACAATACCAGGATCTCGAACATTTTCAATCTCCGTACCGCAGAGTTCATAAATAATTGAATCGAAAAGAAACGTTCCAGCATTTTGAACTAGTTTAACATCAGCATTACCTTTTGTCTTTTGTAATTTTCCTTTTATAATAATAGCAGCATCATACATTAATAGCCAACAATCTGTCCGATTTATAGTGATTTCAATAACATCTGAATGATTGAATGATTTCACGAACGGTAAATAAGTTCGACTTTCAATTTTTACTATAGATTCATCTGTGTTTATGGGTTGATAGAGGTTGAAAACGTGGTTGGACAACATGACCAATAGATTGTAGAAATATCCAATTTTCGTGAGAAAGACGTTTGTGTGGTAGTTGTTTATCAACTGATTGATTGATATATATGCTCTGATATTATATGGAACTACTAAGACCATCGTTTCAATTGTAATCTCAAAATTATCTCTTCACCTTGAAAATTTACCAATTCGCCGTCTTGATCGAGAATTTTCACTGTAATATTATGTATTCGATATGTTGTTATAGGTAGGTATACCACTTTGTTGGGAATCTCGTTCACTCCGTAACCAGGATCGCTATTAATAGCAAATTCGTAAAGTGAATGAGATGGGCGTTCATTAATGAATGAACCCTCTATCAAGTTACAATCAATATTTATTGTTCGTACTTTGATAATATCCACCGGTAAATCAGACTCATGAACTTGACCCGCTTTAAGAATTCTAGATGAAAATCCTAATAGAGCACCAATAGAATCCTTCGGTCTAAAATCAATGTTATAGCGATCATGAAATATTTCACATTTCAAGGTATTGTTATTAGGTCTCAAGAAGAAGTTCTGTTTCTCCACCTCTCCATCACTTAATTCAAGCTTTCTTCTAATGAAGTGCTCCATATCTGATATTTCATAAGTTCCAATCGGAAATGTTACAACTTTTTTCTCTCCATTTGAAGAAAAATATAATTTATTATATTTCTCAACATTTGGGATAGTATTATATGTATAGAATCCTATCAATGCTAGACCATAGTTGAAATTACTATTCAACTCTATAGGAACAGCGAAATCAATTGATAAAATTGATGATCGATTTTTCAGTGTGAACAACATCGACATGATTGATATACTGAGAAAATCTATCGAGTATCATTAATTTATTGCATTAGAAATCTTAAACATAAATGACCACAATTGTATGTATTGAAACGTTGATAAGTATCTCTATTGTACTTCACATTACATGATTTTAGATAATCAATAAGTTCTTTGGGGGGTTTGAGATTTCCGAAACTATCAAAGTATTCAACTTCGTTACCGCACTTCTTATATGCAACCCAATGCGTCCCAGGACCTTCAATTGAATCTAATTGAGTATTGCGCATTCATTCTTTTTGGAAATTGAGGTAATGTATTTCTCATGAAAACACCTCTGAAATTTTTTATTCTCATTTTTCTTGCGCAAGATTCAATTTCATAATCATAAAGGGCACGTTTGGGTAGCTTATCTAGTTTTTTGACTGTTTTCTTATATATAGACCAAATCCCCGCTTGGTTTTTCTTATGAATAGTCCGTGGCCTATAGACTCCATTGCTTTGTTGTGTCGGTGATCTTCTTCCAACTTCTTCTTAGCATTATTAGCATCAATTATGGTTTTAGCAACAGAACTTCCCCCCCACCCAACAACATCCCAAAGCAGAGAGTCCAGCGAATATTGGTACCAATGGTAAAATACCACCAGATTTTGATTCAAATGGAATGATGCGGGGGATTATAATATTTTTCTTGCCACCTGCTTTCTTAATTGCTGTTCGAGCCGTCTTGAGAGCTAACAACGATGATTTTCTCAAATCGTTGACTCCTGATTTAAGTAGAGTTTTATGGGTCGGCTTCAAAATCGAACTCCTAAAAGATCTCTTCTTCCCCATACCCATCTTCCGCTTCATTTTCATTGCTCCGGTGACTAACAATGCGGCACTTTTCTCCTTTAATGTGGCGTCTTTGGACTTTACACGTTCCCAGGCTTTATTTTCTAATATTTGGTCTGCGGCGTGTCTGTCGGTTAATTCCTTATGTTTGGAATAAGCAATATCATGCTCTTTGCAGGCCTCATCAAGTTTATTTATTCCAGAATCGTTTCTAGCAAGCCGTTCTGAGAGTTTAGTACCTGGCCCGCAAAATCTATATCCTGGTAAATGTAACTCGAACGGTAATTTATTGATTATCGAATTCAATAGACCTCCTCCTTCGAATGATAACATAATAATGCCGAAATTATATAAAGAACTCAGTATTTATAATTCGTTAGATGGATTTAAGTTTAGTTATGGAGAAGATACGAATTGAACAACATCATGCTGTGTTACCAGTAGTGAATTTAGATTATCTAAATGATAAACATGAATTTGAAAAAAGTAGAAAACATGGCGATCTGTTTCCAAATAGCTGTAGATTTATATTTGCTGGACCTTCTGGCTGTGGCAAGACCAACGCCATAATGAGTTTAATTTTCAATTTAAACGGATTACACTTTGAAAATGTTTACATTTACTCGAAAAGTCTATACCAACCGAAATATCAAATTCTTGAACATATTTTAAGTAAAGTGGATGGTGTGGGGTATTTTCCATTCAAGGAGAATGCTGAAATTGATGAACCAAACAATGCAAAATCCAACTCAATTTTTATTTTTGATGATGTCATAGGTGAAAAACAAGATAAAATTAAATCATACTATGCTATGGGTAGACATAAATCGATTGATGTAGCATTTTTATGCCAGACATATGTTGCAGCGAAAAAACATATCATTAGAGATAATGCAAATATATTAGTAATATTCAAACAAGATGATGTGAATCTTAAACATATATTCGATGAGCACGTATCACCTGACATGACTTATGAAACGTTCAAAAAAATTTGTAGAATATGTTGGAATGACAATTTTGGATTTTTGGTAATTGTTAAAGACTTTGATTTGAACAAGGGACGTTATCGATTAGGTTTCGATAAATATATAACACTAGACGATTAATGGTCATTTGAATATAATACATGGCAATATGAAGACCAAATCAGCTAGAAATAGAAAAATCGTTATTCAACAACTCATACAGAATATTAAAAAGAAATATGCTGCACTTAAACTTGGGAAACTGGAAGGTGATGAAACACTGGAAAGACTATATACACCAATCACAAAACAACTCAAACGTATAGAAGATGAACTTGGTAAAAGGATATAGATTACAAAACTATTGATTTGAAGAATCTGAAAATACCTGAAAAGATTTCAAAACCACAATTTTCATCGACACCAGATAATAGAAAATTTCCAAGAATTCAACAAAGAATAAGCTCCATCAAGAGACCTGAAGAAGAGAGGAAGAAGAAGAAGGAAAAAGAAGAAGAAAAACGTCCATCACCATTTACTCCGATACTGAAATTCGATAAACCTCAAAAATCTTTGTTGAAACGTCAATTTGTAAAATTTTTACCTACAACAGATGTGCTACATCAAAAAAGAATGACGATGATAATGATAATGGGAATGATTCAATTTTTATTGATGGTGATAATAATGAATCTGAACAGTTTGTTACTGAGTTGAAAGATTATCATAATGCAGAAACGTATTTGGAACAATATCCAGAAAAAGTTAGAGATTATGTCTATTCAGCATAAAGAGAAAGATAACTATGACTATGCTTATGGACCTAAATATGATTATAAACTTTCCAAATGGACATTAGGTAAAACGGCTATAGAATTTCATCAGAAATCTGGGGACTTGCTGGTTGGGAATGAGAGGTTCAAAGGTACAGATGGTCTTTATAATTTGATTTTCAAGAATAAACCTGAATCTTATAATAATTCTGACTTAGAAAATTATCATAAAATATTGAGAATGACTAATGTTCACAGGAGAAAATTCGATTTTAATCAACCCATAAAAGCGAACAAAGGATTTAAATATCTTAATATCATAAAACCATCAATTGGTCAAGGATTAATGTCATTCAATGAAAACCCATTGAATATATATATTGGAATGATGTTAATGAACTTGTCAATAGACTTCGATTACTCTATGCCTCCAAAGTTGCTGGAAATACGTCTGTTGATAATGAAATAGAGTCAATAGTCGATGAGCTTCGAGAAGAGAAAGTCATATATTGAATCATAAAAAGTGGAAAATCAAATATACAAAAATGTCTCTTGATAAGTTTGGTCGTTCTTCTCACAGAAGTAAATTGAAAAATATTCAATCAACTACTCCTATCTTCCCACGAACCGTAGACGGAGACTTTGATTTCAGTAACCGGAAATTATGTAATGTGGGTAAACCTTTATCTAATTCTGACTGCACAAATAAGGAATATGTGGATATTCAAATCAATGATGTGAATGATAAAATCAAATTAAATACTATCGAATTGGAAAGTTAGGATCAAGTTTCTATAGATTTAAGGATGGAGTTATCAATAGGTTGGATAATTATCATACTAAAGTAGATAATTTGAATGGAAAGGTGACAGAGAGAATTGAATATTTAAAACAAGAATTATCACGAATCGATCAAACACTTCTGAATGAATACTATAATAAACAAGAACTTGATGTATATCTAAAGTCTCATGTGGATAAATTGATAACACTTCAAGATAGGTAAAAGAAGCATTAAATAAATTAAATAATAAAATCAAACAATTAGATGAAAAATTTTCCTATCATGCATACGAAGGAGAAAATACAGGTGGTTCGAGAGCTACACAAACCAATTCGAAAACACTTCCCCCGCAGAAGAACAATAATTAAAGGATTAAATGATCTGTGGCAAGCTGATTTAGCACAAATGGATCTTTATGCAAAACAGAATAAAAATTTCAAATTATATTAGTAGTTATAGATTGTTTTAGTAAATATGTTCGAGTGATGCCACTTAAGACAAAGACTGGTATAGAAGTATCGAAAGCAGAGTTACACCGAAAAAATCTTCAAACAGATCAAGGAAAGGAATTCTTCAATGTCAATTTTCAATCTCTGATGAATGAAAATAATATAAAACATTATTGTACTTATTCCAAAACCAAAGCTTCTATGGCTGAAAGGGTTATAAGAACTATCAGGAAAAATTGTTTAATACTTTAGTTTACATGGAACATACAAATGGATCGATAGCTTTATCAAGTATTGTTGATGAATATAATCAAACCAGACATCGTACTATTGGAATGAAACCATGTGATGTAAACGTGAAAAATGAACAAAGTTTATTGAAAACTAAATTCAATCATATCAAGATCGCTGGAAAGGGGAAATTCAAGGTTAATGATATGGTGAGGATCAGCAAAGCCAACATGTATTTTCAAAAGGTTACACACCCAACTGGACCACAGAGATTTTTTAAAATAAAAAAGTTCAAATAACCAATCCTGTAACATATCTTCTTGAGGATTTGA